>LPNX010340947.1:176302-230185 GCA_001517045.1 Pseudotsuga menziesii
TATTTCATCTACAAACCCAAACCGAATTACATTGCGATGTAAACAGACTAGAGCGTTTGTCCCATCGCTTGCATCAATGCAGCCATTCCTTCACGCAGAAATCAAAGGAGCAGAACCAGATTGCATTCGATCAAAGGAAGGTTTAAAAACTCAGGCTCTGATACCAATGTTAACATTTATAGATCTGAAGCCTTCAATTGATCAACATTATATAAGCAGCGGAATATATACAGCAAATTCGTAATACCTTGTTCCATTGACAGCCTGAGTTGGAATCCAGACACCTCTGCAACTGCTGCTCCTTTCCAGCAACATATTGAAGAAACCTAGCACAGAACAGAAAGCGGTTTCTCTCTCTTTACCCTGGACCAATGCGTTCCTTCAGCCTGTATGATGGGTATTCTGAAAGGATCATTTATAGGCAGAGAGAGGACCGGTTTCCCCAAAGGCCTTCATTCTCCACCTGTCTATCAGAGTAGGAGAAAAGAAACGGCTGCCAAGAACCGTCTCTTCATATGGACAACGTAAGAGTGATTTTTCTAAATATAGTCTTACACTGAGATGTTTACTAAATATAGGGAGAACTTTTTAAATAAATTCTCCAAATGATTGAAGCCACATAATATTTCTGAACAGGTTCTCGAAGCCACTCAAATATAGAAGCAAATTAAATATATTTTGCAGAATTAACTTTACTCCACAAACCATTTGAAAACAAAGTACGCCACAAACTCTTAACCATTTGAAAACAAAGCACGCCACAAACTCTTATTAGCACATAAAACTTTATTAAACCAAAACAAACTCTTAAAATCCCAACCTCCACGGTGTTTGGGCATTGCGATACTATCCCACGCAGCAAGATATATCTGAGATCTATCCAAACCGCCAGCCCACAGGAATTGAAATATGGTATGGGAAAACACCGAAGCCGGACCAATGACCAAAGAAAACCAATACATAGTAATCCTCTGAAGCACTTTCTAATACCAAGCTGCCTCCAGAAGAAAGCCACCTATAACACCAAACATTGTTCTTTTTCTCCACCCTTTAGTAATGACGAATTCCAGTCAACCATCCCATAAGAGTTTGGTTTGAGAACAAACCCAAGATACTTAAGACCTTCATTGATCCTTGCCATTTTACAAGGAAAAAAAAAGCAACCTTCGCACAAATGTCCTCATCCTCACAATTAAAGGAGAAATAAGACTTCTGATCATTGATAACTATGCTTGAGGCCAAATAGAAAGAATCAAAGATGTCTTTAAAAGATATTCCACTCACGTACAAAACTGTCTAAAAATCAAGATATCATCAACTAATAAAAGATGAGTGGCAGCCAAAATTATTTGAAATTTTTATCTTTTCCTTTTTTCTTCCACTATAAGCCTACTCAAACTTTCAATAACCAAAAGAAACAACAAAGGCAAAAGGAAAAAAGGACACCGAGATGATAAATGTTTGATTTATAAAAGTATGGGTATGAGAGAATTGAATTATATAATTAAAATTTAAATATAAAAAACTGAATGACATGTATATATATAAACCTTGTTTTTAGAAGAGGTAGTAGAAGTGTTAACCAAAAAGCATTCAACTGGTTAAAATTTGACACGAAGTTTTGCTAGAATCTTAATTTAGAGTGTTTAAATTGCAATTTCAACCATTTGGGTAATTTTAAAATAGGGAATTTAGTCTAAGACACAGTCATAAATTCTGGGTAGTTTTAAAATCGGTAATTTAGTTTAAGACACAGTCATAATTTACTAAAATTACAAAATTTTGATAAATAACAATTTCTAGGAACAAACCAGCTTTTATAAAAAATTCGTCAGAAAAGCGAAGCTTTTTGGTTGTCTTTAATCCTTTGCTTGCAGGATCGGAAGTTTTATCAGTCAGACGGTTAAGTAGATCATTTAATTCATTCTGAAAACCAGTCGGATTGTCCTTGACAGTCAGGGGATTGGCGAGAATTGAACACGGGCATTTAAGACTGTAAAGAAACTGAAATTATCATATCGAACCAGATTCGAGTGCCTATTGCATTCCCACAAAGCTGTGGAAGAGTGATTTGCCATCTCGGGAGATACGTCTTGGCATTGACTCGAATTCTGCCTATACATGGGCTTTGAAGCACACACATGAACTTCATATCCCTCGCTTCGAGACACGAAAGTCAAAGTTTTACTGGCTTTCCCACACATGGCTATGAAACTATGTTTGATTTTTAGAATCACATATGCACATGAAATAAACGCACAAACACACAATCCATGGGGAGAATAATGAATGCAATTCATCAAACAGTATGCTGCAGCTCAGTATACACAAATACTACTATATCATGTATCTTATCGTACATTGTGTCATACATATAACCCAAAGACTGTAAGATCATCTTGATCTTACCAACTAACTAATATTTTCATCGTTCATATTCACTGTTACGTTATATGGTCACATTAATACATTAGAATATTAATATCGCTTAGGATAACGAGCAACCAAACGCCCCCTTTTTCTGGCCGGTTTTGGACCAATATCTTGTTTGAAAATTGCAATCTCTGCAACTATGTGATTTTACCAATCACAAATATGCTATTTTGCTACCCAAATCAATGAAATCGCCATTTGACCAACAAAAATTACAGTTTCAGTAATTCTTGCTCTGCCAGATTCCAGCAAAAAGAGAGGGCGTTTTGGTTGTTCTGTATACTGTTCCTATTAATGGAGTTTGCAGCAGACTGGATCTTCATGAAAGAAACTTATTTAAAATGGATCTTAAGTGATTGGAGCAGTCTGGTTAACATTTATTTTCAAGGATTTGATGTATCATTATTGGAGTTGAAACCTAAGAACTAGAAATAGAAATAAGATGCCAAATAAACTATGTGTTACTTCTGCATCTCTACATCAATTGCAACTTTAATGAAAGTAGGCACCGACTAGAGGGACCTTCTTACAAGATAGGTTTATCTTGGTCAAGAACTCTTGAATGATTCTTTTTCCAAAGTATTTGGTTACCTTGAATGGGATAAAAACAGCCTTTCTCCATCCTCAAACAAACAGGATGAAGTAGAAATAAGTAGAGAGAGTATTAATCAAACAAACAGGATGAAGTAGAAATAAGTACAGAGAGTATTAATGTTAACAAGCTTTTAATCTTGGAATTGTTGTTTAAACCGGACAGATCCGTTAATATGAAAGTAGGCACCGACTAGAGGGACCTTCTTACAAGATAGGTTTATCTTGGTCAAGAACTCTTGAGTGATTCTTTTTCCAAAGTATTTGGTTACCTTGAATGGGATAAAAACAGCCTTCCTCCATCCTCAAACAAACAGGATGAAGTAGAAATAAGTACAGAGAGTATTAATGTTAACAAGCTTTTAATCTTGGAATTGTTTTAATATCTCATATTTTGGGCTTAATTGAGAGGATTGACAAGACTAACGTGATTTAAATGAGCTTACTGCAATATCTATATACTCCAACACCCCTCCTCCGACCTAGCTCAGGTGAATTGAACCTGAGACCTATGCTATACCATGTAAGGTTTGTCGTTACACCAAAACCTGCATATGTTGATGAACATTTGAAACCCAGCACAAGGCCCCATCACCAGGAAATTCCTAGAGGTGCGGAGGTTATACCATGCTGTTGTAAGGATACTCCAACACCCCCTCCCGTGTAGCTCGAGGGAATTGAAGCTGAGACTCCAACACCCCCCTCCAGGGTAGCTTGGGGGAATTAAACCTGAGACCTATGCTCTGATACCATGTAAGGTTTGTCTTTACACCAAAACCTGCAGATGTTGATGAACATTTGAAACCCAACACAATGCACTATCATCAGGTGTGGTGATTAGTCCACATTTTTTATATTCTGAGAGATGCAGGTTATACCATGCTATTGTACAGATACTCCAACACTGTGTCTCTTGTTGATTCTCTCTCGTGATAAGGCTCACTGAACTACTCACTGAACTAAAACGAGGCCCAAATATTATTTATCTTTTCCTTTTAAGTTTCAGGTCTTGCTACAGCTCATTACTTGTATATCACAAAGTTTCTCTGAGACAATAAAGCTCCTCTAAATTGTGCCAACCAAATGCATATCAACTCTGAAATATAATGGTTTGCCTCTCAGATAGTATTGGAAATGATAAGACAAATCCCTTGTTAAATTATCGATTCCTATTTCATTCCTGCAAGCAAGACTGTGATATTACATATATGCAACATTGCCCTATAGTTGCAGTGGTATGCATAGTTTGTATTTTTTCATTTTTCTTGCTCAATAGTGAAATTTGCACTTTGCATTCTCTAGCTTCTTTCAGTTGAATCATCATGCATTGAATTTCTCAATATTCCAACCAAATTTGTTCACTTTGCTGAAGAAGCTGTATGCAATTAAAAAGGACCACCAAGAATATACACTTTATGAAGAGGAGAAGCCTATGCACTTGTAACATATTATGAATTAGAATAATATAAATATACAAAAGAAAAACATAAACACCGTTTATGGTAATGGATTCTGAAGTTGTTTCTTGTTCAACTTGACCTCCTGTTCATCCCAAAAAAAAATTGGTATTGAGCCTTTTAAGCCACAAAGACTTCATCTGCATGCACTCCAACCACCAAAGATCTATTCTACAATCTTTCCCCTCTTATCAAGTCAATGATATAGTTATGGTCATGCAAATACAAATGAAGGTACCCGTCATAAATCCATGCACACCAACACTTGACATGACCCCATATGCCATGTGATTGCAAGTTGGGGACCCAACATTTAAAGGATTGGCCCCCTTGTCTAACACATAGCCCTAGACCAAGTTTGATGCATTCATTATCCTTCTCTTCAACCAATACATTATTTATACAGTTGAAATGGAATATGTGAGCCTCATTAATCAAATTGAGGAGGCCCTTTTCCCTTTGACGCAAACGGTTGGCTTTTGTCTCTTGATTTATTTTACTGGATATGATTTGGTTGATCACAATGAGAGAATCTCCTATAATTGACAGTGTTCAGGGATGGATACAAAAATGTCATACGACGGATAAAATTATGGTTGCACAAGTGACGAATGTGGATGAATGGCCTTTGTAGCGAGTCTCTTTTCCCCACAGTGTTCAGGGATGGATACAAAAATGTCATACGACGGATAAAATTATGGTTGCACAAGTGACGAATGTGGATGAATGGCCTTTGTAGCGAGTCTCTTTTCCCCACAGTGTTGTTTATTAATGGGGCAACGACGTCTTGTTGTCTCAATCTACCTACGCCTAAATTCGACTGAGGCACAATTAAATGGATAAGTCTTCTGTATGATGGATATCCATGGCTAACTTATCATTGACGTGAATCACCATGATTCTTTCAGTTAATATAGGCAAAAATAATTTCCATTTCAAATAATTCCAGTGGACTGTACAACAACTATCATAGTTGCGGTCCATGTGGCTTTCTGAACTTAGTTATATTTTGCAATTGAGTTAGCTTTCATTCTATTGTTCATTTTGTGTCTTCTGTGGAGTGATATTTGATTTTTTTGAATTTGCTTGTATCAGAGTAGTTCTTCTTCAATAAATGTTCTTTGAATTTTAATGACCAAATGCCTATTGTGCTCAAAGACCAATAAATCATAGAAACCCTAAATTTTTTTTTGAATGTGGCAAAATGTTGTGTTAGGCAAAGTTCAATAAGAGGTATGGCCAAAGGTCGATTAGACAAGGTATGAAAAAAATGTGGTCAAAGTCTAGATCAACACACAACTATGATACCAATGTAATGAAGAGTTCTTGTTCATATAATAATCATCCAAAATATAGGACATATAATAGAAATCTGTATAGGATTGTAAGTATAATTGAATAATGAATATTGTAATGATGATATACAATGACCATGTGATACTTTACTTATAGCATTATAGCATTCAGTAGTCACAATTGTATGTGAGTCTTTTCAATAGATCATTTATTCTTATTATCATTATTATATATTATAATTAAAAAAAATCCTGTATTATAATTATTTCGTGAGCATAACTCGTTGGCAGATGGTCTCTCGAAAGAGGCCTTTCTCTTGGATATGGGCCATGGCATTTTTACTGAATATCTGGATGGGTCAGTCATCAATGATGGCCATTTTGATCTATTTTAGTCTCGCTGTTTCTTTTATATCAGCACTTTTGACTCCTGCAGTGAATGATTCTATTTGTTATGTTCTGGAGATCTCCTTGCCAGCTTGTTTTGCTCAAGATAGTATGCACTTGATGATCACTCTCGATATTAGATTTCTGACCTGAGTATACTCAGGAATGATGAGAAAAGTCTGAGTTGATCAGACTTTTGTTTTTTGTCTCTTGATATGATGCTGTATCAGTCATGTTATGTATCATTGCTGTTTGAACAGCTTACATGCTTACATGTTATGCATGGAGATTGATGTAAAAGATGTCTTTTGATTCTTTTTGAATAACAAAGGCTGGTATTTTTTTCCTCTGAAAATGTATTATAATTAAAAATTGTGTTTGTGCTACAACTTTACAATCTAAAAAATATCTTTCAAGAGAAGATATTTTATCCAAAAAAAGTTCAAAGGCCTTTAAAACATAGCTAAGACCATTTCTATAAATTATAATTTCGCACTTATAACATCGTATGAACTGGCTTAGTATAAATATACAGAAGAAAAACATAAACACAGTTACTGGTAATGGCTTCTGAAGTTGCTGCTTGTTCAACTTGACCTCATGTTCATCCAAAACTTGTTTGTCTTGAGCCTCCTGAACCATAGATAATTCATCTTCATGCACTCCAGCCTCCAAAGCTCTATATTTTGCGATCCTCCCCCTGTTATCAAGTCAACGATATAGTTATGGTCACACAAATGAAGGTACCCTGTCGTAAAACCATGCACGCAAACGCTTGAAACGACTCCATATTCCATGTGCTTGGTCAGAGTGAAAGGGATGAAGATCATATAAAGTTTGTAAGTTTAAAGGGTTTCCCCACTTTTCTAACACATACCCCTAGTCCAAGTTTGATCCCTTCATTGGCCTTCTCATCGCAAAACATTATTTATACGGCTTGTATGGAATATGTGAGTCTCATTAATCAAACTAATGAGGCTCTTTTTCCTTTGATGCAAACGATTGGATTTTGTCTCTTTTTTATTTTACTAGATCTGATTTGTTTGATCATAAGGATTTTTTTTTTAATTGTCTTTTCAATAACTAAATACATAGATTTATATAGTGCATACCATTCCACTTGGTTGTTCGTTTTCTTTCCTATTACTTACATAAATAAGTCTTATACTTTTCCTCCTTCAAGGTTGATTAGAAACCCCACTTTATTTATTATAATTATTATTTTATTGTTCTTACTACTAACATAGATCCATTTTAAAACCGCATCTATCAAGCACCTAGAGGGATCCAATTTCTTGAGGTGTACATTTTTATACCATTTGGATCCCTCTCTGTACTTGATAGAATTGCGTTTAAAATGGATCTATGCTAGTTTATTTTTTATTTTATTGCACCAAGAGAAGCAAGGTGGTCTCCAGCGCAGTATGGGGGATATCAGGTCATGTTAGTCACGTTATGCTAGGCGACATAATAAAAAGATAAAAAAATGAAAAATATAAATTACATATCGATATTTTTCATTTTTTTTACTGATGTCGCCTAGCATAACGTGACTAACCTGACATGACCACCTCCATACTCGGCTAGAGAGAACCTTGATTCTCTCGGTGCAATTATTATGTATGTTACAATGTTTCCCTCATTGTACTTAAACACAAGATCTATATAAGGAAGCTAATGACATTCATCTAATAAGATAATACACCATAAAATAAAATAACCCAAACTCATGAATGGTGTGTTTGCTTGAAGTACTGTTATGTTGTTAAGTGTTGTATGGCTTTAATTCATTGTTTAAAGTCATTAAAAGCTTCTTTCCTTGATTTTATTTACTATCATGTTTTAATTTCCTTCAAGCAAATTCAGTGTTGAATGTTCCTTAAATCACACTAGCATTTTGTAATTCTAAGTTAGGTAACTTGTTGTGGAATTTGGACACTTGGTTTCATCAAGATATTCTTTATATTTTGCATGCTTAATATTGTTGGTATTTAATCTAACATACTCAACAATTAATTACGTCTGCCCAAGACAAATAAAAGCTTAGTCTTGACCTTTAGCAAATGCCTCCTTTACTCAAGATCAAAACCTGCTTATTTGCAAGAGGGAAAGTTTCAAGAGAGAGTCTCTTTGGAAACTCTCTTCATCTCAAGAAGTTGGATACAATAGTATTGTTTACATAAGTGGAATCTAAGTAAGTAGCGAACATCCCAAGGGAGGACTCCATGCATTATCTTTCATTGTCTAACTTGTTGGGACAACTAGTAATTAAAACACTTGTGCTTCAAACTTGGATAACTATATTATTGATCTACCATCTAAGTGGAATCTTTATTTGTTGAATGCTATTTTTTAAGTTTGAGCACTCTAAGAAAGCACATGTAAAGCTTAATCTATATCTAGTAGATGCATATTAAATGAGTTCATGTCTATCATTTAATGATTTGAATGTTCTTCTTGAAGTGGATTAATCTAAAGATTCTTTGGCTTATTTGATTTGTCTCTGACAACCTTGAATTCCTTAAGATATTTGGTCAAAGCCATCCTGATCCAATAGGCCTTTGCTAGGATTTTTTATCATCTTACCCTAGTCTAACTAAGATACATAGATTTAATTCATGAATATACCTAAGTATCATTTGTCTTAGTTCATGTGTACTTGATTCAACTCATCAATTGCATCCTAAGGTTTTGTATTAAGGCTTCTCGATAAGTACATGTGAATCTTTAGTTGGGGTCACCTCCCTTAGTTAGTCTAGTGTGTCACTTAGAACCAAGAGACTTAAAAAGAGAGGATTTCCTCAGTAGTGACATGTTGGAGGAAACTCTCGAGGTTGTGCAAGTTTGGTAGCTAGTTTTCCTTGAGCTATTTAAGTTTCAAAATGTGCATCAATAGGACTTTTAAGGAGGAAAACTATCATGGAAAGCATGAAAAACACATGGTATAGAGTAAAATATGGGTAATGTTATGCCACATTTTGTGGGCATACTATATTTCAAATCGATTTTGATTTGTGAGTAAGATTCAATCTAGGGTATTGAGGCCTATCCTTATTGCTTTTAGGCCTCCCCTTTGATTTGATGATAAAATGTATGGCAATGTCTATAATACTATGCCATGCCATGATGCTCGATTATATGAATGTACTATATGTTGTTATTCCCATAGTTTATGTATTTCTTATTTGATGAAAATAACTAGTAGTATCACACATTCAAGTTGACAAGGGTAGTAGATCCTTGATTTATTTATGTACCATTGAAATTTAGGTAAAGTTTAAGTATTTTGCTAGGAATTTTACCGCCTTCTTTGGGTCCATAGTATTCCCATGCATCCATCATCCATTGCACTTCATAATTCTAGTCTGCATCCTTGATCTAAGGTTAATGAATTTGAATTCTTGATCTCCCCTCTATGACCCCTTCATCACAAAGGCATCCCAATTTTTCCCTTTGTGTGACGGGCATGCTTGTATTGCAACAATCTTGCGATGGTTGAGGAGGCTTGCTTGTAAATCCATGGGGTTAACTGTTTATTTAGAAAAGAGAGTTTCCATGGAGTAATGATATTTCCTAGACTTGAAGCATGAAAGTATTTTCCCCTTCCTATGGCTCAAAAAGGGCATGAAAAATGAAGCTCCCATTACGAAACTCCCTGTATATTTAAAGTCAAAGCAATTTGAAGAACAAGTCAAAGAAATAAATTCAAGAAAATAAATAAGCAAGTAGAAAAATTGTTAATAAGAATTGGAATAAAATTAAATGCCAAGGTCTCCAGAAACAAAAGCAGTACACGAATGAAGAGTATGAGAAGTCAAATGAATACTAGTCCAAGAAGTGTATAAAGCAAAAAGAGGAATTAAAATGAGGGGAGGTCTAATTGTTGATGGTTAAGGGGGGAATATCACAAAATCAATTTGTGAGACACATTTCTATTATTTTTCTAAGTGGTGAATATAATAGATATCTCTTTCTTCCTACACCTTGAGTTAACTAATCACCTTTGACCAATAACTTCACTTGTCCAACTTAGTATATTCCACCTAGTTCACCCCTTGAAGAAACTCCTCCTTGCATTTTCTTAGATGTTATTATGGACTTGATTAGCTGGTAAATCTTGTTTCTTAAAAACTTGTTTAAATATACTTGTAGTGTAGGTCTATTATCATGTATACATGACTAGGTATATGATGAATCATCGTGATGGTCAATTGCATATATTTTGTATTGGTCAATATGGACACCCTTTTATATTGATCAAACATGTACAATTATTATATTTGTACATCTTGTTCAGTGCCACAAAGATTTCATCAAGT
Organism: Pseudotsuga menziesii; assembly: GCA_001517045.1. Classification (NCBI taxonomy): domain Eukaryota; kingdom Viridiplantae; phylum Streptophyta; class Pinopsida; order Pinales; family Pinaceae; genus Pseudotsuga; species Pseudotsuga menziesii. The sequence continues at coordinate 186,785 of LPNX010340947.1, forward strand.
CAACTTTATAGTTTTAGGGTTCGCAGTGTTAGTGTATCGATCTCTACAGGGGTCAAAAGGTGAATTATTCATATCTTGAGTTCTACAATGTATCTGGAGAATCTAAAAGAATATTTTGATACCCATTGGGCCACTTACCTAATTATATGGCATTATATTGGTCATTACTGCCTCAGATGATTTAGTTCCAGAAAGGTGGTAGGTCTCTCCATAGAGACTCAATGTTAATTTTCATGGATGTGTGTGGTGACGATTTAATCAGTGATTCAGTATCTTAGGGTATATTTGGGCACCCATTTGGCCCTTCTACAATCTCGAATCCTTACATGTTAAAGAATTCCTCTAGATTGGTTAGATCTTACAAGGCCATATTTTTAGTGTTAACATACAACCTGAAAAATCATGATAATTCATGGGAATGATTCAACCACTTCTAAGACAATGATTTCCTGGATTTGGGCATCCAATTGTCCCTACCACTCAGATCACTCATCACCTTGGAGGGTGTTGTCCATCTGAGGGATTTTCTAGGCACAAGGGGATTTCTCGGCTTAATTTAAGGCACAAGGATGATCAATTGATGACACACCTAAAGTTTTGATTTTTAAAATCCCAATTTTGTGTCTAATTAATCATTACAAGGAAAAAATGCAATTTATCTTCTATTTTTCCAACCAGGTACTTAAGGAGGTAGCATTTAAAGGGCCTAGATTGCATAAAGAAAAGGGATGCCACATAATTACATAAATACGAAATGTTTATCAGTTAAGGAAACATTTGACATTGCACTTTATAAATTAATTGAGGAAAATTAACATAATTCCCTTAAATAGACTTTGGGCCTAAGTGACTAGTGTCACACATGTTGAGGCGATTTAGGATGATGTGTCACTTTGGCACACATGTGGAGGAACTTTGGGATATTCTAAAGAAAATATGAAGATCAAGTCCTAGCCATTGGTTTTCCTCTCTACCATATGGATGAACTTCATCAAGCTAATTTGTTGGCCCTATGACATCATCTTGGAACGTGGATTCAACCAAATCCTTGGATCATGGACAACAATATATGGTTTTTTCATTTGGTTTCAAGAACCCATGGTATTTACCTCTTGTGTTAATCAAAACGCATGGTTTTAGAAATTATTTTATTCTTTTACTTGTTAAGGGTTGACTTTTCCCTCTCCAATCTCAACTACTTGGAATTCTTTTATTGTTTTTCACTGTAAAGAGAGTGGATCTAGACCATAGATCTAAACCACAATGTAACAACCCTAACCCTCATCACAAAATGAAAACAACCCCCTTATGATATAAAAGAGACATCCATTTCTCTCATAAGAGTCAAAATTTTGTTGAAGGAGATAATAATACCCTATTTGTCCATTACTCCCCCTTGGATATCTTCCATCTTCAATTTGAATTTTCTAGGACTCCATTTGCCCAATAAAATTTTTCCCTCAAGGCACTAGATCTTGGGTAATTTAATTTCTCACTTCTCTTTGTTTGCGTAGATACTTGGATTTTACCTTCTCAAGAGGCTTATGGGACTCTCTCCTCTCCTTATTGAATAACCTTTTAAAGTTTAAACCCTAAAATATTAATCTCCAAAAACACCATAAAAACCAATACTTAATAACTTGTTCATGGTGTGATTTAAGCCTCTAATATCTTAGTTAATCCAAGTGCTAGCTAATAGGTTGATTGGACTTGCTTGCATATTATTTTTATTAGTATATTTGTTCGGTTTTGATTGATTGTCACAAATCTTACTACATACTTGAATGTTATAGTCGCTTTGGTGTTGAAAATCAATAATTAATCCAATCTAACCTTATGCATTTGATCTTGCAATCCTAGATAATCCTTGTGCATGCTCATTATGGCTAGTTAATGGTTAATATTCAACACTAAATATGCCTCTACTTTTCCTCCTTAATATTTTCTAGAAGTATGCTTTGATCTACTTTATGTGCACACAATAAATATGTTATGCTAATATTGATTCCCATGATTGCTATTGCTGATATAACTTTTGGCTATTCAAATATCTCAATGTAATAATTACCTGTGACAAGTTTTTTTTACAAACTATTCACATTACCTCAAATAGTTGTTTGTATATTCATCTATGGAATGAAGGGTTATTTTTTATTTACCGTCATCTAATCTAGTTATTATAAACCCTGTTTGTTACAAATATTACAACATTTAATCAATGCTTTGTTGGTACTTTATTCTGCAAGTACGACATTAGATTAGTAGAGATTAAATAAAAAAAATACTAAAAAACCTAAAACTTTTAAAATGACAATTGATATCACATAAAAATAACATTTACAAATATTGAAAGCCTTATATATATATATATAATTATTCAAACATATAGAATGTAGTGAATGTTGTGATTAAGTACACAAAATTATCGATGAAATAATAATCAATATTTACTTTTATAAATTTTAAAAAGTGCTACCTTGTAAATTGGACACAACACTTTCTAAAAACATGTGGATGTAAATTATTTCCACTTTTTAATGAAAAACTCTAAATCCTTATGAGGCATTGAAGAATTGGTGTTTTCTTGGTATTTTTTACAACTAGTCAAATGTTCTAACTTCACATAACCACTCCACATAAGTGTGTGATTCACAATAATATGAACTTAGATGCAAAATGTGATAAATATAGCTCCAATACATATTGAAATAACAACACAAGTGTGAAATGATAATATATGTAGAATAAGGTGTCATGGTGAGGCGGTGAGTAATACTCCAAGTCATAAGACTCTAAGGACTATGAAAAATACTCATTTAGATGATTGTATAAACCAAATTCCAACCGCCATAAACAATACATGAAAAAGAGAATGTGTGCTTTAAATAATTTATTTTGGTGGTTAGTCAAGGTAGTTTTAAACTTCAACAAGGAATTCAACCATCCTCCAAAATCAAATTCTCTGTGGTTTATTAATGAATAGCTGAGAAAGTAAACATATTTTTCCTACACCGCCTTCTTATGACTTATTAAAAAAAAATGAATCCAATTACTTTATTTCAATCTATTTTTTCTTGACAGATCTTTTTTTCATAGACACACCATTTATTAATTTAAAATGAATATGGGTTATTAATACATCTATAAGACAAGAAATCAATTGTTTTTCATGAGATTCATGGTGCCAATGAATTGGGTTTTAGGAATGGCCCCGTTCTCGTTATAGTAGCAGCACCAAGGAAGGTCTTCATGCATGCATGACTCCTTGCATGAAGAAGACTTAATTTCAGAAACCCGTTGTATTTACTTTACTTTTCCTAATTTTACTTTGGAAAATAAATTAAAGTGATCTAAATTAAATTTAGTGAAACACTAGTTAACGTGAAAGTGAAATTAGGGTTTTTGCTTTACCTAAAGTTATAAAAGAAAGGTCAATTGGTGGAGAGGACATAATTGCATTCCGACAGATACAGAGGAAGAAGTGTGTGAGAGAGAATTCTGGCGAAGAATATGGAGGAGCACTAAATCAAGAACAAACCCATAAACTGTAGAGGAGAGAGACATGAGACTTCAACGAAGGTACACCGTAGAACATCAGCAACAGGTCGTACAACAACAAGCTTCCTTCTGAACCGTGTCGTCTCACAGGTTTTTCTCAGTGATTTTTGGGTGTTTCGATTTTTCCATCTAGAGAATAAATTGATTTTCTGATATTGTAAAAGCTCTATATTTTCTTAATAAAAATATCCTCTCATACTGCTGCACCGATTTTCCCATCTTGGTTTTTGTCCAGGGGTTTCTACCCAAAAAGACTGTGTTGTTTCTATTGATGTGATTGACGTTGTAAATGGTTCTCAGTTTTATATTCCATTGCATATTGTAAAGAAGCTCATGCATGGTTATTTTAGTTAAATTTAAATATACTATTTATCCCTAGTTGTGCTTTAAAGGAAAATTTACATGGTATCAGAGCTCTGGTGAGCTAAATCTGAGAGATTTGCAGTAGCAGCGATAGACCAAGGGAAGATCTATAGGAAGGCACAAACCTAGAATTCCAAATCTAGGGTTTGATAGGTACACTTTTGTATGGATGTGCAGTTAAGAGTTGAGGATAGACTCCAGTGGGCTCATAACTTTCCTACATGGAAAGAAAGGATCACAAGGATCCTGGATGTTAGTGATGCAGAGGAGCACATTGACTCCATGAAAGCTAAGCCCGCAGATCCCACATAGTTAGTAGCTGGAATATGATTGATTCTAGATCCATGTTGATTATTATGGATGGAGTGAAGGACCATATATTCCCTCACATTTCTGGGAAGAAGACCGCATCAGAGATATGGATGGCTTTGGAGAGTCTATACCAAAGCAAGAATGAGAATCAGAAGATGGTGCTAGAAGAGAGGATGTGCATTACCAGGATGGCCAAGGGAGAAGGAGTAGTGTTGTATCTCACAAAACTCACATAGATTAGGGATGAGCTTGGAGTAGTTGGCTCTAAGACTGAGGATGGGGATCAAGTTCAGATAGCCCTCAATGGATTATCTAAGCCATGGGACACCTTTTTCAATGTGTGTGGTGGCTAGAGAGAAGCTCCCTGATTGGCATAGATTGTGGGATGACTTTGTGCAGGAGGAGACCTGCATGGGCTGAGGATCAGGCTCATCTAGTAGTGCCCCAAAAATTGTGGATGAGGAGGATCTTTCCCTTACATGGAAGAGAAAGGGTAAGATAAAGAGGATGAAGGATGGTAAGAAGAACCTTGACGTATCAAACTTCAAGTGTTTTATCTGCCACAAGCAGGGACACTTTTCCTCCCAGTTCCCAGATAGGAAGAAGAAGAGTAACACTCGGATAGATGGATTTGTAAAGGTGGAGGAGTTCATCATGAACTTCGATGATGAGTTCTTCTTGATAGATTGCATGGAAAGAACCATAGGGAGCAGTATATGTTACATAGACAAGGAGCATCTGGTCACATGAATGGACATAAAATATTATTTAGATACTTGCAAGAGGGTAGAACATGGATCCATGTTGAGCTAGGTGATGATGTGGGGTATCAGGTGCATGGAGTTGGAACTGTTTCATTTGAGAGGGACTCTGGAAAACCCCTCGGTTTTGCTGATGTGTTATATGTTCTAGGACTGACCAAGAATTTTATATTAGTCTCCACTCTAGAGGACAAGGGATATCAAGTGAAGTTCCATGACCATAGAGTGTGTCAGGCCTAAGGGGTTAGATAGGAGCTTGGATCGTGTGATTGGAAAAAGGAGCAGGAAAGTGTACATATTACACTTTGAGCCTGCAAAGGCTCTAGTAAGCAACAACAACAACATTTAGGTTGAGTTGTGGCATAGGAGGATGGCACACTTACACCATGCAACACTAAGACACTTGAGACATGATGTCATTGGAGTTCATCAGCTACATGAGGTGAAGCATAACCACTGCAAGGGTTGTTATTTGGGGAAGAACATTAGGAAGCCTTTTCCACAGAGTGAGCACAAGCCTAAGGGTCCTGTTGAGGCCTAGAAAATCGCAGGTAACAACAGTTAGGGATTGTCCCCAATAAACGTTCCTAACTAGCTCGTTACTGTCTGGTATGAGGAATCCATCTGGTTTACTGTCCGACTACCATAGGTCAAGTAACAAATTAAAAGGTTTTACCGGTTACGGCCTGGTCCACCGTGTATATTTTTATTTTTTGTGTGTTTAAGTTATGATGTGCAAGTGCCTATCTAAAAATGCATATTGATAGAGATAACGAGGAGTGTCATAATGTGATGTGTAGGTTCTTACCTCTCGTCTTAACTCTCTCGCATCTAAATTACACACAACAAGAAACTAAATATTACTAAATAACCTATCCCTAGGGAGCAGAATTAACACTTGACAATGAGTAATGTATTTCTACAGATGTATTATGAACAATTACATATAGCTGTTACTTATTTCAGAACACATGAACACTAATAAAAATATGGACAACAAGATAGCTTATTTTTTATGACAACCTTCATTACTCACAATGGACATTTCACAGAATAAACTATAAGACATTCATAACATAAATAGAAATGCAATGAGTTAGAATGATCTCACAGTTAATGGACATAAGCTGAAAATGAAATAGTTCACATTCAACTGATCCATAGCAAAGCATTTGAAACATTAAACCAAACTTTCTCCAATAGAAACTTGTAATTCTTTATTGCAAAAGGAAGTAGTTCTTCTTACAATATACTCTCAAAAATTGCTTGGGAAAGAAGTCCCTTCTACATCTAAACTCTCCTATATTTATACAAAAAAGCAAAACCTTTGGGCTTCCCACAAATGACTTTTGGGCTTCCCCAACCTTTTGATCTCAAAATTTTGTCTTTTAGGAAGTGCTCATGATTTATACGATATATTACATTTTAAAACAAAAATATTTTAGACACTTTATGAAGATGGGCCTGCTTGGTCATTTATGAATTTTTTCCACGCATGGGCCTCTGCTGCTATGCCTTCAAAATTGGAGGGTTCAAGAAAATGGATATTTATCTCATACTTAGCAGCCTGATTCTTAACCACTTCTATTCTTGGCGGACTCAGGCGCAGCTGTTCTTCTAGTAAGTGGATACTTACTACTATGTGAGCCATTGCATTCTTCAGAATCTGTTCATCTAGATCCTTGACTTGCTGGATCTCCTGCTCGTCTTCCTGATACCTGTTCTGTAGTTGTTATATGAACAACTCATGTTTTGGTATCACATCCAATATTCTCTCTGCAGAAACCTGGCACCTATTGTATGTGACCAGCGCTCTTTTGTAGTATTCAACACATAATCCTTTCATTTTCTTTACAGTCTTCTTAAATCTGCAATATTTATTACAAAATCCAATAAATCATAATCCCGCTTTAAAATCTGTCGATCTTTAGTTGGTAACTCTGCAAGGGGTTCGTCATTTATTTCTATCCACACTATCCTTCCTGTCAGGACCTCCAAAATATCCTAAGATCTATCTAAGAAATATTATGTGGCGTCCAAGATTTCTTCTAATCTGCTATCTATTTGCACAATTTTACACCTTTATTCCTCAATGTGCATTTGCAGTTGGTGGATTCTTCTTCTTTGAGCTAGAACATGTTCCTTCAAAGGCTGGACATCTGTCTTTTGTTCACTAGCATCTTTCAGTGATGTTGTCAATGAAGCATTTTGTCCCTCCAAAAATGCTACCTGCATTTGATCTTGTTTCTCTCTCTCTTTAGTGGCAGCTTTCTTTGATTCTAACTCAGTGACCCTGTTTTGCAACTGGACCTTCTCTACACTTAGAGTTTCGTAGGACACCTGAAGGTCATTTTTCTCAGTTTTCAGCACTTGATGTTGTAGCTATAGCCTCTGTAATTCTGCTAAGCTGTTATGAGCATCCTTTTCTATTTTCTCTATAGAAACTTCTAAAGCCATCTTATTGGCCTACAGAGTCTAGAGTTTAGTCTTTGAAGTCCTCACTTCATTCTGCATGTCCTCAAATTTCCTCTTCAACTTATGGCCTTCATCTCTCTCTTTATTCAATGTTTCTTTTGATTGAGCTGCATTCTTTCTGGACTGCTCAAGATCCATCATCAGCCTATCTACATTATCTTTAGTATCCTGGTTTAATGCTACCCCAACTCTTGCTGTCAATCTTGGATGTGCAACCATCCCATACACCAAAGTCTTGTCAGTGATCATCTTCCTTGATTGTCATCCTGTTTCAACCTTTTTATTGGTTCTTTTAACAATCCTTTTCTTCTCTTTGTCATAGAAAATGGTGGTGAAATTAGGTATCTCCTCCCCTCCTATCTGCATGAAAGGGATCAAATTTATTGCAGAAAACATAGGTTTCCCTTGAGTGCTGCCAGACGTTGCAGCAGGCTCCTGGGGATCAGGATTATCTTGTCCATGCCCTTGATCTATATGATCATGTCCCCCTGTGTATCAGTAGTCTGTTGGCCTTTTTTAGATCCTGCTAATCTCAGACCTCCACTTTCTTCTTGTCTTTTCTTTATCTCCGCTTCTTCATTTCTTTTTCTCTCCTCCTCTTCCTTCTTTGTTGCTTCCTCTGTAGCTCTCTTTATTTCTTCTTCTTCATTCTTTAGCTAGCTTTATGCCTCTTGTGCTAGCCTTCTAGCATCTTCTTCTCTCTTTCTGGCCTCTTCTTCTTCAACTGTCTTAGTCTTCTGTACAGTTTTGCCTTTTTCGCCTACAATAGTGATTTTCTGCTTAAATCTCTTCTTTAAGGCAGTCATATTCTTTGCACTCCTGAACGTTTCTTCATCTTTGTCCCAGAAGTTAGTATACTCAAAATGAACATTTTCCTCTTTGTAGTGTTTTTCTACCTTATTCCGGGAGTCATTCCTGTGAAATTTCATCTCACCAAAATGGAAGTGCTCCAGCTCCTGCACAAATTATGCAGTCTGTTTTACCTTTGAAAACTTATAGCTCCCTATCCAGAAAGGTATGGCAGGAAATGTTGCCTTTTTATGCTCGAACAAAAAACTCCCCACACCATCAAGATATACTTGCTTGACTGCCTCTTTATGCAACACATAATCAGTGGAATATTTGGGAAGTAGAGAAGGTGCCCTGGAGCCACCATACATTCTGATATACATTCCTTCCTTAGTTAAATAATAATATCCATATTCCTCCATCACCTTGAACGCCTCTTCGGACATGCAGTTGCATTCAGTTAAGAAAATTAGAGTGTACAATGACATGATGAGATGTTCACATATTTCTCTATAGTAGACATGGTATTTGTGTGCCCAAAATAATTTATATGCAGTGTATACATGGTTCCTATCCCTATCCCAATTACACCTCAAGGTTGGAAGAGATTGGGTACACAGTATACAATCAACTAGGATAGAGCTCATGTAGAACTCTGACTTCTTCTGTGACACTCATCCCAAGGATGAAGATATGCATGTTGAGAGGCTATTGGACACTATGTTTTCCCAATTGAATATGGTTCCTTGAGTGACCACATAAAAAATAATTGGTATCCATCCCAATTTGAAGCTTTTTTCGTGAGCTCTCCCAAAAATTCTATTCAGCATCAGTGCTATAAATATATAAGGGGTCTAGAGAGTGGATGTATCATATTCTCTTGATGGCCTGGTTTGAGAGTTCTTCCCTGGTATCATCATTCTCTTGATTGTTTCAACTATGTCCAAATTTGCCTCTTTCAACTAGCTTTCAGTTAAGTAAATTTGAGCAGGAGGCGAGTGATATGCCATTGAGACATAAGCAGGACTATATGTAGCATATCTCTGTTTGACAGTATTTTCCAAGATCATCGTAGTTACATCGACCCTAGGCAGAATCCAGCCGATCACCTCTGAGCATGGGAACAACTCAGGTCTTGCAGGTACCTTCATAAGAGTCGATTTCTTGATATTTGCATAAATAGTAAGTTCTTCAAATCCTGCATCAGGCACATTCTGATTTACAATCATCCTGTATATTTCACCCCATTTATAATTTGGCTCTACCTCAGTGGTAGATTTGGTATCTTCATATATGTATTCCATCTTCGTGATGATTTCAACCTCTGGTTATCCCTTGGCAACAAGAGCCTTCTTCTTTTGTCTTTTAGACATATCTCCTTTGAAATAGTCACCCTGTCATAAAAACAACATGTTCTTAGACCATTTGAGCTTTTATTTAGTGTTTTAGTAATGAAAAAAAAAAACGCTCCACCACTATATATAACCCATGGTAAAAGATATCGGTGAAAAAAAATCTCCACCGATGGGAAAAATACTAAGTATTGGGTGGAAAAAACTCTCATCGGTGGGCGAAAGCACTATATGTCAGATGGTTAGTTCACTAAGCAGCCGAAATGGCGGGTGACAGACAGAGTACGAGTTCCACGATCAAATAAAAATTTCGGCGATCAGAGGCTCTAAGCACTAAGTATCAGAGCTTTAAACCTCAACATCTCTGCAGTGTCGAAAATACAAACGACTATATCACGGTGATTGTGTATCGACGATCGAAACCGCTAACCACTACATCATCGGTGAGGAAAAAAACTAAACGTTGGGCATATAGTCTGATCGACAGCTGCAACGATGGACTCACAAACAACTACGGTTCTCGGACAAATAAAAACTTCGACGATCGAAGGCTCTAAAGGTTGAAACTTTAAATCTGAACGGCTACGCAGTGTCGACAATGCAAAGGATAAGCCCTCCGAAATGACAGCGTCGTAGAGGAATAAACCTCCGATTGCTTGTAAAAAAAAATTCTGATACTGTTAAAACACATAATCGCCGACAGTCAAAACAATTAGCCTGAGAAAAATAAAACAAAAAGGAGATAAAGTGCTGATAATCAAGAAACAAGACTAATCATCGGGACGTTCATGGCTTGTCTTCTGAAACGGCGGTAGCATAGAGGACTAATGCCTTGATTCCCTCATCAATAGACTTCCGACAGTGATAAACGAAATCATAGAAAAACGTAAAGTGTTCAAATAAACGAAAGGCTTTCGACGGAAATATTAGTTCATTCAACCTCTGACACAGTGGAAACAAAAAGTCATCTCATCATCCAACTTCAAACGATCAATTTCTTAAGCAGAGAAAACTGGACTTCCAGGACAGATTTAAAGAAATCAAACAAACTGGGCTAGATAAAATTAAAAGGAGGGTCCAAATTTTTTTAGAAATTTGGGAAAAAGGTTGCAGCTGCAACAATTGGCGACTACCTAGTGAACACAGATCTCTGGACAATTTATTCTTTAAGTAATAGACTGTTTGAGAATAAATACCAACATGTTGAATTCTTCTAGATGTCTGGATTTCCCAAATGGCAGATGTATGTACTTTTAATCATTGATGATAGTCCAATTTAGGGAGAATGGAAACCAAGATTTCAAATTCTAGATAACTCTTTTGAGGCTAGGAATATGAATTTCATTTTTTACCTCTGTCTTCGGGTAGCTCCCAGCTTGAACACCACAGGATTGTAACATATGGTAAACATAAATATTCGTTTGTTCCTCATTCCCATGCCATTTTTCACTTTTGTGCTTTTGGAATTTTGTCCTTTCTTTTGAGTCCTCCTTTTTTCCTTCTTTCTGAAATTTTTATTCAGGCTCCTCTATCCACAGTGTCCTTTTGTGTGAGAGATGTATTTAATTTTCAGCTCACGGATGGAGAAGAACTTTGGCAATCTTGTACTAATATGGTTCAGTACTTTGTTTTGATACCTATTGCTTTCTTAGGAGTTTTTTGACCCTTATTTGCCTTTTGGCGTTCAATTCTTGGCATGGGATCATTTAAATATAATATACTATTTACCATGCTTCCTCTCCATGGGTCTTTTGCTGTCACCACCTAAGACATTTTTAATGTGAAATGGGTGGAGCCTTGAAATAGTATTCCAGGCCTTTTGATCTTGAGTTATTTTACAAGGATTAAGTAGGACTTCAATGTGTTCATATCCATTTAGGAAAACTGCTAAACTAGAAGAAGTTCTTTCAGATAAATCAATAGTACACAGTCTCGTAATCAAAGATTTTAGTTAATCCAAAATTCTGATGAACTCCATGCACCCAAAAGTTGCGCTTTTTATTGAAATCAATCAAAACCTAACTAAACAAACAAAATCAATAAATCAAAACTAAAATAAAACAATCAGTTTATTTATGTACAAGATAACCAAGAAAATAAAGGTTTGAGAACTAAACCATTAACTGGTAAGTTCTCTTCCCACCCCTGTAAATCTTGTAACTTGTAAGTTGAGGGGCCAAGCTTGGCTGCAATCTGAAAAGGGCCTACCCATAACTATTGAAACTTAGTGTGCTTCCCCTTTTCATCATGCAGGTGATCCCATTTAAGAACCAGATCTCCCACTTCGAATTCCTTGTTTCCAGCTTTATGCTTATCAAACCAACGTTTCACTACTTCCTGTTGATGCTTAAATTGTTCTTTGGATTTGGACCTAGACTCTTCCAAATTCAAAATATTATAGATTCTAATTTGTAGGATTTCATTATCGGTACCTCTAGACTCCTGAGCTATTATGGAATATGGTAATAGAATGTTGGGAGGAAGAATAACTTCTTTTCCGTAAACAAGAGTGTTTGTTGACACACCTAAGGAATTCTTGGGTGTGACTCTATCATCCCAAAGATCATTAGGTAACGCTAAATTCCAACTTCTCTGATTTTCTATCACGATTTTCTTTAGAATTCTAATCAAATTCTTATTTGTAGATTCTGCCAAACCATTTCCTTGTGGGTAATAGTTTGCAGAATAATGCAACTTGATTCCTCTTTCATTGGAAAATGCAGTTAATCTAATAGAAGAAAAGTAAGTAGCATTATAAAAAACCAGGGAAATTGGAACCCCAAACCTGGTCATAATGTGATCTTGTAAGAAATCCATGACTGCATCTTCATTCACTTTGCGTAACGGAATGGTCTCGACCCATCTGGTGAAGTAGTCAGTTGCTGTTAAAATGTATTTGTGTTGCAAAGAAGAATTTGGGTTTATCTCTCCAATGATATCAATCCCCCATTGCTGAAATGGTTCTGTTATCATCACTGGTTTTAAAGGCCCTGATGCTTTGGCTTGTCTTAAAACAATGTGGGCCAGTAATACCCAGCTCTAAGAATCTTATGGGCTGTTGTATCTCCGAAAAAATGACCCCCTGCAGGCCCATCATGTAATTTTGTTATGAACTTCTTTGCATTTTCTTGCTCTATGCATCTGAGAAAAAATCCATCATAATTCTTTCTGAATAATACGCCATCAATGATCTGATATGAGGCTGATTTAAGGTGTAATGCTCTTCGTTGTTTGGAATTCCAATGTTCCAGCAAATATCCTTCTTGAAGGTAATGAACAAGGTCTTAGTACCAGGAATTTGGAGCTGTGAATAGGGGACATACATCCACCATATGTAACTCAACTTCATTATCCCAATTGTTTTCTTCATTGTCTTTACCTTCAACCATTAGTTTACACAATCCTTGCCCTTTTACTATGGATGCTGGTTTGAATTCAAGATCATATTCTTGTAAGGCTGTTACCCAATTGCCTCTTCTTTCTCCTAATTTTTTTTGTACAAAAAGAGATCTTACAGCTGGGTGTGGAAATATTACCTTAGTACGGTTCTTAAGTATGTATGGTCTGAATTGATTTACTACTTTGAAAAATGCATAAGCTTATTTATCAACAGATGGATAATTCAATTCAGCCCCCTGCAGACCAGTGCTCATAAATGATATGGGGTACTCATCTTCCCCATCCTCCTTCTGTGTAAGTACAACTGCCAATGAATCATCGGATGCAAAAGTGTACAAAATAAAATATTTTTCAAAATTAGGACATTTGAGTGATGGTGCATGAGCAATAGATGTTTTTATCTTACTGAATGCATTCTTTTCCACATCAGTCCATTTAAATTGTATACTTTGTTTAACCATTTGCTGCAAAGGTTTGACAATTTGAGCAAAATCTGGTACAAACCTTCGCACAAAATTAATTGTCCCCATGAATGATTGCATACCTTTTTTTTATGGGGTAAAGGGATCTGTTCTATGGCTTTAATCCCTTCTGGGTCTATGGATATCCCTTTCTTAGAAACGATGTGACCCAGTAGCTTTCCTTCTATGACCGCAAACACGCATTTCTTAGGATTCAGTGAAATACCATATTTTCAACAACGCTCAAAAATTTGCCTCAGATGGAATGCATGTTCCTCTCTCTTTTTTGAAAATATTGTGACATCATCAAGATATACCACAACACTACGGCCAATCAGGCTACGGAAATCTATATCCATGGCCCTTTGGAAAGTAGCTCCAACATTTATGAGTCCAAAGGGCATTCTCCTGTAAGAAAAAGTTCCCCACTTGGTTCTAAATGTAGTTTTTAGCTTGTCCTATTCAGCTACTAATACCTGATTATAGCCAGAGAATCCATCTAATAATGAAAATAATTCAGAACCTGAAACCATATACAATATTTTCTCCATGGGGGGGACTGGGTAGTTATCTTTATCCGAAGCATGATTGAGGTTTCTGAAATCTACACAGAGCCTGATTTCTTCGGATTTTTTTATTTACTGGCACCAAATTCGAAACCCATTCTGAACGTCTGACTTTGAATATAATTTTAGCATCCAATAATTTCTTCACTTCACTTTGAATCAAAGGTTCCAGCTTTGGATGCATCTTCCTTAAAGGCTGTTGGTAAGGCTTGACTCTAGCTCTAATTAGGATGATATGTTGTATAATCTTTGTGTCATATGTTTTAAGCTCTTCATATGCCCAGGAAAACACATCTTTGTATTGTTTGAACAGACTAATGAATTTACTCCTTTCACCTGGAGAACAACACTTTCCTAGATTTACATATCTAGGTTCAGCTTCAGTCCCCAAATTTATTGGCTCAAATTGCAAGGATGAGCTATGAGTCTTGACATTCGATGGATTTCTGAACTTGTTGTTTAAGTCAAACATTCGTTCCAAGGTTCTGACTCCCTTAGGAATAAAATTCCCAAACTTTAATTCTGCTTGATGTTCTTCATCATTTATTATTGTTCCTTTAAAAGTCTCATCATTCATCAAGCATTCCAAAATTTGTTGATCATCATTAAAAACCCGTAAATTGGTGATCATATCCAAAACAGAAGGCCTGAAAAGTAATTCAATAGAGCATCTATTATTAGAAGGTACTAGCCTTGCAGCTGAGGTAGCTAGTAAATCAATTGCTGCATTCTTTAATCTAGGAATGGATACAATATTGAATGCATGAAAGTTTATAAGCAAATCCAAAAATTTGTTTTGATAGGATTTTAAATGTGATGAAATACAGTGTATTTTATTTTGAATTTGCTTAACAACAATTTCAGAGTCTCCATATACTTTTAGATTTTTCACTTTCAGTTCTATTGCATTTTTCAGTCCCTGAACTAGTGCTTCATACTCGGCTGTATTATTCGTACATTCGAACTCTAATCTACAAGAAATGAAATGTTTATTTTTCTTTGGATCAATCAGGACACAACCAACTCTTGATCCTTCCAATGTTTTAGATCCATCAAAATAAAGGGCCCAAAAACTATCTACTTCTACTGAACTTGAATTAAAAACTATATCTGAAAATAAATCTACTATTTTCCAATCAATCTCATCAGTCCATGAAAATCGAAGGAGATCGGGCTGGGTGTCAGGTGAACTGCTGGCTTCTTCAGCTTGGTAATTTCCCGATTCCAATTCAATGAAGTAATTTCCCAACATAGAGTTTACCATCTCATTCTTTCCCTCTAACTAAGTAACATTGTACTTCATTTGAGGCTCTCTTAATATTTTTATCTGATTGGGACTTCCCTTATAAGGCAACCACAGATGCGACCAATCTGATGCGAAGTATCCATCTAGCCTTGCCGACCAGTCTTGACTCAAAACCAGTCCATAAGCATCTGGAATGTCTGCTACTACAATATCAATGTACTGACATACCTTCTCATTTGTAGATAAGCGAATTAGAACATCTTCCATTTCTCCTATTAATTCTCTTGCAGACTGAAAGTGGCATAACATTGGTTGATGCCCCTGATTCTACTAAACATTTGTGCACATTATAGTTGAAAATATCAAAAGTTAAGAGAAAAAGTGGGGTTCTAAACTTAGACTTACCTCCCACACTTGCTTCACCAACTTCTTCTTCAGTTTGGTTGTTAGTGGGAAACTCTTCTTCTGGTACTTCAAGTGCTTTTAAAATTTTTTATTTCTGCTGAGGTACATTACACATTTCAAATAATGAGATATTTTCCTTAGCCTTTTTAATGTCTTCCACAATATCATACCCCATCTTAGGTGCTTTGAGATTCTTCTTGACATTATCAACCTTGTCTTCAATAGGCTTAACAGGCATGTTAATTTTCTTAGGATCTTGACTTGTAATGGTAAATTCAGGTATTTTATCAGTTGTAGTGTTCTTCTGTATTTTCTTCATATTTTCTTGAAGTTTCTTGATATTTGGAAGTATTGAATTGTCTTCTTTTAACAAACTATGACTTCTTGTTGTCACATTGGTTTTTGATGTTTCCTCTTGTTTCAGAGAACCTTCCCCTTCTGTATCAAACATTGAGACACAATCCCATAAAACTAAAGTATCTTCCTCTTGTTTTTATTTGGATTGATTATCCTTTTCTTCCTCCTTATCAGCTTCTGTTAGTTTGGAGTCCAATAACTGATTCATTACCAATGTCATAGAATTTATCCATTGGGGGAAATTCCTCTCAGAATGTGGCTACTGATGAAAAGTACAAAAATTATTGATGCCTACATCAGTTAAATTCATTGCTGAAGGACTGTCTGGAGGAGGCTTAGTTTGATTGTTGTCTTCCCTTTTCTTATAATACAACTTATATGATTTGTGAGCCTCTTTTTCCTTTTCTAAATATATTACTCTGTTGGATAGCTTCTGCATCATCTTCAGCATCCCTTCAAAATCTTGTGACCTCTCATCCTTAGGCTTAGTTAGTAATAAAGGTTTCTTACCTCCAAAATTCTTTTCTTCCGACTACGCAGGATAATTTTCTATGCTCTCCATCTTAGCCTCTACCCTCTCAGCTTCTTCATAGGTTTTTGCTAATGTAGGTTTGATTGATATCTTGGCAAACATGGCCAAGTTAGGCCCTAGAGCTCAAGTATAGTATTCAATCAGAGCTTTTTCAGATGGCTTATCAGCTGCAGTAATTTTTTTAAGATAAGCAACAAATCTTTGAGTGAAATTATGCACTTTTTCTTTCCTTTATTTATTTAAAGCGCATAACCCTTTCATTAAAGTTGCATGAGTTTTCTAGACTGCATATTTACTTCAAAATATTCTCTCAAATGTGTCCTAGTCTGTGATTGAATTTGCAGGAAGAGAAAAATACCATGAGGCTGCTGCTCCTTTCAGGGTGTGTGGAAACAATCTACAGACCACATCTTCATGCTCTCCTGCTCGTAGTCTTTCTATAGCCAAGTAAAAAATTTGCAAATGATCATCTATCATAATTTTTTTTCGCTTGGGTCAAACTTAGGCAAAATTTTGTCAAAATCTTGAGGCAAATCATGCAAGGGAGCTGCCAGGTTTAGAGGAGACCTAGCCTTCCAAGCAGGTGGTGGAGGTGGTTGGTTTTCATTTACATGAGCCATGATTTTGAATGGAGAATGAGGTGGTGACAGAACAGGGGTCCGACAAGGTGAACAGTAAGGTGAATATGGATCCAATTTATTCAAAGGTTGGTTAACTTCCTGTAGGGATGCTTCTACCAGTTCTTCAAGGTATTCTACCAACACTGAATCTTCTAATTTAGGGTGATCTTTCTTCTAATATTATCTTCTGGGTAAGACAGGAATAATTGGTAATCCTCCGATATTCTTCGCATATGCCCTAGTAATTCTTCTCGGATCATCAACCACTTCATTATCTGCAGGATACAGATACCCTTTCCCTTTATCTTTAGGAGTGGGTTCGTGAAACAAACTAATTTCAGAACTGTCACTTGTGGAATAATTTCAAGGAAATGATTTTCCTCGTCCAACCATGCATTGGTGGCCCTCCTTCTAGTGCCAAAAATAGTTGAGGACTAGAAAATCACAGGCAACAACAATTAGGGATTCTCCCCAATAAACGTTCACAAATAGCCCGTTACAGTTTGGTATGGAGAATCCGTCTGGTTTACGGTCCGGCTACCGTAGGTCAAGTAACAAATTAAAAGGTTTTACCGGTTACGGCCTGGTCCACCGTGTATATTTTTAGTTTTTTGTGTTTAAGTTATGATGTGCAAGTGCCTATCTAAAAATGCATATTGATAGAGATAACGAGGAGTGTAACAATGTGATGCACAAGTTATTACCTCTCGTCTTAACTCTCTCGCATCTTAATCACACACAACAAGAAACTAAATATTACTAATAACCTATCCCTAGGGAGCAGAATTAACAGTTGACAATGAGTAATGTATTTCTGCACATGTATTATGAACAATTACAGATAGCTGTTACTTATTTCAGAACACATGAACATTAATAAAAATATGGACAACAAGATAGCTTATTGTTTATGACAACCTTCATTACTCACAGTGGAAATTTCACAGAATAAACTATAAGACATTCATAACATAAATAGAAATGCAATGAGTTAGAACGATCTCACAGTTAATGGACATAAGTTGAAAATGAAATAGTTCACATTCAACTGATCCATAACAAAGCATTTGAAACATTCCACCAAACTTTCTTGAGCAGAAACTTGTAATTCTTTATTGCAAAAGGAAGTAGTTCTTCTTACAATATACTCTCAAAAATTGCTTGGGAAAGAAGTCCCTTCTACATCTAAACTCTCCTATATTTATACAAAAAAGCAAAACCTTTGGGCTTCCCCAAACTTTCGATCTCAAAATTTTGTCTTTTAGTAAGTGCTCATGATTTATACAATATATTACATTTTAAAACAAAAATATTTTAGAAACTGAAGATGGGCTCGCTTGGTCATTTATGAATTTTTTCTACGCCTAGGCCTTTGTTGCTATGCCTTCAAAATCGAAGGGTTCAAGAAAACGGATATTTATCTCATACTTAGCAGCCTGATTCTTAACCACTTCTATGCTTTCCGGACTCAGGCGCAACTGTTCTTCTAGTAAGCGGATACTTAATGTTGTGTGAGCCACTACATTCTTCAGAATATGTTCATCTAGATCCTTGACTTGTTGGATCTCCTGCTCGTCTTCCTGATTCCTATTCTATAGTTGTTCTATGAATAGCTCATGTTCTAGTATCGCATCCAATCTTCTCTCTGCAGAAACCTGCCTCCTATTGTATGTGACCAGCGCTCTTCTGTAGTATTCAACACATAATCCTTTTGTTTTATTTACAGTCTTCTTAAATTCTTCTACAATATTTATTGCAAACTCCAATAAATCATAATCCTGCTTTAAACTCTGCCGATCTTTAGCCGGTAACTCCGCAGGGGGTTCCTCATTTGTTTCTATCCACACTATCCTTCTTGTTAGGACCTCCAAAATATCCTAAGATATGTCTAAGAAATACTAAGTGGTGTCCAAGATTTCTTCTAATATACTATCTATTTGCACAATTTTATGCCTTTCTTCCTCAATGCGCATTTGCAGTTGGTGGATTCTTCTTCTTTGAGCTAGAACATGTTCCTTCATAGGCTGGACATCTGTCTTTTGTTCACTGGCATCTTTCAGTGATGCTGTCAATGAAGCATTATGTCCCTCCAAAACTGCTACCTGCATTTGATATTGTTTCTCTCTCTCTCTTCAGTGGTAGCTTTCTCTGATTCTAACTCAGTGACCCTGTTTTGCAACTGGACCTCCTCTACACTTACAGTTTCGTATGACACCTAAAGGTCATTTTTCTCAGTTTTCAGCAATTGATGCTCCAGCTATAGCCTCTGTAATTTTGCTAAGCTGTTCTAAGCATCCTTTTCTATTTTCTGTATAGAAACTTCTAAAGCCATCTTATTGGCCTGCAGAGTTTGGAGTTCAGTCTTTGAAGTCCTCACTTCATTCTACATGTCCTCAAATTTACTCTTCAACTTATGGCCTTCATCTCTCTCTTTATTCAATGTTTCTTTTAATTGAGCTGCATTCTTTTTGGACTGCTCAAGATCTGTCTTCAGCCTATCTACATTATCTCCAGTAGCCTAGTTTAATGCCACCTCAACTCTTGCTGTCAATATTGGATCTACATCCGTCCCATACACCAAAGTCTTGTCAGTGATCATCTTCCCCGATTGTCCTCCTGTTTCAACCTTTTTCTCGGTTCTTTTAACAATCCTTTTTTTCTCTTTGTCATAGAAAATGGTGCTGAAATTAGTTATCTCCTCCCCTCCTATTTGCACGAAAGGGATCAAATTTATTGCAAAAAACATAGCTTGCCCTTGAGTGCTGCCAGAATTTGCAGCACGCTCCTGGGAATCATGATTATCTTGTCCATGCCCTTGATCTGTATGATCATGTCCCCCTTTTGTATCAGTAGTTTGTTGGTATTTTTTAGATCCTGCTAATCTCAGACCTTCACTTTCTTCTTGTCTTTTCTTTATCTCTGCTTCTTCATTTATTTTTCTCTCCTCCTCTTCCTTCTTTGTTGCTTCCTCTGCAACTCTCTTTCTATCTTCTTATTCATTCTTTAGCCAGTTTTCTGCCTCTTGTGCTAGCCTTCTAGCATCTTCTTCTCTCTTTCTGGCCTCTTCTTGTTTAGTTGTCTTAGTCTTTTGTATAGTTTTTCCTTTTCCGCCTACAATAGTGATTTTCTACTTAAATCTCTTCTTTAAGGCAGTCATATTCTTTGTGCTCCTGAACATTTCTTTGTCTTTGTCCCAGAAGTTAGTATACTCAAAATGAACATTTGCCTCTTTGCAGTGTTCTGCTACCTTATTCCGGGAGTCGTTCATGTTAAAGTTCATCTCACCAAAATGGAAGTGCTCTAGCTCATGCACAAATTCTGTAGTCTGTTTTACCTTTTAAAACTTATAGCTCCCTAGCCAGAAAGGTATGGTAGGAAATGCTGCCTTTTTATGCTCGAACAAAAAACTCCCCACACCATGAAGATATACCTGCCTAACTGCCTCTTTATGCAGCACATAATCAGTGGCATATTTGGGAAGTAGAGAAGGTGCCTTGGAGCCACCATACATTCTGACATACATTCCTTCCTCAGTTAAATAATAATCTCCATATTCCTCCATGACCTTGAACGCCTATTCGGACATGCAGTTGCATTTGGTCAGGAAAATTAGAGTGTACAACGGCATGATGAAATGTTCACATATTTCTCCGTAGTAGCCATGGTATTTCTGTGCCCAAAATATTTATATGCAGTGTATATAGGGGTCCTATCCCTATCCCAATTACAGCTCAAGGCTGGAAAAGATTGGGTACACAGTATACAGTCAACTAGGATAGAGCTCATGTAGAACTCTGAGTTCTTCTGTGACACTCCTCCCAAGGCTAAAGATATGCATGCTGAGAGGCTATTGGACACTATGTTTGCCTAATTGAATATGGTTCCTTGAGTGGCCACATAAAAAATAATTGGTATCCATCCCAATTTGAAGCTTTTTTCGTGAGCTCTCCCAAAAATTCTATTCAACATCAGTGCTATAAATCTATAAGGGGTCCAGGGAGTGGATGTATCATATTATCCTAATGTCCTGGTTTGAAAGTTATTCCCTAGTATCATCATTCTCTTGATTGTTTCAACTAGGTCCAAATTTGTCTCTTTCAACCAGCTTTCAGTTAAGTAAATTTGAGCAGGAGGGAGGTGTTATGCCATCGAGACATAAGAAGGACTGTATGCAGCGTATCCCTGTTTGGCAGTATTTTCTAGGATCATCGTAGTTACATCGGCCCTAGGCAGAATCTAGCCGATCACCTCTGAGCATGGGAACAACTCAGGTCTTGTGTCTATTTTCATAAGAGTTGATTTCTCGATATTTGCATAAATAGTAAGCTCTTCAAATCCTGCATCAGGCACATTCTAATTTACAATCATCCTGTATATTTCACCCCATTTATAATCTGGCTCTACCCTAGTGGTAGCTTTGGTATCTTCATATATGTATTCCATCTTAGTGATGATTTCAACCTCTGGTTCTCCCTCGGCAACATGAGCCTTCTTCTTTTGTCTTTTAGACATATCTCCTTTGAAATAGTCACCCTATCATAAACAAAGCATGTTCTTAGACCATTTGAGCTTTTATTTATTGTTTTAGTAATGAAAAAAACTATAACAACCTATTTACATTTTCCATGTGCATTCTCACAGATAAACTATATAGAGTATTAATGCATAAATGAAAATGACAAGGAAAAATAAATACTCTTAGTCCACCATATGCAACTAAAAAAGCAACCATGATAGAAAACTCATCATTTAATCTAGACTGAAATAAAAAAAATCTAACTCCCCAATAAACATGAACCACATTACCAATAAGGCTAATCCTCAAATTGTGAGACCCTATATTTTGATTGAAATCGCGGAAATCCCCAACTTGACCAAAATATTGAGAACCCCTTGCCGTCCCATAAAATTAGGGTAAACGCATACGAAAAAGTGAAACCCCCCCAGACGGTTATGAACAACCCAAAAGATGGGTGGTGCAGACAGCTTAACGCTTTTTTGCACCAACCCTTCAATCCTACGGGGTGGGATAAAACAAACATAACGTCTCAAAGATGCATGCTCAAAAAACCCTCAGTGCCAAAACTGTCAAACTAACCTACCGCGAAGATAAAAATTCTCTCTAAAAGACAATGGGCACAACCTACGGGAAAACCTAACCAGGGCAGACCGTGGTTTTGAAAATGACAAATAAGAAATCAAAAGAAGGAGACAGTGGTTGGCCTACCTGGCAAAAATGCTGTGCATTTGGCGGTACAACCCCAAAACCTCCACGATAGCAAGCCAATCAAATGAAATCCGGACAGCTGGGCACGGTGGTACAGCTTGATCAACGAGGACTGGAGTGTATGCATTTTCCATAAGGATAAAAAAAAAATGCTCCACCACTATATATAACCCATGGTAAAAGATATCGGTGAAAAAAAACCTCCACCGGTGGTAAAACTACTAAGCATTGGGCAGAAAAAACTCTCATCGACGGGAAAAAGCACTATATGTCGGACGGTTAGTTCACTAAGCAACCGCAATAGTGGGCGACAGACAGACTACGGGTTCGACGATAAAATAAAAACTTCGACGATAGGAGGCTCTAAGCACTAAGTATCAGAGCTTTAAACCTTAACATCTCCACAGTGTCGGCAATGCAAACAACTAATATCACGGTGATTGTGTATCGACGATCGGAACCACCAACCACTACAACATCGGCGAGGAAAAAAACTAAACGTCGGGCATATAGTTTTTTCGACGGCTGCAATGGCGGACTCACAAACAACTATGGTTCCACAACAAATAAAAAATTTGGCGATCAGATGCTCTAAAGGTTGGAACTTTAAATCTGAACAGCTCCGCAGTGTCGGCAATGCAAAGGATAAGCCCTTTGAAATGGCAGCGTCGTAGAGGACTAAACCTCTGATCGCTTGTCAAAAAACATTTCGATACCGATAAAAGACATAATCGCCGATAGTCAAAACAATCAGCCTGAGAAAAATAAAACAAAAAGGAGATAAAGCACTGATCAGTTATAAATAGGACTAATCATCGGGACGTTCATGGTTTGTCTTCCGAAACGGTAGCACCATAGAGGACTAATGCCTGTTTCCCTCATCAATAGACTTCCGACAGCGATAAACGAAATCATCGAAAAACGTAAAGTGCTCAAATAAAAAAAAGGCTTTTCGACGGAAATATTAGTTCATTCAACCTTCGACACAGCAGAAACAAAAAGTCATCTCATCATCTGACTTCAAACGATCAATTTCTTAAGCAGAGAAAACTGGACTTCCAAGATAGATTTAAAGAAATTAAACAAACTGGGCTAGATAAAATCAAAAGGAGGGTCCAATTTTTTTTAGAAATTTGGGGAAAAGGTTGCAGCTGCAACAGGTCCCTTGGACTTGGTGCATTCTGATGTATGTGGACCTATGCGTGTCCATTTGTTCAGTGGTTATAGTTACTGCGTAACCTTCATTGATGACTATTCCAGGAAAAACTGGATTTATTTCCTGAAGGCGAAGTCAGAGGTCTTTGAGAGGTTCTGAGAGTTCAAGACTCTTGTGGAGAACCAAACAGGAATGAATATTCGGGTGTTGAGAACATACAATGGGGGTGAGCATACCTCCAATGAGTTCATGGATTATTATTCGGGAGAGGGGATCAAGAAGGAGCACACTGTGACCCATACCCCACAGTAGAATGGAGCTGCAGAGCAAAAGAACAGGACTATGGTTGGAGCAGTCAAGGCCATGCTATTTGATCAAGGATTTCCACTATTCCTTTCGGTCGAGGCATAGAGGAATGTAGTGTACATTCAGAACAAATGCCCCCACACAACTTTTTGGAGGAATACACCAGAGGAGTTCTTCATAGCAACTAGGCCATATGTGAGTCATATTAGAATATTCGATAGTGTCTACTATTGTCATGTTGATGCTGAGAATATGAAGAAGCTAGACCCTTTTAGAGAGAAGGGTTTACTTGTTGGTTATAGCGAGAATTTGAAGGCATACAAAGTTTAAATTCTTTCTTGCAAGAGGATCATTGTGAGAAGGGATGTCCCATTCGATGAGGATAGGGCCTTGCAGAGATCTATGGACTTACCAGCAGAGCAACTATTAGCACATGACAGATGGATTAAGTTGGAGGAGCCATATGTATAGGTATAGGTACAAACACATGGCACAAGTTCTAGTAGTAAGAGAGAGTCAGGTGGATAGGATTCTTCAGTCATTGACATGGAGGATGAGCTGCAGTAGGAGATGGATATCCAACAGCCGCAACAGGTTGACATTAGGCTAAGGCCTAAGTGGTTTAGGTCCACAATGCATGATTCCAAGTAGGTAGATCCTCCACAGAGATCCTTTAAACATAGTGTACCAACAGAGAGGCTTAGTTATATGTCATTGATGAGAGAGTTGATTAACTCTAAACCTTCTAGCTTTGGGGAGGCTGCACAACATGATGTGTGGCAGGAGGCTATAGTTGAGGAGTATGACTCCATTATGAAAAATAAGGTATGGGAGGTTGTGCTGAGACAACATGGGAAAAAGGTGGTGGGATCCAAATGGATATACACGATAAAGCATGCAATAGAAGAAAGTGCAGAGAAGTACAAGGCATGATTCGTGGCTAAGGGGTTTTCATAGAAGGAGGGGTCATGACTATGAGGACACCTTTGCCCTTGTAGCTAGGTATTCTTCTATTCAGACCATTATATCTTTAGCAGCAGAGATGGGTTGGTGAGTCCATCAGATGGACGTCAATACTTCCTTCCTCAATGAAGTGATATAGGAGGAGGTATATATTGAGCATCTAGAGGGGTTTGATGTGGAGAACATGGAGACACATGTATGTAGACTGCATAGAGATCTTTATGGGCTTATGCAGGAATCTTGAGCATGGTACTCGAGGATAGAAAACTATCTACGGGAGATGGGATTTCAACGGAGTGAGGCTAACCACAACCTGTACTTTTTGACAAGTGAGGTGCCTCTCATACTGGTCTTATATGTGGATGATCTCTTTTTGACAGGATATGAGAGGCTGATTGGAGACTACAAATCCAACCTTCTAGTGGAGTTTGAGATGAAAGACCTTGGGCAAATACATTACTTTCTGGCCTTAGAGGCTTGGCAGAGACATGGATGCTTCTTCATTGGATAGGGGAAGTATGCAATAGAGATATTAAAGAGATTCAAGATGGAGGACTACAATCCTATGGCCATACCTCTAGTTTCTACTTGGAGGAATATTGATGCATCAGGGTCAAATGGATCTTATCCTACCTTGTATCGTCATCTTATCAGATCATTTAAATATCTAGTCAACACTCTATCAGACATCAGTTTTGTAGTCAACTCTTTAAGTCAGTTCATGGTGGACCCTCGAAGAGTGCATTGGATGACTGCGAAGCACATACTTTGCTACATCTGAGGTACACCGGAGTATGGATTGGTTTATGATCACAGGGGGAGTGTGTAGTTAGTAGGTTTCACAGATGTTGACTGGCCCATGATGTGTAGAGGACAGGAAGAGTATTTTAGGTTGTTGTTTCAACATTGGGTCAAGGGTTGTCTCTTGGTTCAACAGGAAGAAGAAGTCAGTTGCATTGAGATCGGTAGAGGTTGAGTACATGGAAGCCGACATGGTTTCTTGTGAGGGTATTTGGTTGAGGAAGTTACTTTCATGGTTGTTCGAGTGTGAGCTAGAGGCGACAATAGTTCATTGTGATAATCAGAGTGGCATCAAGCTATATGAGAATCCAATGTTCCATGACCGTAGAAAACACATAGACATTAGATACCACTTCTTGAGAGATTGCATTCAGAGAGGAACCATTCGGTTGGACCACATACAGATAGATGAACATGTGGTAGATATTTTTACTAATGAACTTTACAGAATTTTTTTTGTGAAGTTCGAGGATAAGTTGGGGTTGCTACCGAATCCCTTCCTTGTTAAGAGGGATTGTTAAAATAGTATCAAAAAGGAAGGTCTTCCTGCATGCATGTGTCCTTGCATGCAGGAGACTTAAATTAGGAAACCAATTGTATTTAATTTACTTTTCATAAGTTTACTTTTGAAAATAAATTAAAGAGATCTAAATTAACTTTAGTGAAACACTATTTAAAGTGAAAGTGAAATAAGTGTTTTCACTTTACCTAAAGTTATAAAGGAAAGGTCAATTGGTGGAGAGGACACAAGTGTATTCCGATAGAGACAGAGGAAGAAGTGCGAGAGAGAGAATTTTGGCAAAGGATATGAAAGAGTACTAACTCAGGAAGGAAGCCCTAAATTGCATAGGAGAGAGACATGAGACTTCGACGGAGGTACACTGTATAACAACCACAACAGGTTTTACACCAATAGATTGTACAACAACATGATGGCTTGGGAATCGTACCTTCTCACAGGTTTTTCTCAGTGATTTTTGGGTGTTTCGATTTTGCCATCTATGGCGTAAATCAATTTTCTGATATAGTAAAAGCTCTGTATTTTCTTAATAAAAATATCCTCTCATACTATTGCACTGATTTTCCCATCTTGGGTTTTGTCCGGGGATTTCTACCCAGAAAGACTGTGTCGTTTCTATTGATGTGATTGATGTTGTAAATAGTTCTCAGTTTTATATTCTATTGCATACAAAGAAGCTCATGTGTGGTTATTTCAGTTAATTAAATATAATATTTTATCCCTAGTTGTGCTTTAAAGGAAAATTTATAGTTCCCATCTAGGACCTGTTTCGCATATACTATTTTCTAGTTAGATTTGCATGGGGCCTTACCCCATATTATCACCCCAAAGTACATTACATTTTGGGTATTTAGTGGTTTATTTCCATAACTCCCTATTTCACTAATAAACTAGAGAAATTCCTCTCCTTCAACTAGGATGATCACGCAGTCAATATCAAAGGTATCCTAAATGTATCTAACCTATGAACTCAATACACATTCAAAATTCCAAAGAAGAAGAAGCTTGATTTCATGGGTTACTTGTACTATATGGAGGAAAATCCCTAAACAATTATACTAAAAAAATTTCTACTCGACTCTAAATGTATAAGGTGATCCCATAAGATGTATTCAAAACATCCACCCAATAGAGGTGTGGTACATTCTATTGTGTTGTAAAATGAGGTGGTTTCCTAAGTAGAGTTCCCTTTCACAAATGAAGCAGGAAATCCAATGATGGAACCCAAGGGTAAGGATGAGATGAAGTGCACATATCACAAAGTAGAGGATCAAATAGATGGCTATACCAATAAAGGAAACTACATAGGAGTCAAAATCAATTTTGGTGGAACACCCTTGAGTTTATATATGTTATAGAGCACGACTTATCTTGCCTTGCAATTAAACAAAAGAGAAACACCATTTCTTCAATGTAACACAATTAACCAAAATAAACAAAGAAAAAAGAAATCTCCTTCACTTTTGGGCTGGTGCAAGCTAAGGCTGGTCACTTATGACGTTCATTGCAATGGAATTTTGGAAAAACAAAAATCTGAACACCAAAAAGCAATATCAGAGGTACGTACACAATGTTTTGGAATATGGCGTAAGAATATGAAACGTGGACAACCAGATTACCTTCTTCTAAGGTTGGTATGTTATTTTTTTCCCAAAAAATAATGAATATGTTTGCGTTGGTCCACTCATTTGGTATGCAAATGGTAGAATTTTGTGAAAAAAATTATATAGAGTTGTAGATAACATGTGTGTCTAGTGCAGCGTTATTTTTCCATATTGATTTATGTTATATTTTTTTGTAAAGTAAGGAAGTTAGTGACGCCCAAAAATGAAAAGGTCGAGCGTCGGTACACGACATCTTGGTCGTAACATAGTCAATGAACGATATTTTTTTTAGGATGTAGGTCTTTGTGTCTTCTTGTGCGGGTTCTTTTCCGTTTTCTAAATAGGCGAGCCAATCAAAAGTTATAGCCGAAGCAAATAGGCAACCTTTTGTGTTAGATTGACGTTAGTCCATTTAAAATTAAATAAAAAATAGAAAAAGACTATAGATTTAAATAAAAATTACATATTCAGAATCTACAGACAGAGTTACACATGTCTGTGAATTGTCGTTAGTAGTGGACAAGCGTGGCATATGCAAAATCATGCACAAAATAGGAGAAGTGGTACAAAACATGTTTTCTGTCATACGACAGTCCAAACCACTTGGTTTGGCAACCCGAACCTAAAATCAAAGCAGCCAAGTCATCCACCACGTAGGTTGGAAAAAAGGTACCTGCCAAAATTCTAAATTTAAATCACGCGTGCACGTAGTTTAAAAAGTAGCACGCACACACTAGAAGCGTGATCATGCTTCTGAGTGCGTACGCGTTAAACACGCGTGTGCACATAGGTTTAGTTGAAACTTTGATTTGATTTTATTTTCAAGCATTTGCAATGGAATGATGACCATGGCGATGATGACCACGACGATGATGACCATGACGATGATGATGACGATGAGGAGGCTGGTGCCAATGATGATGATGAGGATGATGACTATGACGACGACGACGACGATGACGATGACGACGATGATGAACAATAATGGTGATGTTGATGATGATGATCACGATGACTATGACTATGATGATGATGATGATGATGAGGAGGAGGATGATGATGTTGCCGTTGATGATGATAACAATGATGATGATGATGATAATGACCATGGCGATGCTGATGAACAATGATGATGATGATGATGATGATGATGATGACGACGACGATGATGATGACGACGATCACGAATAGTATGACTATGATGATGATGATTATGATGATGATTACAATATTGAGGATGATGATGACTATGATGGTGATGATGATGATGATGATGATGGTGATGATGAGGATGATGACTATGATGATGATGATGAGTATGAGTATGATGATGATGATGATGATGAGGATGATGACTATGATGATGATGATGATGATGACAATGATGATGACTATGATGATGATGATGATGACGATGACGATGATAAATGATGGTGATGATGATGACGAGGATCATGACAATGATGATGATGAGGATGATGATGATGAGCATGGGGATGATGATGATGATGATGGTGATGATGACAATGATGATGAACAATGATGGAAATGATGATGATTATGATGAAGATGATGATGACGACGACGATGATGAGGAACAATGATGATGATGATGATAGGTTTAGTTGAAACTTTGCTTTGATTTTATTTTCAAGCACTTTCAATGGAATGATGATGATGACCATGATGATGATGATGAACAATGATGACGAGGAGGAGGATGATGACAATGATGACGATGAGGATGATGACTATGATGATGATGATGAGGATGATGATGGCGAGGAAGAGGATGATGATGACGACGACGATGATGACAATGATGGTGATGACAATGATGATGATGAGGATGACAAAAACGATGACGATGATGAGGAACAATGATGATGATGATAGGTTTAGTTGAAACTTTGCTTTGATTTTATTTTCAAGCATTTTCAATGGAATGATGATGATGATGATGACGATGAACAATGATGGTGATGATGATGATGAGGATGATGACAATGATGATGACGACGACGACGACAATGATGGTGATGATGATGATGATGAGGATGATGATGATGATGACGATGACGATGATGAGGAACAATGATGATGATGATGATGATGATAGGTTTAGTTGAAACTTTGCTTTGATTTTATTTTCAATCATTTTCAATGGAATGACGATGATGACCATGACGATGATGACAATGACGATGATGAGGATGATGACTATGATGATGATGATAATGAGGATGATGATGATGACGACGACGATGAAAATGATGATGAGTAATGATGGTGATGATTATAATGATGATGATGATGAGGATGATGATGTTGACGACGATGATGAGGATGATGATGATGATAGGTTTAGTTGAAACTTTACTTTGATTTTATTCTCAAGCATTTTCAATGGAATGATGATGATGACCATGACGATGATGATGAACAATGATAATGATGATGATGAGGAGGACGATGACAATGATGATGATGAGGATGATGACTATGATGACGATGATGATGACAATGATGATGAACAATGATGGTGATGATGATGATGATGATGATGATTATCACGATGACTATGACTATGATGACGATGATTATGATGATGATGATGATGACTATGATGATGAGGATGACCATGAGGATGATGATGAACAATGATGATGATGTTGATGATGACGACAATGATGACTATGATGATGACAATGATGACTATGATGACGACGACGACGACGATGATGATCACGAATACTATGACTATGATGACGATGATTATGATGGTGAGGATGATGATTACTATGATGGTGATGATGATGATGATGACGATGACGACGACGACAACAATGACGACGACGACGACGACGACGATGATGATGGTGATGATGATGACGATGATGATGACGATGATTATCATGAATACTATGATTATGATGACGATGATTCTGATGATGATGATTATGATGATGGTGATGATGATGATGATGATGATGACAATGAGGATGATGAAAATGATGATGATGAGGATGATGAGGATGAGGATGATGATTATGATGATGGCAATGACGATGAACAATGATGGTGATGATGATGATGATGATGGTCATGAATACTATGACAATGACGATGATTATGATGATGAGGATGATGATGACAATGATGATGACTATGATGGTGGTGATGATGATGATGATGATGATGATGATGATGACAATGATGATGATGAGTATGATGACTATGATGATGATGAGGAGGATGAGGATGATGATGATGGTGATTATGATGATGATGACGACGACGACGATGAACAATGATGGTGATGATGATGATGATAAGGATAATGATGAGGAGGATGATGACTATAATGATGATGATGATGATGATGATGTGGATGATGATGACGATGATGATGAACAATGATGGTAATGATGATGATGAGGATGATGATGACGATGATAATGATGATGATAACGATGATGACTATGAGGATGAGGATGAGGATGATGACTATGATGATGATGATGAGGATGAGGATGATGATGATGATGATGATGATGATGATGATGACGATGACGATGACAATGATGATGAACATTGATGGTGATGACGACGATGATGAGGAACAATGATGATGCTGCTGCTGATGATATATTTATTTGAGACTTTGATTTGATTTGATTTTCAAGCATTTTCAATGGAATGATGATGATGACCATGACGATGATGATGAAAAATGATGATGACGATGAGGAGGATGATGACAATAATGATGATGAGGATGATGACTATGATGATGAGGATGATTACGATGATGATGGCGATGATGGTGATGGTGATGATGAGGATGATGATGATGATGATGAAAATGGTGATGCAGAACAATGATGATGATGATGATGAGGATGATTACGATGATGATGACGATGAATTTGATTTTATTTTCAATCATTTTCAATAGAATGATGATGATGACCATGACGATGATGAAGAACAATGATGATGATGATGAGGGGGATGATGAAAATGATGATGATGAGGATGATGACTATGATGATGATGATGATGATGATACTGAGGATGATTATGATGATGAGGACTTTGATTTTATTTTCAATCATTTTCAATGGAATGATGATGATGACCATGACGATGATGATGAACAATGATGATGATGATGAGGAGGATGATGATGATGAGGTTGATGGTGATGACGATGACAATGATGACAACAACGATGACGAACAATTATGGTGATGATAATGATGATGATTATCACGATGAATATGACTATGATGACGATGATTATGATGATGATGATGATTACTACGATGATGAGGATGATGATGTTGATGATGATGATGATGATTACCATGATGATGATGATGATGATGACGATGATGACTATGACGACGATGATGATTAATGATGATGATGATGATGATGATGATGATGATGACTATGATGCTGACGACGACGATGATGATGATAAAAAATACTATGAATATGATGAGGATGATTATGATGATGATTACAATGATGGGGATGATGATGAAAATGATGGTGATGATGATGGGGATGATGATGATAGTGATGGTGATGATGATGTTGATGAGGATGAGGATGATGACAACGATGATGAGGAACAATGATGATGATGATGATGATGATGAGGTTGATGATGAGGATGATCACTATGATGATGATCATGATTCCTAGGGTTGCTATGATTTTTCATGGGTTTTTTACAACTGTTTACGCGTTTTGTGATCCTGAACTTTGCAATTTGGCTTACACTCAATCATCAATTAGACACTCTTTGATTTATTGGATAGAATATCACTCTTGGAATCTAACAAACATATTCAGTGGTCTTGGAAGTTAGTGGATAAATTCAAACTACAAGTTTCCATTGTAAGAATAGATCATTTTGAATAGGTATGGTGAATTGTAAATAATTGTTCTCATTCACAACATTTCAGATCATTTCATTGATTTATGTTTTATTATATGCCTACAACAATATCTCTCTCATAGACAAGAATTAATTTCACAAGAATAATTCCCAACTTCACATTTAAAAAAGTCTCATATTCTCCATACAAGATCAAGTATGCAATGTTAACTAATATACATTTGCACATGAATATATTTTGATTTCACACAATGATGGAATAGATGAGGTTATCTCTTGAGACTCTTTAATATAAAAAAAACCTTTGAAACAATCATGGGAGAGGGTCCATATTGAATAGTTCACCAAGTTGTAAATATTCTCTATACAAGATGAAGTATGCAATGCAGACCAATAATCATTTGCACATGAATATATTTTGATTTCCCACAAGCATGGCATAGATGAGGTTCTCTCTTGATACTCTTCAATTTGTATAAAAGCCTTGGAAGTAATCATGGGAGAGGGTCCATATTGAATAGTTCACCGAATTTTCCATGCTCGCCTCTTCATGCTACATTTATCATAACATTCCTTTGAGTTTGACAGGGATGCCTCTACCTCAATGATTTGTCCTTTTTTTCGGGGGATTTGCAACCTCCGCAGTGTCTAATTAGTTAATTTGTTCTCTTTAGTTAGTGTAACTTAATGAGTGTAATTTATTCAATTTATTCCCAAGACATCCAAACACCAACTTGTGTCTTCCCTCACAACTAATGTGGCATATTACATGTAATTTCATCTCGTCCAAAGGTGTTGGAAATTTAGAATATTTCACTCATAGTCTTGTGACTTACAATACATTTTGAACACAAAGGAAGTCAGAATCCTATAGCTGTAGTACCTGGCAACTTGACTCAAATAGAGTATAGAAATGAAACTTTAGTTCGAACATAAAGAGAAACCTTTAATCAACGTTTATGTATCAATGCCAATAATTACCATACTGACATATCTGTAATTTAGTTAATTATGTTGGAACACGTCATGTTTCTTTTATAATGGAACTAATACCTTATTTGTTGTTTCTTATGCAGGGGTAGACCTCATATTTTTGATAAATAAACTTTTGGAGATGGGAAACTCACGTAACAGAGTAAGAAAAACTAGAAGGAATATGCCCATTGAAATGAGAAATGAGGTAAGAGAAAAGGCAAGGATGGAAATGGATAGAGTGAGACATGGTCCATACATTTCCATTGATACTACGACTGATCCTAACAGATTTGATGACATAAAAACCTTTATTTCAGAAACACGGGTGAAGCAGTTGTGTCCAACGGACCCAAATCAAATTCCAACATCAACACAGTCTCCAACCAACGAACCATGTTGAAGCTCTTAAATACATAGGTATATCGAGAGACGCTGATTATTAAGCATTGGACCTAGGAGAAATCAATAATTTTCAATCTCTCCAAGAATACCACAACCATGTCGAGCAAACTCCCAATATGGACCAACATGTGAATGAAGCACCACAACAAAGAAGCCCTAGGATTCATAGCTCATGTACACCTTCCCTACCTCGACTTTATATTGCAAGAAAAAGGACTACTAGACGTATCCATGTGGATGAAAGTTGTGTGTCAGGCCTTGAAGGTAATTTTCCCCAATGCACCATCGATTCGAAATGTAGCAAATTAATGAAGGAATATTTTGAAACCAAAGGTGATGCCGACAAATGTAAATTATTACTATGTTTGTTAAAGTCAAATTGTTTAGTTTTTGTTAGGATAATTATGGGCATAAAGATGGTTAGAATTTCAGAGGCAAACAATCATATTGTCAGAAATCACCAATCTACTTTTAATGTGATTGGAAATATGTCTCATACTAAATATTTTTGTGCGGCTCGTTGAGTTTTATTAGAATTAGTTGTAAGCAAGTCCACACGGAAAATATTGTTGGGATTTTATCGGCAGGTTGCCTTGTCAAGATAATTAGGTAATTGATGTTGTTAAGGACTTAGTACAAAAGTTCTGGCATGATCATACCAGAACTTCATCTAACCAAGGAGATGTGCTAAAGCTGAGAAAATGTTCTACTGAACGTGAACCCCATGTCAAACACTTCCTTGACACAACATAGACTGAACTCTATGAGAGATTTAGAATTAGCACATACAATTGAACCTGGGCCAAAGGTCCTTTAAGAAATGTAAACCTTGGTATGTCCGTATGTGCATTGATCCGAACACATGCTGTTGTAGATACCATGTAGAGTATGGATATTTTTATGGCACATATAAACATATATTTTGTGATTTGCATACTAACCTTGAACAGGGATGCAATGAATCCGTAATACCACCAAATGCATCGAGATATTTTATTGCCAACATCATGTGTGAATGACATGAAGGACAAAAATAATATGGAAAATCATGTCTATATGGGAATTGTTCTAGATGCAGTGGGTTTTCTATTTTGAACCATTGCATTCATGTAAGCGATGAGAATCAATTTGTTAGGAAAAGGACCACAGAGCAATAACAACTATACAGTTAAATCATTAGACAAGATGAAAAAAACATTAAACACATTACAAAGAGACACAGATATAATGTGGCTCACCCAAACGATGGGATACATCCACACAAAAATTGTCAGTCCTTTTATTACCGTCCAGAAAGATGAAGGGATACAACCTAAAATAATACCGCTACACTTCCTGTTCACGCTCTCACTATCTCTCTCACAAAATCAAAGAGATTGTTTACAATGCTATAATACAGTACAATACCATACAAATCCATATTACAATGCTTTTATTTTTAAAGGGAAATACCATGGTAAAATACTACGGTTAACCCAATACCATGGGTCCGTAAAGCTGTTGGCCAACAACCATTCCAAAATTTTTTCTCGAGGGTTTCGCCTGCGAACCCCCTTTTTCAGGGAACTGCCCCAAAGCCCAAGGTTGAGGAACAAGTGTACAGTACACCTGGGGTACAAACATGACTAAATAATATCTCTAGATCTAGAAGATCAGGCTCCACAACCCAACAATAACCCACTTGGAGACTGATCACAACAACTCCACCGCTGCTGCACTTGTTGGACCTTGGAGTTGGAAAATTTCTTATTTCCACCTTCATGCTTGAATGCAAATAGAAACCGAGCAGGAAATCAGTTTCTTTCTAGTTACTCTCTTCGTTAACATGTCTGCAGGATTCTATCTAGTATGTATGTTTTCCAATTTTAACAGTTCTTCATATAGAACATATCTTATGAAATAGTACTTGAGTTGTATATGTTTAGTTTTCGAATGAAAGGCTGAGTTATTTTCATTATGAATGGTGCTCTTCCTGTCACTATACAACCTACTATTCTTCCACTTCTTACCTAATTGCTCCATGAACCTCTGCAACCAAATCATCTCCTTACTAGCCTCTGTAGCAACAACATACTATGCTTCCGTTGTTGAAAGTGCAACAACTTGTTTTAGTTTTGAAATCCAAATTACTATTGTTCCACCCACAATAAAAACATACCCTATGATGCTCCTCCTACTGTCTTTATCACCAGCCATATATGCATCAACATATGCCTGTAGAACAATGTCTGAAACTACAAAACATAATGCATGAGAAGTGGTACTTCTCAAATACCTAAGAAACCACTGTACTTCTTTCCAATGCTCTTTACCTGGATTATTCAAATACCTGCTCACAAATCCAACTGCATGTGCAATATTTGGTCTTGTGCACACCATGGCATACATCAAGCTTCCAGCTGCTGATGAATAGGGAATCCTGGACATGTAATATATCTCTTACCGTGTCTCTAGACACATTTCCTTAGTTAGTTTGAAATGATTGGCTAAAGGTGTACTAACTGGTTTTTTATTCTGCCTTCTAAAGAGTCTGCAACACCTTTTGTATGTACTCACCTTGAGACAACGTCAATTTGTGATTTTTTCTGTCTCTTGTTATTCTCATACCAAGGATTTGCTTTGCAGCACCCAATTCCTTCATTGCAAATGATTTAGCTAGGTTGATTTTGAGCACATTTATATCATGCATGTTAGATCCTGCAATAAGCATGCCATCCACATACAATAACAAGATAATATATCTTTTGTTATCTAGCCTCTTGAAATAAACACAATGGTCAGAATGACAACTATCATAACCTTGTTCCGGCATAAACTTATCAAATTTTAAATAACACTGCCTTGGAGCTTGCTTCAGGCCATACAAGCTCTTCTTCATCCTACAAACCAAATTCTCCTTCCCTTTGACCTCATACCCCTGTGTCTTCTGCATATAAATATCTTCCTCCAAATCCCTAGGGAGAAAGGATGTTTTTACATCTAATTGTTCAAGATGCAAATCTTCTACCACCACTAGACTTAAAATAGTTCTAATTGAATTCATTTTAACAACAGGAGAAAATATTTCATCAAAGTCTATACCTATCTTTTATGCAAACCCCTTTACAACAAGTCTAGCCTTATATCGCTTCTTTCCTCCATCTTCTACCTTCAACATTTAAACCCATTTATTTTGCAATGGCCATTTTTCTATAGGAAACTGAACCAAATCCTAAGCTTGGTTTCTTACCAATGATTCCATCTCCTCATTCATGCCTTACTCCCACTTATTTCTAGTTTGTACCTACATTGGTTCTTCATAGCATTCTGGTTCACTAGAATCAGTCATAAATAAATAATACAGGGAAGGATAGAATTGTTAAGGGGGTCTACTTAACCTGGTAGATTTTCTTACAGTTGTAGGAGTTTCAGGTACCTGCTGTTACTCTTGATTTTATGGTTCCTTTGGAACTTCATTTTCTTTGATTTCATCAAGCACTGTGTACTCTATGTTTTCCTTTTCCACTTTCTTTCCGTGCAACTGATATTTGTACATAACGTTTTCATTGAATACCACATCTCTACTCCTAATAATTTTGTGATTTTCAAAATCCCATAAGCGAAAACCAAAATTATCAACCCTCGTATCCAATAAAGGTACATTTCCTAGATTTAGCTTCAAGCTTTGTTCTATCATATTTATCAATATGGAAAAATGATTCACAACTGAAAGTTCTTAGAAATGAGTATTTTACCTGTTTACTTGTCCATGCCTCCTCTGAAATC
Organism: Pseudotsuga menziesii; assembly: GCA_001517045.1. NCBI lineage: Eukaryota > Viridiplantae > Streptophyta > Pinopsida > Pinales > Pinaceae > Pseudotsuga > Pseudotsuga menziesii. Next base: position 224,612 of record LPNX010340947.1, read on the forward strand.
CCACCATCCAAAGTGCTTGAATGCACTATGTTTATTAAATAAACAACAATGCTTACAACATCAGCCCAAAACTTTAAGGGTAACCCTACATGCAATCTCATACACCTTGCACACTCCATGATCATTATGTTCATCCTCTTAGACACACCATTTTCTTGTGGTGTTCAAGGGACAATTTTCTCTCTGCGAATCCCATTGTGTGAACAGTAACTGTAAAACTCCTTGCTGCAGTATTCACCTCCATTATCAGATCTGAGACATTTTAACCTTTTTCCTGTCTCATTCTCATCCAAAGCTTTCAACTTCTTAAAAGTATCAAACACAATATATTTTTTACTAATGCAATAAACCCAAGTTTTTCTAGTTGGATCATCAATAAAAGTAACATAATAATGAAAGGCACCAAGAGATTGTACTTGAGATAGTACCCATACATCTATATGAACAAGCTATAACTTTTCACTCTTCTTTTATTTCCCAACCCTGAGAAATATAACTCTCCTCTGTTTTCCATAAACACAGTTCTCACAGAATTCCAAACTTACCTGCTTCATATCTGGAAGTAGTTTCCTTGAGTGGAGAATCTGCATCCCCTTCCGACTCATGTGGCCAGGCCTATGATGCCACAACGTTGCACCTGTTTCTGTGGAATCTACATAGATAGAATAATCTATATTATGAGGACATAAATATAATGTACCTACCCTATATCCTTTTTCTATTACCAGTGATCCTTTAGTGCTCTTCCACCACGTTTCTCCAAACGTAGAAAAACAACCGCTATCTCCCAATAGCCTTGTTGAGATCATATTTCTTTTCATATCAAGAATGTGCCTTACATCCTTTAGTAGCCATTCAATTCCATTATTCAACTTAATCGGTACCTTATCCTTTCCAATGAGTTTACATGGTTCATCATCCCCCAGTAAAACATGTCCAAAATCACCTTGAACATAATCATGAAATAATTACCTATGGGGTGTAGCATGACATGAAGCCCCTAAATATACTACCCAGTAATCACTAGTATTATCTAATGCAAGAATCAAAGAATATTGTAACACATCACATGCTACATTCGCTTCTAGAGTAGTCTCTTGCTGCCTCTCACCTTTATTCTTTGGTGCTCTGTAGTCTTTCTTCATATGTCCTTTCTTACTACAGTTCCAACACTGTATTTTTATGGATTTGGACTTGGATCTGCTCTTTTTAGACTTGTTGCTATTTCTTGGGATCCTTCCTCTCTCATTTTGTCTCCCTCTTCTCTCAATGAGTGTCCACTTGTTTAGTGGTTACAGTTACTAGGTAACCTTCATTGTTGACTATTCCAGGAAAACCTGGATCTATTTCCTGAAGGCCAAGTCAGATGTCTTTGAGAGGTTCTGAGAGTTCAAGACTCTCGTGGAGAATCAAACAGGAATGAAGATTTGGGTGTTGAGAACATACAATGGGGTGAGTATACCTCCAGTGAGTTCATGGAGTATTATTCGGTAGAGGGAATCAAGAAGGAGCACACTGTGACCCATACCCCATAGCAGAATGGAGTTGTAGAGCGAAAGAACATGACTATGGTTGGAGCAGTCAAGGCCATGCTATTTGATCAAGGATTTCCACTATTCCTTTTGGTCAAGTAGTAGAGGAACACGGTGTACATTTAGAACAAATTCCCACACAGAACTATGGGGAAGAATACACTAGAGGATTTCTTCATAGGAAATAGGCCATATGTGAGTCATATTAGCATATTCGACAGTGTTTTCTATTGTCATGTTCATGCTGAGAATATGAAGAAGCTGGACCCTTATGGAGAGAAGTGTTGAAATATTGTAACTTCAAAGAATATTCTATATGTATTTCCTTTTGGTCCCCGATGGTCCTACCGGGAGAACCACTTGTAATACTTTGTACCCCGATGCTCCTAATCAGAAGAACTAATAAGAGTCATGAGGCAGTCCCCTCTAATTGTAAAGGTGGGTCATTAGCACCCCAGTGTGGTTACTTGAGCCTACATGTGTAACTCGAGCCTACATGATTAACTCGAGCCTACATGATAGATGAGTTAACTTAAGTGAACGGATGAATATAAATAGAGGTGTAGTGCTCCTCATTTGTAACACACACTCTCACTTGTGTAGCGCATTAGTGAAGAAGAGAAGTAGCTGGAGAAGGAGGAGGTTCATGCTTTGATCTCCTTGCTAGTTTTATCTTTTACCTTTTATCTTTTTGGGGAATCTATATTGAGGAAGATTTTGCTAGGTTTTTCCTAGGATAAATCTTTGTGTTCCTTTTGTATGGTTGTGCTTGTCTATCTTTCAGTGATCCTGTTTATATTCTTTTGTTATGAAAATGAAATGAAGTACTGATGTCTTAGCTAAGCATATGAAAATTTAACATGGTATCAGAGCCACCCTGAAAGAAGACATTGTGCAGCTAAAGAATATATGGCTTCTTATTTTTTTTGGGTCTCTATCCATGATCAATCAGTAAAATAAGTCTAGACTGACTCTCCATTGAAGGGCGCATCTTTCTGTCGAAGCGGAATTCAATTTCAACCATTTTTAGTTTTGGTGCGGAAACTTAGGGCTTTCTACAGAAGAAGAATTTTTGAGTGAGACCAGAATAGGATTGTTCTCCTAATAAAAATATAAGTTTAGAGACCTGGATCAAGAAATTTGGTTGGGTGAAACTCTGGGAAAGTCAAACCCTAGTTTGACCTCGATCTAGAAAAACCCTAAATAATAAAACTGCTAAGTTTTGGTACATTCTCTATATCTTGATATTGGCGAAGGATCAGGAGTTGAAATTTGTAGAGTCTGAATATAAGATCCTGAGATACACTATGTCTGAAATTCAGAATTATATTCGCTATATTCTGGGAGATATGATCCCTCCAAGTTAGAGTTCCAGCCTCTTCCAGAATTCATCCCTAAACAGGACACCTAGGGAGAATTGCAGTAGCATGGGCTACAGAGGTACAAATGGAATTCCTAAAGATGTTACAGAAATCTCACGGCCTGTAATTTCTTTGATCCAAATTTGAGAACCTGAAGATAAATCAATGACACGTGGCATGCCGTACAACTACATTGTTCTGAACAGTCCTATAACAGGTCACCTTGGGAAAATGATCATAAATTCAAATCGGTGAAAACAATTCTGATGAAACTTGTGCTTTTGTATTAGGGACATATGAGGTTACCTCAGTACAAAATTTCAGACACAGATGAGCAGTAATTTTGGAGATATCACAGAAACAGTAACAAGCATTTTTGCAGAAGAAATTGGAAAACTAGGGCTTCCTGTTCCGGGAGCTTCCCTCCACTATTTTCAGAAAAGGAGTACATTGGACAGCTCCATTTGAAGAGATATATATTTATATCCAATAATATCTAAAAGATTCCAAGTTTTGAAAATTAGGGTTTCTCTGACAAACCCTAGATCAGCCAGCTCCGGAAGTAGGACGGACACCTCAAATCGGTAAGATCTAATCTTTTGCTATTTGCATTTGAGGTTCTCATTTCAAAATGATCTATCACATCAGCTTGATGATAAGCTTGGTGAAGTTGAAAAATTCCAAGCATGGAAGTATTTGATCTCTCTGAAGAAAATGAATTGGACACTTACATGAGTAGATAGGTTCCAGTTCTAGAGGGAGATGAGCCTCAAAGACTTACACAAGAAGAACTTGATCAAGGCCAAGAATATCATTGTTGATTCAATCACGGATCAACTTATAGCACAAGTGTCTTCCCTAAAGACACCGAAGATGTTTGATTCCTTGATCAAGCTATTTGAAGATAAGAACTTAAATTAGAAGATGGCTTTGAGAATACAGTTGAAGAATGTGAAGATCCAGAATGTAGAACAACTTGAAGTGGTAGAAGAAGAAGTATGCAGAAGTGGTGATAGCCACCTTGAATGGCCTCCCATGAGCATGGGATTCATTCATGTGAAGAATGTATGCCAGAAGTAAGTGATTACTTTCAGCTCGACTAATAAGAAGAGAAGATGAAGATGGGAGCAATTGAAGATCAAGCTCTCACTATTCAAAGAAGATCCCTCAAGCGATGAGGAATATGAAAAACTCAATTCTTGAAGAACCTCTTATTCATCTTATCATTTGGATAATAAATGATGATTTCATGAATGAAGAAGATGATAAAGCAGAATGATCAAGATGGAGTCTACCCGTGAAACAAATAAAAGATAAGTATTTAATTGCCATTTCATGATATTGTTTTGTTATGCATTTGATTGTATTCAGTTGATGTGTTATGCATGATAGATTTTTTACATTAATACTACTAATATGCATGTGATGGGTAAGTAGCTCATGGCGCTATACAACTCTCCAGTGCTACTTATCAAACCTCTTTGCTGACATATTGGATTAGTGCACAATCTCAATGATGTCATGGTAGAGATATAAGGCATCTAGAAAGTTTCTGTGAAATATGGATGAATGTTGTATTGGCTAAATAGTTGCATGATGCATAAGAATTTGTCGTTATGCATATGTTTTATGAAATAGTTCTAACCATGCAACTGGTGCATTTTAATTGTAGGAAAGTTCATATACAACCTCCTACAAGAAAAGACGGATGAGACTTATTCCGAAGAACAAGTGACGACAATTCAATAAACATGAATTTGAAGCTCCCAAGGTCAGAGACACCATGACGGAAGAAAGAGCTCCAGAGAGCAGTAGATCCACCTCAAAGGATGAAGACCACCCATTAGAGGAATTTTGGGGTCTAAAATGGGCCTCCTAAGGAAAATAATAAAATAATAGTTAAAATAATAAAATAATAATTAAAATAATAAAATAATATTTATTAATTTTGGAGGAAGAAAGAAAAAAACTACTTTCTGTATTCGTATTTTTGATATATCTCCCTATGTTTTTACTCAAATTTCGATCAGGAGAGCTCATTGGACGCGGAATTTGATTCTGCATCCAAATATTACGCACACTGCATACTTTTTATGGACCCCGCCACCCCAAAAACAAGAAATACTTGAAAAAATGTGATGATGACATCATCATCACATTTTTTTCCAGGTATTTCTTGTTTTTGGGGTGGCGGGGTCCGTCAAAAGTATGCACTGTGGGTACTCATTGGATGTAGAATCAAATTCCACATCCAACGAGCTCTCCTGATCGAAATTTGAGTAAAAACACAGGGAGATATGTCGAAAATACGAACAAAAAAAGTAGTTTTTTTTTATGACAAATATGTCAATTCAACCATTATGGTTGACTCATTTTATTGAAATTCTATTGGTTCTTTAATTCCAACTCACAAGACCTTAATTTGGCACGTTTTCTTATAAGGCCCATTTTAGACCCCAAATTTCCTCTAATGATGGGTATGAGAGATAACTCAAGATGAAGAAAATAATGCTATAAAAGAAACTATGATCAAAGAATAATAGTTGATCATGGGGAATGATGTATACGATATGATTTAGAGACATAAAGGGAAGTACATAGTATCCTCCATATGGATCTACAAGAACAAGTGTACAAAGAAAGGTTCATGATTTTCCTCAGAAAGAATAGACTATGACATG
>LPNX010340947.1:230778-263278 GCA_001517045.1 Pseudotsuga menziesii
TTCATTGATGTACTTAACAAATACTAGACCAAACATTTGTTTTGCTGTGAACACCTTAAGTCAATATCTTGTTCAACCAAGACGGTTTCACCTAGTAACTACAAAGCATGTGATGAGATATCTGAAAGGGACTATAGACTTTGGTTTATATTATGATGGTAGCCATGAGTATATATTGTATGGCTACACAGATGCAGATTGGGCCGGAATTATCCCAGACAAGAAAACCATATTAGGTAGATGCTTTTGTTTGGGGTCTGCTATGAGTTCATGGTTTAGAAGTAAACAGTCCAGTGTTTCTCGTAGCATGGCTGAAGCAAAATACATAGCAAATTGCTCTACTAAGTTGTGAAGCCATATGGCTTCGGAAGCTGATATCAGGTCTCTTTGAACAAAAGATGGATACTACATTGATTCTATGTGATAACGAGAGTTGTGATAACAAAGAACCCTGTGTTCCGTCGTAACACATAGAAATCCGGTATTTCTACATTCAAGATAAAGATGCACCTGATGATGCTTTCAATACTCACATACTGGAGATACATATGGTGATAGTTCAGTATTGACATACTGAATATGTAGATCAAGATGGTTTAGATGATGATGCAGTGACAAAGCCTCTGTCTCGGGTAAATTTCAAACACTTTCGAGACAAGCTTGGTGTGGTTCAGAAAGACCTTCCTCGAAAGGGGGAGTAGTGATGTTGCAGTGGGATTGTATCATCCCTGGAAACTTGCCCTAAAGTGACCTAAAGACCTCGGTATTTGAGAATGAAGAGGGATTGTATCATCCCGAGACATCTGTCCAAAAGTGATCTGGTGACCTCAGTCCCAGTGAATGTGGTGGGATTGCATCATCCTTGAACTTCGGTTCAAAATGTATCTGGATTTCTTGGCCCCCGTGAATGTGGTAGGATTTCATCATCCCTGAACTTCGGTTCAAAATGTATTCGGAGGTCTTGGCCCCCATGAAAGTGGTGGATTGCATCATCCCTGAACCTCGGTTCAAAATGTATCCAGAGGTCTCGGCCCCCGTGAAAGTGGTAGGATTGCATTATCCCTGAACTTCGGTTCAAAATGTATTCGGAGGTATCGCCCCCCGTGAAAGTGGTGGATTGCATCATCCCTGAACCTCGGTTCAAAATGTACATGGAGGTCTCAGCCCCCGTGAAAGTGGTGGATTGCATCATCCCTGAACCTCAGTTCAAAATGTATCCGGAGATCTCGGTCCCCATGAATGTTGTAGGATTGTATCATCCTTGAACTTCGGTTTAGAATGGATCCGATGACTTCGGTACTCAATAATGTGTGTTGATCCTATAATTCCTAGAGGAAGGATTGTCTGAGTTCCACATCTATGTTGATCCCGTAATTCCAAAAGGAAGGGTCATTAGTAACTCCGTAAAGACCTAAATCCCATAATTCCAAAAGGAAGGATCATTGAATTGATCCCGTAATTCCAATAGGAAGGATTGTCTGAGTTCCATAGATGTGTTGATCCTGTAATTCCAATAGGAAGGATTGTTTGAGTTCCACATCTGTTTTGATCCCGTAATTCCGAAAGGAAGTATTGTTAGTAACTCTGTAAAGACCTAAATCCTGTAATTCCGAAAGGAAGGATCATTGAATTGATCCCGTAATTCCGAAAGGAAGGATCGTTAGTAACTCCGTAAAGACCCAAATCCCGTAATTTCGAAAGGAAGGATAATTAGTAACTCCGTAAAGACCTAAATCCTGTAATTCCGAAAGGAAGGATCATTGGTAACTCCGTAAAGACCTAAATCCCGTAACCGAAAGGAAGGATCATGTTGATGTTGATGTTTTTATGATGATGATGATGTTTCTGATCGAAATATCACATGTTGCTGATGATGATGATGTTCTCTGATCGAAAGATCAGAAGTTGCTGATGATGATGATGATGTTCTCTGATTGAAAGATTAGAATATGATGATGATGCTGTTGCTGACGATGATGATGTTCTCTAATCAAAAGATCAGAATATGATGATGATGATGTTTCTCTGATCGAAATATCAGAAGTTGCTGATGATGATGTTCTCTGATCGAAAGATCAGAATATGATGATGATGATGTTTTCTGATCGAAAGATCAGAAGTTGTTGATGATTATGATGTTGCTACTGATGATGATGTTTTCTGATCGAAAGATCAGAATACGATGATGATGATGATGTTTCTGATCGAAAGATCAGAATGTGATGATGATGAGATCTTGATGATGATGATGCCATATTATCAAAGTATGATGATGATGACGTACTGATTGAAAGATCAGAATATGATGATGAGTTGATGTTAGAGTATGATGATGTTCGATTGATGATGGTTCTGATCAAAAGATCAGAGGCTGATGATAATGATGAGTCTAATTGAAAGATCAGAGTATGATGATGATGTTGTTGTTGATCGAAAGGCCAAATTGCTGAAGAAGATGTTGCTGATCTAAAGGTCAAAGTGTTGAAGATGATGTTGCTAATCGAAAGGTCAAAGTGTTGAAGATGATTTTGCTGATCGAAAGGTCAAAGTGCTGAAGATGTTTCTGATCGAAAGGTCAAAGTGCTGAAGATGTTGCTGCTGATTGAAGAGTCAAGATGCTGCCGATCGAAGCGGTCAAAGTACTGATGATGCTGAAGACTAAAGATTGAAGATGAAGGCTACATGATGTTGAAAAGCTTCCAATGATTTATAGATGTATCACCCTGATGATGTTGATGATGTCCTCTATCTCTCTCCTATTATTGTTGTTGTTGATGTTGTTATAGAATACCCTTCTCATTAAGGGGGAGTGTTGAAATATTGTAACTTCAAAGAATATTCTATATGTATTTCTTTGTGGTCCCCGATGGTCCTACCGGGAGAACCACTTGTATTAATTTGTACCCCGATGCTCCTAATCGGAAGAACTAATAAGAGTCATGAGGCAGTCCCCTCTAATTGTAAAGGTGGGTCATTAGCATCCCAGTGTGGTTACTTGAGCCTACATGTGTAACTCGAGCCTACATGATTAACTCGAGTCTACATGATAGATGAGTTAACTTAAGTGAACGGATGAATATAAATAGAGGTGTAGTGCTCCTCATTTGTAACACACACTCTCACTTGTGTAGCGCATTAGTGGAGAAGGGAAGTAGCTGGATAAGGAGGAGGATCAAGCTTTGATCTCCTTGCTGGTTTTATCTTTTACCTTTTATCTTTTTGGGGCATCTATATTGAGGAAGCTTTTGCTGGGTTTTTCCCTTTAGGGTTTCCCAGGATAAATCTTTGTGTTCCTTTTGTATGGTTGTGCTTGTCTATCTTTCAGTGATCCTGTTTATATGCTTTTTTTATGAAAATGAAATGAAACACTGATGTCTTAGCTAAGCATATGAAAATTTAACAAGAAGGGGTTACTTGTTGGTTATAGGGAGACTTCGAAGGCATAGAGAGTTTACATTCCTGCTCACAAGAGGATCATTGTGAGAAGGGATGTCCAGTTTGATGAGGATAGGGCCTTGTAGAGATCTATGGAATTTCCAGTAGAGCGACTGCTAGCACATGCCACATGGATTAAGTTGGAGGAGCCATATGTATAGGTACAGGTACAGACAAAGGGCACAAGTTCTAGTAGTAAGAGAGAGTCAGGTGGAAATGATTCTTCAGTCATTGACTTGGAGGATGAGCTACAATAGGAGAGGGATATCCAACAGCCGCAACAGGTTGACATTAGGCCAAGGCCTAAGTGGTTTAGGTCCACAGTGTAGGATTCCAAGCAGGTATATCCTCCATAGAGATCCTTTAAATAGAGTGTACCACCAGAGAGTCTTAGTTATATGTCAATGATGAGAGAGTTGATTAACTATGAACCTTTCATATTTGGGGAGGGTGGACAACATGATGTGTGGCGGGAGGCTATGGTTGAGGAGTATTACTCCATTATGAAAAATAAGGTATGGGAGGTTATGTCGAGACAACATGGGAAAAAGGTGGTGGGATCCAGATGGATCTACAAGGTAAAGCATGCAACAAAAGAAAGCGTGGAGAAGTATAAGGCATGCTTCATGGCTAAGGGTTTTCACAGAAGGAGGGTATTCACTATAAGGAGACCTTCTCCCTTGTTGCCGGGTATTCTTCTATTTCAACCATTATCTCTTTAGCAACAGAGATGGGTTTGTGAGTCCATCAGATGGATGTCAAGACTTCCTTCCTCAATGAAGTGATAGAGGAGGAGGTATTTATTGAGGATCCATAGGCGTTTGATGTGGAGAACAGGGAGATGCATGTATGCACACTACATAGAGCTCTTTATGGGCTTAAGCAAGAACCTTGAGCATGGTACTCAAGGATAGATAACTATCTACGGGAGATGGAATTTCAACGGAGTGAGGCTAATCACAACCTGTACTTCTTGACAGGTGAGGTGCCTCTCATATTGGTCTTATATGTGGATGATCTCTTTTTGACAGGAGATGAGAGGCTGATTGGGGAATACAAGTCCAAATTTCCAATGGAGTTTGAGATGAAAGACCTTGGAAAAATGCATTACTTCTGGGCTTAGAGGTTTGGAAGAGAGATAGATGCTTCTTCATTGGACAGGGGAAGTATGCAATAGAGATCTTGAAGAGATTCAAGATGGAGGACTGCAAGCCTATGGCCATACCTCTAGTTTCCAACTAGAGGAAGATTGATGCATCAGGGTCAGACAGATCTTATCCTACCTTGTATCATCAGCTTATTGGATTGCTTATGTATTTGGTCAACACTCGATCGCACACCAGCTTTGTAGACAACTCTTTGATTCAGTTCATGGTGGACCCTCAAAGAGTGCATTAGACGACTTCGAAGCACATACTTTACTACATTAGAGGTACACTGGAGTATGGATTGGTTTATGAGCATAGGGGGAGTGTACAGTTAGAAGTTTTCACAGATGTTGACTAGGAAGGATGTGTAGAGGACATGAAGAGTACTTCAGGTTGTTGTTTCAACATTGGGTCAAGGGTTGTCTCTTGGTTCAATAGGAAGTAGAAGTCAGTTGCATTTATATAGGTAGAGGCTGAGTATATGGAAGCCAACATGGTTTCTTGTGAGGGTATGTGGTTGAGGAAATTACTTTCAAGGTTGTTCGAGTGTAAGCTAGAGGCTACAATAGTTCATTGTTACAATCAGAGTGGCATCAAGCTATATGAGAATCCTGTGTTCCATGACCGGAGCAAACACATAGACATCATATACCACTTCTTGAGAGATTGCATTCAGAGAGGAACCATTCGATTGGACCACATACAGACATATGAACATGTGGCAAACATTTTCACTAAGGAACTTTGAAAACAAAGTTTTGTGACGTTCAAGGATAAGTTGGGGTTGCTACCAAATACCTTCCTTGTTGAGAGGGATTGTTAAAATAGCAGCAACAAGGAAGGTCTTCTTGCATGCATGTGTCCTTGCATGTAGGAGACTTAAATTAGGAAACTAGTTGTATTTAATTTACTTTTCATAAGTTTACTTTTGAAAATAAATTAAGGTGATCTAAATTAACTTTAGTAAAACACTAGTTAAAGTGAAAGTGAGATAAGGGTTTTCGCTTTACCTAAAGTTATAAAAGAAAGGTCAATTGGTGGAGAGGACACAAGTGTATTCCGATAGAGATAGAGGAAGAAGTGCGAGAGAGAGAATTTTGGCAAAGAGGACGAAGGAGCACTAACTTAGGAAGGAAGCCCAAATTGCATAGGAGAGAGACAGGCCCACTTCGACAAAGGTACACTGTATAGCAACAAAAAAAGGCCGTACAACAATAGATTGTACAACAACAAGATGCCTTGGGAACTGTGCCATCTCACAGGTTTTTCTTAGCGATTTTAGGGTGTTTCGATTTTTCCATGTATGGCTTAAATCAATTTTCTTATATAGTAAAAGATCTGTATTTTCTTAATAAAAATATCCTCTGATACTGTTGCACCAATTTTCCCATCTTGGGTTTTGTCCAGGGGTTTCTACCCAGGAAGGCTTTGTCGTTTCTATTGATGTGATTGATGTTGTAAATGGTTCTCAGTTTTATATTCTGTTGCATACAAAGAAGCTCATGTGAGGTTATTTCATTTATTTAAATATATTATTTTAGCCCTAGTTGTGCTTTAAAGGAAAATTTACAGTTCCCATTTAGGACCTATCTCACTTATAAGCTTTTCTAGTTAGATTTGCATGGAGCCTTACCCCATATTATCATCCCAAAGTACATTAAATTTTGGGTATTCAATGGCTTATTTCCATAAGTCCCTATTTCAATAATAAACTAGAGAAATTCCTCTCCTTCAACTAGGATGATCACGCAGTCATTATCAAAGGTATCCTAAATGTATCTAACCTATGAACTAGACACACATTGAAAATTCCAAAGAATAATAAGCTTGATTTCATGGGTTACTTGTACTATATGGAGGAAAATCCCTAAACAATTATACTAAAAAAGTTTCTACTCAAATTTAAGAGTATAAGGTGGTCCCATAAGATGTATTCTAAACATCCACCCAATAGTGGCGTGGTACATTCTATTGTGTTGTAAAATGAGGTGGTTACCTAAGTAGAGTTCCCTTTCACAAATGAAGCAGGAAATCCAATGATGGAACCCAAGGGTAAGGATGAGATGAATTGCACATATCAAAAAGTAGAGGATCAATGGATGGGTCTACCAATAAAGGAAACTCCATGGGAGTCAAAGTCAATTTTGGTGGAACACCCTTGAGTTTACATATATTATAGAGCACCACTTATCTTGTCTTGCAATTAAACAAAATATCAACACCATTTCTTCCATGTAACACAATTAACCAAAATAAATAAAGAAAAAAGAAATCTCATTCACTTTTGGGCTGGTGCAAGCTAATGCTGGTCACTTATGACGCGTTCATTGCAACGGACTTCTGGAAAAACATAAATCTGAACGTCATAAATCAATATTATAGGTACTTACACAAAATTTTGGAATATGGCGTAAGAATATGAAACGTGGATAATCGGATTATCTTCTGGAATATATGACTTTTATTTATGGAAAATAAGTATAAATCCTGAAAAACGAGGTTCTTCTAAGATTGGTATGTTATTTTTTCCCCCAAAAATAATGAAAATGTTTGCGTTGGTCCACTCGTTTGGTATGCAAATGGTAGAATTTTGTGAAAAAAATTATATAGAGTTGTAGATAACATGCGTGTCTAGTGCAGCATTATTTTTCCATATTTATTTATGTTATATATATATTTTTTAAATTAAGGAAGTCAGTGCCGCCCTAAAATGACAAGGTCGAGCGTTGGTCCATGACATCTTGGTCTTATCATAGTCAATGGACGATATTGTTTTTTGGATGTACGTCTTTATGTATTCTTGTGCGGGTTTTTTTCCATTTTCTAAATAGGTGAGCCAATCAAAAGTTATAGCCGAAGCAAATAGGATACCTTTTGTGTTAGATTGACGTTAGTCCATTTAAAATTAAATAAAAAATAGAAAAAGATAATAGATTTAAATAAAAATTACATATTCAAAATCTACAGACAGAGTTACACATGTGTGTGATTTTTCTTTACCAGTGGACAAGCATGGCATATGCAAAATCATGAACGAAATAGGAGAAGTGGTACAAAACATGTTTTCTGTCATACGACAGTCCAAACCATTTGGTTTGGAAAGCCGAACCTAAAACTAAAATAGCCAAGTCATCCACCACGTAGGTTGGAAAAAAGGCACCTGCCAAAATTCTAAATTTAAATCACGCATGTGCGTAGTTTAAAAAGTAACACGCATGCACTAGAAGTGTGATCATGCTTCTAAGTGCGTACGCATTAAACACGCGTGTGCGTATAGGTTTAGTTGAAACTTTGATTTGATTTTATTTATAAGCATTTGCAATGGAATGATGATGATGACCATGACGATGACGATGAACAATGATGATGACGAGGATGATGACTATGATGATGATGATGATGGCGATGGCGATGATGATGAACAATGATGATGATGATGATGATGATCACGATGACTATGACTATGATGACGATGATTATGATGTTGATGATGATGATGATGATGATGATGTTGTTGTTCGTAATGATGATGACCATGGCGATATTGATGAACAATTATGATGATGATGGTGATGATGACTATGATGATGATGATGATGAGGACGACGATGATGACGATGATGATGATGACGATCATGAATAGTATGACTACGATGAAGATGATTATGATGATGATTACGATGATGAGGATGATGATGACTATGATGATGACTATGATGGTGACGATGATGATGATGATGGTGATGATGACAATGATGATGATGAGGATGATGACTATGATGATGATGATGATGATTATGATGATGATGAGGATGATGACTATGATGATGATCATGATGAGGATGATGATGATGATGATGATGATGATGATGATGATGATGATGATGATGAACACTGATGGTGATGACGAGGATGAGGATGACAAAAATGATGATGATGAGTATGATGATGACGATGAGGATGATGATGATGATGAGGATGATGATGATGATGACGATGACGACGACGATGACAATGATGATGAACAATGATGGCGATGATGATGATGATCACAACGATGATGAGGAACGATGATGATGATGATGATTATAGGCTTAGTTGAAACTTTGCTTTGATTTTATTTTCAAGCATTTCCAATGGAATGATGATGATGACAATGACGATGATGATGAACAATGATTACGAGGAGGATGATGATGACAATGATGATGATGAGGATGATGACTATGATGGTGATGATAAGGATGATGATGATGATGAGGAAGAGGATGATGATGATGACGACGACGACGACGATGACAATGATGGTGATGATGATGACGACGAAGACGATGATGAGGAACAATGATGATGCTGCTGATGATGATGATAGGTTTAGTTGAAACTTTGCTTTGATTTTATATTCAAGCATTTTCAATGGAATGATGATGATGACGATGTCGATGATGATGAGCAATGATGGTGGTGATGATGATGAGGATGATGACAATGATGATGATGAGGATGATGACTATGATGATGATGATGAGGATGATGATGATGATGATGATGATGATGACGACGACAATGACATGATGATGAACAATGATGGCGACGACGATTATGATGATGAGGATGATGATGATGATGACGATGATGAGAAACAATGATGATGATGATGATAGGTTTGGTTGAAACTTTGCTTTGATTTTATTTTCAAGCATTTTCAATGGAATGACGATGATGATGAACAACGATGATGATGAGGATGATGACTATGATGATGATGATAATGAGGATGATGATGATGATGATGATGACATCAACGATGACAATGATGGTGATGATGATGATGATGATGTTGACGACGATGATGAGGCACAATGATGATGACGATGATAGGTTTAGCTAAAACTTTGCTTTGATTTTCTTTTCAAGCATTTTCAATGGAATGATGATGACCAGGACGATGATGATGAACAATTACAATGATGATGAGGAGGACGATGACAATGATGATGATGAGGATGATGACTATGATGACGATGATGATGATGACGACGACGATGACAATGATGATGAACAATGATGGTGATGATGATGATGATGAGGATGATGATTATCACGATGACAATGACTATGATGATGATGATTATGATGATGATGATGATGATGATGATGATGATGATGATGATGGTGATGGCGATGATGATGAACAATGATGATGATGATGATGATGATGATGACTATGACTATGATGACAATGAATATGATGATGATGATGATGAGGATGATGATGTTGTTGTTCATGATGATGCTGATGAACAATTATGATGATGATGGTGATGATGACTATGATGACGATGATGATGATGAGGACGATGACAATGATGATGATGACGACGACGATCATGAATAGTATGACTATGATGATGATTACGATGATGAGGATGATGATTGCTATGATGATGACTATGATGATGATGATGATGATGATGATGATGATGGTGATGATGACAATGATGATGATGAGGATGATGACTATGATGATGATTATGATGATGATGATGATGACCATGATGATGATGATGATGATGATGATGATGATGATGATGATGATGAACACTGATGGTGATGATGAGGATGAGGATGATGACAATGATGATGATGAGGATGATGACTATGATGATGATGATGATGATGAGGATGATGATGATGATGATGACGATGACAATGATGATGAACAATGATGGTGATGATGATGATGATGATGACGATGATGATGATGATGAGGAACAATGATGATGATGATGATGATAGGCTTAGTTGAAACTTTGCTTTGATTTTATTTTCAAGCATTTTTAATGGAATGATGATGATGACAATGACGATGACGATGAACATTGATTACGAGGATGATGATGATGACAATGATGATGATGAGGATGATGACTATGATGATGACTACAATGATGATGATGAGGATGATGATGATGAGGAAGAGGATGATGATGATGATGAGGACAATGATGATGACAATGATGGTGATGATGATGATGATGAGGATGATGACGACGATGACGATGATGAGGAACAACGATGATGATGATGATGATGATGATAGGTTTAGTTGAAACTTTGCTTTGATTTTATTTTCATGCATTTTCAATGGAATGATGACAATGACGATGCTGATGATGATGAGCAATGATGGTGATGATGATGACGAGGATGATGAAAATGATGATGAGGATGATGACTATGATGATGATGATGATGATCATGATGACGATGACAATGATGATGAACACTGATGGTGACGATGATGATGATGATGAGGATGATGATGATGATGACGATGATGAGGAACAATGATGATGATGATGATAGGTTTGGTTGAAACTTTGCTTTGATTTTATTTTCAAGCATTTTCAATGGAATGACAATGATGACCATGATGATGATGATGAACAACGATGATGATGATGAGGATGATGATGAAAATGATGATGATGAGGATGATGACTATGATGATGATGATAATGAGGATGATGATGATGATGATGATGTCGATGATGACAATGATGATGATGATGATGAGGATGATGATGTTCACGACGATGATGAGGAACAATGATGATGATGATGATGATAGGCTTAGTTGAAACTTTGCTTTGATTTTCTTTTCAAGCATTTTCAATGGAATGATGATGATGACCATGATGATGATGATGAACAATAGCGATGATGATGAGGAGGACGATGACAATGATGATGATGAGGATGATGACTATGATGATGATGATGATGATAATGATGACGATTACAATGATGATGAACAATGATGTTGATGGTGATGAGGATGAGGATGATGATGATGATGATTATCACGATGACTATGACTATGATGACGATGATTATGATGATGATGGTGATGATTACGATGATGAGGATGACCATGACGATGATGATGAACAATGATGATGATGATGATGATGATGATGATCATGATGATGATGATGACTATGATGGTGATGCTGATGATGACGATGACGACGACGATAACGATGATGATCACGAATACTATGACTATGATGGTGATGATGACGATGATGATGATGACGATGATGACTATGAATACTATGATGATGATGAAGATGGAGACGACAACGACGATGATGATCATGAATACTATGACTATGATGACGACGATTATGATGATGATTACGATGATGAGGATGATGATGACTGTGATAATGACTATGATGGTGATGATGATGATGATGATGATGATGATGATGATGATGATGATGATGATGAGGGTGATGACTATGATGATGATGATGAGGATGAGGATGATGATGATGATGATGATGATGATGATGATGATGATGAACAAAGATGGTGATGATGATGATGATGATAAGGATGATGATGATGATGATCATGAATACTATGAGTATGATGATGATGATTATGATGATGATTACGATGATGAGGATGACGATGACTATGATGGTGATGATGATGACACTGACAATGATGATGATGAGGATGATGACGAGGATAATGATGATGATGATGGTGATTATGATGATGACAATGACGATGATGATGAACAATGATGGTGATGATGATGATGATAAGGATCATGATGATGAGGATGATAACTATGATGACGATGATGGTGATGGTGATGATGGTGATGATGACAATGACGACGATGACGACGATGGATAATGATGGTGATGATGATGATGATGATGATGATGTTGAAGATGAGGATGACGATGACAATGATGATAATGATGACGATGAGGACGATGACTACGATGATGATGATGAGGATGAGGATGAGGACGACGATGATGATGATGATGACGACGATGACAATGATGATGAAGATTGATGGTGATGATGAGGATGATGATGATGATGATGATGATGATGAACAATGATGATGCTGCTGATGATGATAGGTTTAGGTTAAACTTTGCTTTGATTTTATTTTCAAGCATTTTCAATTGAATGATAATGATGACCATGACGATGATGCTAAACAATGATGATGATGATGATGAGGATGATGACAATGATGATGATGAGGATGATGACTATGATGATGATGATGATGAGGATGTTTACGATGATGATGGCGATGATGGTGATGATGGTGATCGTGATGATGATGATGATGATGATGATGATGATGATGATGATGAATTTGATTTTATTTTCAAGCATTTTCAATGGAATGATGACGATGACCATGACGATGATGATGATGTCGAGGAGGATGATGAAAATGATGGTGATGAGGATGATGACTATGATGATGATGAAGATGAGGATGATGATGATGAATATGATGAGGATGATTATGATGATGATGATTTTGATTTTATTTTCAAGAATTTTCAATGGAATGCTGATGATGACCATGATGACGATGATGATGAGGAGGATGATGACAATGATGATGACTATGATGATGATGATGACAAGGATGATGAGGATGATGATTATGATGATGACAATGATGATGATGATGATGAGCAATGATGGTGATGATAATGATGATGATGATGATGATTATCATGATGGCTATGACTATGATGCCGATGATTATGATGATGATGATGATGACCATGATGATGATGACCATGACGATGATGATGATGACAATGATGATGACGACGAGGATGATGATGATGATTATCACAAATACTATGAGTATGACAATGATTACGATGATGAGGATGATGATGACTACGATGGTGATGATGATGATGATGAGGATGAGGATGATGAAAATGATGATGAGGAACAATGGTGATGATGATGAAATGATGATGATGATGAGAATGAAGTTGATTATGAGGATCATGACTATGATGATGATCATGATTCACGGGGTTGATACAAAATTTCATTGGTTTTTACAACTGTTCACGCGTTTTGTGATCTTGAACTTTGCAATTTGGATTACACTCAATCATCAATTGGAAACTCTTTGATCTACTGGATAGAATATCACTCTTGGTATCTAACAAACATCTTCATTGGTCTTGGAATTTTGTGGATACATTCAAACTGCAAGTTTCCATTGGAAGAAGATATCATTTTGAATAGGTATGGTGAATTGTAAATAATTGTTCTCATTCACAAGCTTTCAGATCATTTCATTGATTTATGTTTTATCATATGCCTACAACAATATCTCTCTCATAGAAAAGAATTAATTTCACAAGAAGAATTCCCAACTTCACATCTAAACAAGTCTCATACTCTCCATACAAGATGAAGCATGCAATGTTAACTAATATACATTTGCACATGAATATATTTTGATTTCACACAATGATGGCATAGATGAAGTTATCTCTTGCGACTCTTTAATTAAAAAAAAAAACTTTGAAACAATCATGGGAGAGGGTCCACATTGAATAGTTCACCAAGTTGTCCATATTCTCTATACAAGATGAAGTATGCAATGTAGACTAATAATCATTTGCACATGAATATATTTTTATTTCCCACAAGGATGGCATATATGAGGTTCTCTCTTCAGACTCTTCAATTTGTATAAAAACCTTGGAAGCAATCATGGGAGAGGGTCCATATTGAATAGCTCACCAAGTTGTCCATGCTCTCCTCTTCATGCTACATTTATCATAACATGCCTTTGAGCTTGAAAGGGATGCCTCTACCTCAATGATTTCTCCTTTTTTTGGGGGATTTGAAACCTCCTCATTGTGTAATTAGTCAATTTTTCTCTTTATTTAGTGTGACTTAATGAGTATAATTTATTCAATTTATTCCCAAGAAATCCAAACACCAACTTGTTTCTTCCCTCACAACTAATGTGGCATATTACGTGTAATGTCATCTCATCTGAAAATGTTGGAAATGAAGAATCTTTCACTCATATTCTTATGATTTCCAATAATTTTTGAACACAAAGGAAGTCATAATCCTATAGATGTAATACCTGCAAACTTGACTCAAATAGAGTATAGAAATGAAACTTTAGTTCGAACATAAAGAGAAACCTTTAATAAATGTTTATGTATCAATACTGATAATTACCATACTAACATATCTGTAATTTAGTTAATTATGTTGGGAATATAATATCTTATTTGTTGCTTCTTATGCAGGGGTATACCTCATAGTTTTGATAAATAACCTTTTGAAGATGGGAAAATCATGTAAACGAGTAATAAAAACTAGAAGGAATATGCCCATTGAAAAGGGAAATGAGGTAAGAGAAAAGGAAAGGTTGGAAATGGATAGAGTGAGACATGGTCCATACATTTCCACTGATACTGCAACTGATCCTAAGAGAGTTGATGACATAGAAACCTCTAGGTTAGAACCACGGGTGAAGCAGTTGCATCCAATAGACTTAACTCAAATTCCAACATCAACACAATCTCCAACCAACAATCCATCAACAATCCATGTTGAAGATATTGAAGACATAGGTATATTGAGAGATGTTAAGTATCAATCATTGGATCCTGGGATAAATCATTAATTTGAAATCTCTCCAAGAAGACCACAACCATGTCAAGCACACTCCCAATATGGAGCAACATGTGAATGAAGCACCACAACAAAGAAACCATGGGATTCATAGATCATGTCCACCTTCCCTACCTCGACTGTCTAGTGCAAGAAAAAGGACTACTAGACGCATCCATGTGGATGAAAATTTTCTATCAGACCTTGAAGGTAAGTTTCCCAAACACACTATTGATTGGAAATGTAGCAAATTAATGAAGGAATATTTTGAATCCAAAGGCGATGCAGGAAAATGTCAATTATTACTATGTTTGTTAAAGTCAAATTGTTTAGTTTTTGTTAGGAAAATCCTAGGCATAAAGATGGTTAGAAGTTCAGAGGATAGCAATCATATTGTCAGAAATATCCAATATTATTTTAATGTGATTGGGAAGACATCTTGTACTAAAGATATTTGTGCGGCTTGTCGAGTGTTATCGGAATCAGTTGGAAGCAAGTCCACACAAAAAAATACTTAAATTAAATGGAAAAATGTTTCAGAAGTACTCTGTTGTAAGAGAAAATCTTTAGCCTTCAGGTGGAAAATATTGTTGGGATTTTGTTGGTAGGTTGCCTCGTCGAGATATGAAGCTAATTGATGCTGTTAGGGACTTAGTACAATAGTTCTAGCATGATCATACCAGACATTCATCTAACCAAATAGATTTTCTAAAGCTGAGAAAAGGTTCTACTGAACATGAACCCCATGTCAAACACTTCCTTGACACAACATAGACTGAAATGTATGAGAGATTCAGGAATGAGCACACACAATTGAACCTATGCCAAAGGTCCTTTGAGAAATGTAAACCATGGTATGTTCGTATATGCATTGATAGGAACACATGCTATTGTAGATACCATGTAGAGTATGAATATTTTTATGACATGTATAAACATATATTTTGAGATTTGCATACTAACCTTGAGTAGGGCTGCAATGAATCTGTAATACCACCAAATGCATCGAGAGATTTTATCGTCAACATCATGAGTCCAAGGCATGAAGGACAAAAATACTATGGAAAATCATGTCTATACAGGAATTGTTCCAGGTGCAGTGGGTTTTCTCTTTTGAATCATTGCATTCATGGAAGCGATGAGCATCAATTTGTTAGAAAAATACCACAGAGCAATAACATATATACAGTTAAATCATTAAACAAGATGAAAAACACATTAAACACATTACAAAGAGAAATAGATATAAAATGGTTCACCCAAACGATGGGCTACGTCCACACAAAAATTGTCAATCCTTTTATTACAACCCAGAAAGATGAAGGGATACAACCTGCAGCAATACCACTGCACTTCCTCTTCATGCTCTCACAGTCTCTCTCACACAATCACATAGATTGTTTACAATGGTACAACACAATACAATACCATACATAGCCGTATTACAATGATTTTATTTTATAGGGTAAATACCATGGCAAAATACTACATTTAACCCAATACCATGGGTTCGTAAAATTGTTGGCCAACAAACATCCCAAAAACATTTCTCGAGGGTTATGCCCTTGAACCCCCTTTTTCACGGTGCTACCCCAAATCCTAAGGTTGAAGAACAAGTGTACAGTACACCCGGGGTACAAACACGACTGAATAATATCTTTAGAATTGGAAGATCAGGATCCATAACCAACAATCTCCCAATTGGACACTGATCATAGCAACTCCACTGCTGTTGCATGGACCTTGCACTTGGAAAATTTCTTATTTCCACCTTCATGCTTGAAGGATAATAGAAACCGAGCAAGAAATCAATTTCTCTCTAGTTACTCCCTTCATTAACATGTTTGTAGGATTCTAGCTAGTATGTATCTTTTCCAATTTTAAGAGTTCTTCATCTAGAACATATCTTATGAAATGGTACTTGAGTTGTAAATGTTTAGTCTTTGAATGAAAGGCTGAGTTCTTTTCAATATGAATGGAACTATTCCTATCACTATACATCCTGCTATTCTCCTTCTTCTTACCCAATTCCTCAACGAACCTTTGCAAACAAATCATCTCCTTACTAGCCTCTGTAGCAACAACATACTATGCTTCCATTGTTGAAAGTGCAATAACCTGTTGCAGTTTTGAAATCCAAGTTACTGTTTTTCCACCCAAAATAAAAACATACCCTGTGGCGGTCCTCCTGCTCTCTTTATCACCAGCCATATATGCATCAACATATCCCTATAGAACAGTGTTTGAACCTCCAAAACATAATGCATGAGAAGTGGTACCTCTCAAATACTTGAAAATCCACTGTACTACTTTCCAATGCTATTTACCTGGATTATTCATATACCTGCTCACAAATCCCACTACATGTGCAATATCTGTTCTTGTGCACACCATGGCATACATCAAGCTTCCAACTGTCGATGAATAGGGAATCTTGGACATGTAATCTATCTCTTCCCATGTCTCTGGACACATCTCCTTTCTTAGTTTGAAATGAATGAGTAAAGATGTACTAAATGGTTTTTCATTATGGATTTTGAACCTTTGCAACACCTTTTCTATGTACTCACCTTGAGACAATGTCAATCTGTGATTTTTCCTGTCTCTTGTTATTCTCTTACCAAGGATTTTCTTTGCAACCACCAAATCCTTCATCGCAAATGATTTAGCTAGTTTTCTTTTGAGCACATTTATATCCTGCATGTTAGACCCTGCAAAAATAATTCCATCCAAAAACAATAACAAGATAATATATCTTCTCTTATCTATCCTCTTGAAATAAACATAGTGCTCAGAATGGCATCTATCATAACCTTGCTCTACCATAAACTTATCAAATTTTAAATACCACTACATTGGAGCTTGCTTTAGGCCATACAAGCTCTTCTTCAACCTGCAAACCAAATTCTCCTTCCCTTTGACCTCATACCCCCGTGTCTTCTGGATATAAATCTCTTCCTTCGAAAACCCATGGAGAAAGGTTGTTTTTACATCTAATTGTTCAAGATGCAAATCTTCTACCGCCACTAGACATAAAATAGTTCTAATTGAAGTAATTTTAGCAACAAGAGAAAATACTTCATCAAAGTTTATACCTTTGTTTTTTGCAAACCCCTTTACAACAAGTATAGCCTTGTACCACTTCTTTCCCCCATCTTCTTCCTTCAACTTGTAAACCCATTTATTCTGCAATGCCCTTTTTTCTGCAGGCAGCTGAACCAAATCCCAAGTCTGGTTTCTTACCAATGAGTCCATCTCCTCATTCATGCCTTGCTCCCACTTATTTATAGTTTGTACATACATTGCCTCTTCATAACATTCTGGTTCACCAAAATCAGTCATCAATAAATAATACAGTGAAGGATATAATTGTTCAGGGGGTTTACTTAACTTGGTAGATTTTCTTACAGTTTCAGGAGTTTTAGGTACCTTTGATTTTATGTTTCCTTTGGAACCTTATTTTATTTGATTTCATCAAGCACTGTGTACTTTGTGTTTTCCTTTTCCACTTTATTTCCCTGCAACTGATCTTTGTACATAACATTTTCATTGAATACCACATATGTACTCTTAATGATTTTGCGATTTTCAAAATCCCATAAGTGATAACCAAAAACATCAACCCCGTATCCAATAAAGGTATATTTCTTGGATTTAGCTTCAAGATTTGTTCTATCATCTTTATCAATATGGACAATTTCTATCATCTTTATCAATATGGACAAATGATTCACAACCAAAAGTTCTCAGAAATGAGTATTTTACTTGTTTACCTGTCCATGCCTCCTCTGGAATCCCACCATCCAAAGCGCTTGAAGGCCCTTTGTTTATTAAATAAACAACAATGTTTACAACATCAGCCCAAAACTATAAGGGAAACCATGCATGCAATATCATATACCTTGCATGCTCCATGACCGTTATGTTCATCCTCTTTCACACACCATTTTCTAGTGGTGTTCCAGGGACTACCTTCTCTCTGTGAATCCCATTCCGTGAATAGTAACTGTCAAAATCCTTGTTGCAGTATTCACCCCCATTATCAGATCTGAGACATTTTAACCTTTTTCCTGTCTCATTCTCAGCCAAATATTTCAACTTCTTAAAAGTATCAAACACATCATATTTCTGTTTAATGCAATAAACCAAATTTTTTCTAGTTGCATCATCAATAAAAGTAACATAATAACAAGAGCCACCAAGAGATTGTACCTGAGTTGGTCCCCATACATATGTATGAACAAGCTCTAACTTTTCACTCTTCTTTTGTTTCCCAACCCTGAGAAATATAATTCTCTTTTGGTTTCCATAAACACAGTTCTCACAGAATTCCAAACTTACCTGCTTCATATCTGGAAGTAGTTTCCTTGAGTGGAGAATCTAGATCCCCTTCTCACTCATGTGGCCAAGCCTATGATGTCACAACGCCGCACCTATTTCTATGGAAGCTACATAGATAGAATAATTAGTATTATGGGGACACAAATATAACGTACCTACCCTATATCCTTTTTCTATTACGAGTGATCCTTTAGTGATCTTCCACCACGTTTCTCCAAATGTAGAAAAATAACCGCTATCTCCCAACTTCCCTGTTGAGATCATATTTCTTTTCATAGTAGGAATGTGACTTACATATTTTAGCAGCCATTCACTTCCATTATTTAAATTAATCCATACCTTACCCTTTCCGACAATTTTACATGGTTCATCATCCCCCAATAAAACATGTCCAAAATCACCTTGAACATAATCATGAAAGAATTTCCTATGGGGTGTAGTATGACATGAAGCCCCTGGATCTACTACCCTATATTGGATAGTATTATCTAATGCAAGAATCAAAGAATCTTGTAACACATCATGTTCTACATTCACTTCCTCAGTAGTCTCTTACTACCTCTCACCTTTCTTGTTTGGTGCTTTGTAGTCTTTCTTCAAATGTCCTTTCTAACCACAGTTACAACACTATATTTTTCCAAATTTGGACTTGGATCTGCCCTTTTTAGACTTGTTGTGGTTTCTTGGGATCCTCCCTCTCTCATTTTGTTTCCCTCTTTTCTCCATGAGTGTCCATTTGTTCAGTGGTTACAGTTATTGCATAACCTTCATTGATGACTCTTCTAGGAAAACCTGGATCTATTTCTTGAAGGCCAAGTGAGAGGTCTTTGAGAGGTTCTAAGAGTTCAATACTCTTGTGGAGAACCAAATAGGAATGAATATTCGGGTGTTGAAAACATACAATGGGGGTGAGTATACCTCCAATGAGTTCATGGAGTATTATTCGGTAGAGGGGATCAAGAAGGAGCACACTGTGACCCATACCCCATAGTAGAATGGAGTT
Organism: Pseudotsuga menziesii; assembly: GCA_001517045.1. Lineage (NCBI taxonomy): Eukaryota > Viridiplantae > Streptophyta > Pinopsida > Pinales > Pinaceae > Pseudotsuga > Pseudotsuga menziesii. The sequence continues at coordinate 251,212 of LPNX010340947.1, forward strand.
GCAGAGCGAAAGAACATGACTATGGTTAGAGTAGTCAAGGCCATGCTATTTGATCAAGGATTTCCACTATTCCTTTGGGTTGAGGCATATAGGAATGCAGTGTACATTCAGAAAAAATTCCCCCACACAACTTTGGGGAGAAATACACTAGAGGAGTTCTTCAGAGGCACTAGGCCATATGTGAGTCATATTATCATATTCGACAATGTCTGCTATTGTCATGTTCATGTTGATAATATGAAGAAGCTGGACCCTTCTGGAGAGAAGGGGTTACTTGTTAGTTATAGTGAGACTTCGAAGGCATACATAGTTTACATTCCTGATCGCAAGAGGATCATTGTGAGCAGGGATGTCCAGTTCGATGAGGATAGGGCCTTGCAGAGATCTATGAACTTACCAGTAGAGTGACTACTAGAACAGGACACATGGAATAAGTTGGAGGAGCCATATGTATAGGTACAGGTACAAACACATGGCACAAGTTCTAGTAGTAAGAGAGAGTCAGGTTGACAGGATTCTTTAGTCATTGACTTGGAGGATGAGGTGCAGCATGAGATGGATATCTAGTAGCCACAACAGGTTGACATTAGGCCAAGGCCTAAGTGGTTTAGGTCCAAAGTGAAAGATTCCAAGCAGGTAGATCCTCCACAGAGATCCTTTAAACATAGTGTACCACTAGAGAGGATTAGTTATATGTCACTGATGAGATTGTTGATTAAATTTGAATCTTCCAGCTTCGGGGAGGCTGCAGAACATGATGTGTGGTAGGAGGCTATGGTTGAGGAGTGTGACTCCATTATGAAAAACAAGGTATGGGAGGTTGTTCCGAGACAACATGGGAAAAAGGTGGTGGGATCCAAATGGATGTACAAGGTAAAGCATGAAACATAAGAAAGTGTGGAGAAGTATAAGGAACACTTCATGGCTAAGGGGTTTTCACAAAAGGAGGGTATTGACTAAGAGGAGACCTTCGCCCCTGTAGCTAGGTTTTCTTGTATTCAGACCATTATATCTTTAGCAACAGAGATGGGTTGGTGAGTCCATAAGATGGATGTCAATATTTCCTTCCTCAATGAAGTGATATAGGAGGAGGTATATATTGAGCATCTAGATGGGTTTGATGTGGAAAATAGGGAGACACATGTATGCAAACTGCATAGAGATCTTTATGGGATTAAGCAGGAACCTTGAGCATGGTAGTCAAGGATAGAAAACTATCTACAGAAGATGGGATTTCAACAGAGTGAGGCTAACCACAACCTGTACTTCTTGATAGGTTAGGTGCCTCTCATACTGGTATTACATGTTGATGATCTCTTTTTTATAGGAGATGAGAGGCTGATTGGAGACTACAAGTCCAACCTTCAAGTGGAGTTTGAGATGCAAGACCTTGGGCAAATGCATTACTTTCTAGGCTTAGAGTTTTGGTAGAGATATGGATTCTTCTTCATTGGATAAGGGAAGTATGTAATAGAGATATTGAAGAGATTCAATATGGAGGAATGCAAGCCTATGGCCATACCTATAGTTTCCAACTGGAGGAATATTGATGCATCAGGGTCAGACGGATCTTATCCTACCTTGTATCGTCATCTTATCAGATCACTTATGTATTTGGTCAACACTCGATCATCAGCTTTGTAGTCAACTCTTTGAGTCAGTTCATGGTGGACCCTCGAAGAGTGAATTGGATTATTGTGAAGCACATACTTCGCTACATCAGAGGTACACTGGAGTATGGATATGTTTAATGAGCGTAGGGGAAGTGTGCAGTTAGCAGGTTTCACAGATGTTGACTCGGCAGGATGTGTAGAGGACATGAAGAGTACTTTAGGTTGTTGTTTCAACATTGGGTCAAGGGTGGTCTCTTGGTTTAGTAGGAAGCAGAAGTGAGCTGCATTGATATCGATAGAGGCTGATTACATGGAAGCCAACATGGTTGCTTGTGAGGGTATGTGGTTGAGGAAGTTACTTTCAGTGTTATTTGAGTGTGAGCTAGAGGCTACAATAGTTCATTGTGACAATCAGAGTGGCATCAAGCTATATGATAATCCAGTGTTCTATGACCAGGGAAAACACATAGACATCAGATAACACTTCTTGAGATATTGCAGTTAGAGAGGAACCATTCAGTTGGACCACATACAGACAGATGAACATGTGGCAGACATTTTCTCTAAGGAACTTTGCAGACAAAGTTTTTTGAAGTTCAAGGATAAGTTGGGGTTTCTATCAAATCCCTTCCTTATTGAGAGGGATTGTTAAAATAGAAGAAACACGGAAGGTCTTCCTGCATGCATGTGCCCTTGCATGAAGGAGACTTAAATTAGGAAAGCAGTTGTATTTGATTTACTTTTCATAAGTTTACTTTTGAAAATAATTTAAAGTGATCTAAATTAACTTTAGTGAAACAATGGTTAAAGTGAAAGTGAAAAAAGGGTTTTCTCTTTACCTAAAGTTATAAAAGAAAGGTCAATTGGTGGAGAGGACATAAGTTTATTCCGATAGAGATAGAGGAAGAAGTGTGAGAGTGAGAATTTTGGTGAAGAAGATGAAGGAGTACTAACTCAAGAAGGAAGCCCTAAATTGCATAGGAGAGAGACATGGGACTTTGACGGAGGTACATTGTATAGAAACAACAACAGGTCGTACAACAACATATTGTACAACAATAAGCTGCCTTGGGAACTGTGGCATATCACAGGTTTTTCTCAGTGATTTTTGGGTGTTTCGATTTTTCCAACTATGTCATAAATCAATTTTATGATATAGTAAAACCTCTATATTTTCTTAATAAAAATATCTTCTCATACTGTTGCACCGATTTTCCCATCTTGGGTTTTGTCCAGGGGTTTCTACCCAGAAAGACTGTGTCATTTCTATTGATGTGATTGATGTTGTAAATGCTTCTAAGTTTTGTATTCTATTGCATACAAAGAAGCTCATGTGTGGTTATTTCAGTTATTTAAATATACTATTTTATCCCTAGTTGTGCTTTAAAGGAAAATTTACAGTTCCCATCTAGGAACTGTCTCGCTTATAATCTTTTCCATCTAAATTTGCATGGGACCTACCCCATATTACCATCCCAAAGTACATTACATTTTGGGTATTCAATGGCTTATTTCCATAAGTCCCTATTTCACTAATATACTAGAGAAATTCCTCTCCCTCAACTAGGATTATCATGCAGTCGTTATCAAAGGTATCCTAAATGTATCTAACCTATGAACTTAACACACATTCAAAATTCCAAAGAAGAAGAAGCTTGATTTCATGGGTTACTTGTACTATATGGAGGAGAATCCCTAAACAATTATGCTAAATTTTTTTCTACTCGACTCTAAAAGTATAAGGTGGTCCCATAAGATGTATTCAAAACATCCAACCAATAGGGTGTGGTACATTCTATTGTGTTGTAAAATGAGGTGGTTACCTAAGTAGAGTTCCCTTTCACAAATGAAGTAGGAAATACAATGATGGAACCTAAGGGTAAGGATGAGATGAAGTGTACATATCACAAATTAGAGGATCAAATGGATGGGTCTACCAATAAAGGAAACTGCATGGGAGTCAAAATCAATTTTGGTGGAACACCCTTGAGTTTACATATGTTATAGAGCATCACTTATCTTGTCTTGCAATTAAAGAAAAGATCAACACCATTTCTTCCATGTAACACAATTAACCAAATTAAACAAAGAAAAAAGAATTCTCCTTCACTTTTGGGCTGGTGCAAGCTAATGCTGGTCACTTATGATGCGTTCATTGCAATGGACTTCTGGAAAAACAGAAATCTGAACATCAAAAAGCAATATTAGAGGTACCTACACAAATTTTTGGAATATGGCGTAAGAATATGAAACATGGAAAATTGGATTACCTTCCGGAATATATAACTTTTATTTATGGAAACTAAGTATAAATCACAAAAAATGAGGTTCTTCTAAGGTTGGTATGTTATTTTTTTCCCAAAAAATAATGAATATGTTTGCGTTGGTCCACTTGTTTGGTATGCAAATGGTAGAATTTTGTGAAAAAATTATATAGATTTGTAGATAATAGGTGTGTCTATTGTAGCGTTATTTTTCCATATTTATTTATGTTATATTTTTTTTGTAAATTAAGGAAGTCAGTGATGCCCTAAAATGACAAGGTCGCACGTTGGTCCACGACATCTTGGTATTAACATAGTCAATTGACGATATTTTTTTTTTAGGATGTAGGTCTTTATGTCTTCTTGAGTGGGTTCTTTTCCATTTTCTAAATAGGGGAGCCAATCAAAAGTTATAGTTGAAGCGATGATGATGATGATGATGGCGATGATGATGAACATTGATGATGATGATGATGATGATGATGACGACGATGACGATGGCGACAACAATGGTGAGGAACAATGATGATAATGATGATGATGTGGATGCTGACTATGATGATGAGGATGAGGATGATGGCTATGACGATGATGATGATGATGAGGATGAGGATGATGATGATGATGATGATGACGACGACGACGATGAAAATGATGATGAACATTGATGGTGATGACGACGATGATGAGGAATAATGATGATGTTACTGCTGATGATAGGTTTAGTTGAAACTTTGATTTTATTTTCAAACATTTTCAATGGAATGATGATGATGACTATGATGATGATGATGAACAATGATGATGATGATGAGGGGGATGATGACAATGACGATGATGAGGATGATGACTATGACGATGATGATGATGAGGATGATTACGATGATGATGGTGATGATGGTGATAATGATGATGATGATGATGATGAGGATGATGATGATGACAACTATGATGAGGAACAATGATGAGGATGATGATGAGGATGATTACGATGATGATGATGATGACTTTGATTTTATTTTCAAGCATTTTCAATGGAATGATGATGATGACCATGACGATGATGATGATGATAAGGAGGATGATGACAATGATGATGATGAGGATGATGATGATGATGAGGATGAGGATGATGGTGATGATGAGGATGATTATGATGATGATGACTTAGATTTTATTTTCAAGCATTTTCATTGGAATGATGATGATGATGACGACGACGAGGATGATGATGATGATGATGACAATGACGATGACGAAGATGATGAACAATGATGGTGATGATGATGATGATGAGGATGATGATGATGATGATGATGATGATGATGATGATGATGAGGATGATGATGATTATCATGACGACTATGACTCTGATGACCATGATTATGATGATGATGATTATTACGATGATGAGGATGATTATTTTGATGATGATGATGATGATTATTTTGATGATGATGATGATGATGACCATGACGATGATGACCATGATGATAATGATGAATAATGATGATGATGACGATGACAATGACGACGATGAATATGATGATGATGATGATGATAGTGATGATGATGACGATGATGACGATGACAATGATGATGATGATAAAAAATACTATGACTATCATGGCAATGATTATGATGATGAGGATGATGATGATGAGGATGAAGATGATGACAACGATGAGGAGGAAAAATGATGATGACGATGATGATGATGATGATGATGATGAGGATTATGTTGATGATGAGGATGATGAATATGATGATGATCATGATTCCCATGGTCGCTACCAATTTTCATGGGTTTTTTACAACTGTTCGCTTGTTTTGTGATCCTGAACTTTGCAATTTGGCTTACACTCAATCATCAATTGGACACTCTTTGATCTATTGGATAGAATATCACTTTTAGAACCTAGCAAACATCTTTAGTGGTATTGGAAGTTAGTGGATACATTCAAACTACAAGTTTCCATTGCAATAAGAGATCATTTTGAATAGGTGTGGTGAATTGTAAATAATTGTTCTCATTCACAACCTTTCCGATAATTTCATTGATTTATGTTTTATCATATGCCTACAACAATATCTCTCTCATAGACAAGAATTAATTTCACAATATATCTGCTTTGCAACACCCAAATCCTTCATCGCAAATGATTTAGCTAGTTTTATTTTAAGCAAATTTATATCCTGCATGTTAGACCCTGCAACAAGCATTCCATACACATACAATAACAAGATAATATATCTTCTGTTATCTAGCCTCTTGAAATAAACATAGTGGTCAGAATTCCATCTATCATAACCTTGTTTTGCCATAAACTTATCAAGTTTTAAATAACACTGCCTTGGATCTTTCTTCAATCCATACAAGCTCTTCTTCAACCTGCAAACAAAATTATCCTTCCCTTTGACCTCATACCCTTGTGTCTTCTACATATAAATATCTTCCTCCAAATCCCCAGGGAGAAAGGTTGTTTTTACATCTAATTGTTCAAGATACAAATATTCTACCACCACTAGACTTAAAATAGTTCTAATTGAAGTCATTTTAACAAAAGGAGAAAATATTTCATCAAATTCTATACCTTTCTTTTGTGCAAACCCCTTTCCAACAATTCTAGCCTTGTACCGCTTCTTACCTCCATATTCTTCCTTCAACCTTTAAACCCATTTATTATGCAATGGCCTTTTTTCTACAGGCAACTGGACCAAATCCCAAGTCTGGTTTCTTACCAATGAGTCCATTTCCTCATTCATGCCTTCTCCCACTACTTTCTGGTTTGTACCTGCATTGCTTATTCATAACATTCTGGTTCACCAGAATCAGTCATCAATAAATAATACAGTGAATGATAGAATCATTTAGGGGGTCTACTTAACCTAGTAGATTTTCTTACAGTTGCAAGAGTTTCAGGTACCCGCTGTTGCTCTTGATTTTATGGTGCCTTTGGAACTTCATTTTCTTTGATTTCATCAAGCACCGTGTACTCTCTATTTTCCTTTTCCACTTTCTTTCCCTGCAACTGATATTTGTACATAACCTTTTCATTGAATACCACATCTCTACTCCTAATGATTTTGTGATTTTCAAAATACCATAAGCAATAACCAAAATCATCAACCTCGTATCCAATAAAGGTACATTTCTTGGATTTAGCTTCAATATTTGTTCTATAATCTTTATCAATATGGACAAATGCTTCACAAATGAAAGTTCTTTGAAATGATTATTTTACCTGTTTACCTGTCCATGCCTCCTCTGGAATCCCACCATCCAAAGCACTTGAAGGCCCTCTGTTTATTAAATAAACAACAATGTTTACAACATCAGCCCAAAACTTTAAGGGAAACCCTGCATGCAATCTCATACACCTTGCACGCTCCATGATCATTATGTTCATCCTCTCTGACACACCATTTTCTTATGGCCTTCGAGGGACTGTCTTCTCTCTGCGAATCCCATTGTGTGAACAATAAATCTTAAACTCCTTGCTGCAGTATTCACCTTCATTATTAGATCTGAGACATTTTAACCTTTTTCTTGTCTCATTCTCATCCAAAGATTTCAACTTCTTAAAAGTATCAAACACATCATATTTTTGTCTAATGCAATAAACACAAGTTTTTCTAGTTGCATGATCAATAAAAGTAACATAATAACGAGAGCCACCAAGAGATTGTACCTGACCTAGTCCCCATACTTATGTATGAACAAGCTCTATCTTTTCACTCTTCTTTTGTTTCCCAACCCTAAGAAATCTAACTCTCTTCTATTTCCCATAAACGCAGTTATCACAAAATTCCAAACTTACCTGCTTCATAACTTGAAGCAGTTTCCTTGAGTGGAGAATCTGTATCCCCTTCTCACTCATGTGGCCAAGCCTAAGATTCCACAATGCTACACCTATTTATGTGGAAGCTACATAGATAGAATAATCAATTTTATGAGGACATAAATATAACGTACCTACCCTATCTCCTTTTTTATATTACCAGTGATCCTTTAGTGATCTTCCACCACGTTTCTCCAAACATAAAAAAACAACCTCTATCTCTAAACTACCCTGTTGAGATCATATTTCTTTTCATACAAGGAATGCGCCTTACATATTTTAGCATCCATTCACTTCCATTATTTAACTTAATCCATACCTTACCATTTCCAACAATTTTACATGGTTCATCATCCCCCAGTAAAACATGTCCAAAATCACCTTGAACATAATCATGAAAGAATTTCCTATGGGGTGTAACATGACATGAAGCCCTTAATCTACTACCTAGTAATCGCTAGTATTATCTAATGCAAGAATCAGAGAATATTTTAACACATCACCTACTACATTTTCTTCCCGAGTAGTCTCTTGCTGCCTCTCAACTTTCTTCTTTGGTGCTCTGTAGTCTTTCTTCAGATGTCCTTTCTTACCACAGTTCCAACACTCTATTTTTCCAAATTTGGACTTGGATTTTCCCTTTTTAGACTTGCTACGATTTCTTGGGATCCTTCCTCTCTCATTTTTTCTCCCTCTTCTCTCCATGAGTGTCCATTTTTTAAGTGGTTATAGTTACTCTGTCACCTTCATTGATGACTATTCCAGGAAAACCTGGGACTATTTCTTGAAGGCCAAGTTAGAGGTCCTTGAGAGGTTCTGAGAGTTGAAGACTCTTGTGGAGAACCAAACAAGAATGAATATTCGGGTGTTGAAAACATACAATGGGAGTGAGTATACCTCCAATGAGTTCATGGAGTATTATTCGATAGAGGGGATCAATAAGGAGCACACTGTGATGCATACCCCACAGCGGAATGGAGTTGCAGAGCAAAAGAACAGGACTATGGTTGGACTAGTCAAGGCCATTCTATTTGATCAAGGATTTCCATTATTCCTTTGGGTCGAGGCATAGAGGAATGCAGTGTACATTCAGAACAAATGCCCCCACACAACTTTGGGGAGGAATACACTAGAGGAGTTCTTCATAGGCACTAGTCCTTATGTGAGTCATATTAGCATATTCGACAGTGTCTGTTATTGTCATGTTCATGTTCAAGAATATGAAGAAGATGGACCCTTTTGGAGAGAAGGGTTTACTTGTTGGTTATAGCGAGACTTCGAAGGCACACAAAGTTTACATTCTTGGTCATAAGAGGATAATTGTGAGAAAGGATGTCCAGTTCGATGAGGATAGGGCATTGTAGAGATCTATGGACTTACCAAAAGAGCAAATACTAGCACATGATACATGGATTAAGTTGGAGGAGCCAAATGCATAGGTACAAGTATAGACACAAGGCACAAGTTCTAGTAGTACGAGAGAGTAAGGTGGATAGGATTGTTCAGTCGTTGACTTGGAGGATGAGCTGTAGTAGGAGACGAATATCCATTGGCCATAATAGGTTGACATTAGGCCAAGGCCTAAGTGGTTTAGGTCGACAGTGCAGGATTCCAAGCAGGTAGATCCTCCACAGAGATCCTTCAAATAGAGTGTATCACTAGAGAGGCTTAGTTATATGTCACTGATGAGAGATTTGATTAACTCTGAACCTTCCAGCTTTGGGTAGGCTGGAAAACATGATGTGTGGCGGGAGGCTATGGTTGAGGAGTATGACTCCATTATTAAAAAAAAGGTATGGGAGGTTGTGTCGAGACAACATGGGAAAAAGGTGTTGGGATCCAGATGGATCTCCAAGGTAAAACATGAAACATAAGAAAGTGTGGAGAAGTATAAGGCTTGCTTCATGGCTAAGGGGTTTTCACAGAAGGAGAGTATTGACTATGATGAGACCTTCACCCCTATAGCTAGGTATTCTTCTATTCTGATCATTATCTCTTTAGAAGCAGAGATGGGTTGGTGAGTCCATCAGATGGACGTCAAGGCCGCCTTCCTCAATGAAGTGATGGAAGAGAAGGTATATATTGAGCAACCAGAGGGGTTTGATGTGGAGAACAGGGAGACACATGTATGCAGACTACATAGATATCTTTATGGGCTTAAGAAGAAACCTTGAGCATCATACTCAAGGATAGACAACTATATATGGGAGATGGGATTTCAATGTAGTGAGGTTGACCACAACCTGTACTTCTTGAAAGGTGAGGTGCCTCTCATACTAGTCTTATATGTGGATGATCTCTTTTTGACAGGAGATGAGAGGTTGATTTGAGACTCCAAGCCCAACCTTCCATTGGATTTTGAGATGAAAGACCTTGGGAAAATGCATTACTTTTTGGGCTTAGAGCTTTGGAAGAGAGATGGATGCTTCTTCATTGGACAAGGGAAGTACACAATAGAGATCTCGAAGAGATTCAAGATGGAGGACTGCAAGACTATGGCCATACCTCTAGTTTCCAACTGGAGGAATATTGATGCATTAGGGTCATACGGATCTTATCCTACCTTGTATTGTCAGCTTATCGGATCGCTTATGTATCTGGTCAACATTCGATCAGACATCAACTTTGTAGTCAACTCTTTGATTTAGTTCATGGTGGACCCTTGAAGAGTGCATTGGACAACTGCGAAGCACATACTTCGCTACATCTAAGATACACGGGAGTATGGATTGGTTTATGAGCACAGGGGGACTGTGCAGTTAGAAGGTTTCACAGATGTTGACTGGGAAAGATGTGTAGAGGACAAGAAGAGTACTTTAGGTTGTTGTTTCAACATTGGGTTAGGGGTTGTAGAGGACATGAAGATTACTTTAGGTTGTTGTTTCAACATTGGGTCAAGGGTTGTCTCTTGGTTCAGCAGGAAGCAGAAGTCAGTTCCATTGAGATAGGTAGAGGATGAGTACATGGAAGCCAACATGGTTTCTTGTGAGGGTATGTGGTTGAGGAAGTTAATTTGAGTGTTGTTTGAGTGTGAGCTAGAGGCTACAATAATTCACTGTGATAATCATAGTGGCATCAAGCTATATGATAATCCAGTGTTCCATGGCCGGAGCAAACACATAGACATCAGATACCACTTCTTGAGAGATTGCATTCAGAGAGGAACCATTCGGTTGGACCACATATAGAAATATGAACATGTGGTAGAGATTTTCACTAAGACGCTTTGTAGACAAAGTTTTGTGAAGTTCAAGGATAAGTTGGGGTTGCTACCAAATCCTTTCCTTGTTGAGAGGGATTGTTAAAATAGCATCAACAAGGAAGGTCTTCCTGCATGCATGTGTCCTTGCATGCAGGAGACTTAAATTAGGAAACCAGTTGTATTTAATTTACTTTTCATAAGTTTACTTTTGAAAATAAATTGAAGCAATCTAAATTAACTTTAGTGAAATACTAGTTAAATTGAAAGTGAAATAAGGGTTTTCGCTTTACCTAAAGTTATAAAAGAATGGTCAATTGGTGGATAGGACACAAGTGTATTTTGATAGAGATAGAGGAAGAAGTGCGAGAGAGAGAATTTTGGCGAAGAAGACGAAGGAGCACTAACTCAAGAAGAAAACCCTAAATTGCATAGGAGAGAGACAAGAGACTTCAAAGGAGGTACATTGTATAGCAAGAACAATAGGTTGTGCAACAAAAGATTGTACAAAAACAAGATTCCTTGGGAACCGTGCCATCTCGCAGGTTTTTCTCAGTGGTCTTTGGGTGTTTTGATTTTTCCATTTATGGCATAAATCAATTTCCTAATATAGTAAAAGCTCTGTATTTTCTTAATAAAAATATCCTCTCATATTGTTGCACCGATTTTCCCATCTTCAGTTTTGTCCAGAGGTTTCTACCTAGAAAGGATGTTTCGTTTCTATTGATGTGATTGATGTTGTAAATGGTTCTCAGTTTTATATTCTGTTGCATACAAAGAATCTCATGTGTGGTTATTTTAGCTATTTAAATATACTATTTTAGTCCTAGTTGTGCTTTAAAGGAAAATTTACAGTTCCCATATAGGACCGGTCTTGCTTATAATCTTTTCCAGTTAGATTTGCATGGGGCCTTACCCCATATTATCATGCCAAAGTACATTACATTTTGGGTATTCAATGGCTTATTTCCATAAGTCCCTATTTCACTAATAAACTAGAGAAATTCCTCTCCCTTAACTAGGATGATCACGCAGTCGTTATCAAAGGTATCCTAAATGTATCTAACATATGAACTCAACACACATTCAAAATTCCAAAGAAGAAGAAGCTTGATTTCATGGGTTACTTGTACTATATGGAGGCAAATC
>LPNX010340947.1:268278-337781 GCA_001517045.1 Pseudotsuga menziesii
AATGATGATGACTATGATGATGATGATGATGAGAATGATGATGATGATTATGATGATGACGACGATGACGATGATGATGAACAATGATGGTGATGATGATGATGATGATGATGATTATGATGCTGAGGATGCTGATGTTGATGATGATGATTATGATGACCATGATGATGATGATGAATAATGATGATGATGATGGCGATGATGAATATGATGATGATGATGATGACGACGATGATGACGATGATGATGATCACGAATACTATGACTATGATGACGATGATTAGTATGATGATTACGATGATGAGGATAATGATGTGGATGAGGATGATGACAACGATGATGAGGAAAAATGATGATGAGGATGAGGTTGATGATGAGGATGATGAATATGATGATGATCATGATTCTTAGGGTTGCTACCAATTTTCACATGTTTTTTACAACTGTTCATGCATTTTGTGATCCTAAAATTTGCAATTTGGCTTACACTTAATCATCAATTGGACACTCTTTGATATATTGGATAGAAGGTCACTCTTGGAATCTAAAAAAATCTTCAGTGGTCTTGGAAGTTAGTGGATACATTCAAACTACAAGTTTAATAGATCATTTTTAATAGGTATGGTGAATTGTAAATAATTGTTCTCATTCACAAGCTTTCAGATTATTTCATTGATTTATGTTTTATCATATACCTACAACAATATCTCTCTCATAGACAAGAATTAATTTCACAAGAATAATTCCCAACCTCACATCTAAACAAGTCTCATATTCTCCATATAAGATGAAGTATGCAATGTTAACTAATATACATTTGCACATGAATATATTTTGATTTTCACACAATGATGGCATAGATGAAGTTATCTCTTGAGACTCTTCAGTTAAAAAAAAACATTTGAAACAATCATGGGAGAGGGTCCATATTGAATAGTTCACCAAGTTGTCCGTATTCTCTATACAAGATGAAGTATGGAATGTAGAACAATAATCATTTTCACATGAATATATTTTGATTTCCCACAAGGATGGCATAGATGAGGTTATCTCTTGAGACTCTTACATTTGCATAAAAAACTTGGAAGAAATCATGGGAGAGGGTCCATATTGAATAGTTCACCAACTTGTCCATGCTCTCCTCTTCATGCTACATTTATCATAACATGCCTTTGTTCTTGATAGGGATGCCTCTACCTCAATGATTTCTCCTTTTTTTGGGGGGATTTACAACCTCATCATTGTGTAATTAATCAATTTTTTCTCTTTAGTTAGTGTAACTTAATGAATGTAATTTATTAAATTTATTCCCAAGACATCCAAACACCAATTTGTGTCTTCCCTCACAATTAATGTGGCATATTCCGTGTAATGTCATCTCGTTCGAAGGTGTTGGAAATGAAGAATATTTCACTCATATTCTTGTGACCTCCAATACTTTTTGAACACAAAGGAAGTCATAATATTATAGCTGTAATACCTACAAACTTGACTCAAATAGAGTATAGAAATGAAACTTTAGTTCAAACATAAATAGAAACCTTTAATCAACATTTATGTATAAATGCCAATAATTACCATACTAACATATCTGTAATTTAGTTAATTATGTTGGAACGGGTCATGTTTCTTGTATAATGGAACTAATACCTTATTTGTTGCTTCTTATGCAGGGGTAGACCTCATAGTTTTGATAAATAAACTTTTGGAGATGGGAAACTCACGTAACAGAGTAAGAAAAACTAGAAGGAATATGCCCATTGAAAAGGGAAATGAGGTAAGAGAAAATGCCAGGTTGGAAATGGATAGAGTGATACATGGTCCATGCATTTCCATTGATACTGAGACCAATCCTAACAGAGTTGATGACATAACAACCTCTAGTTCAGAACCATAGGTGAAGTGGTTATGTCCAACGGACCCAACTCAAATTCCAAAATCAACACAGTATCCAACCAACAATCCATCAATGAGCCATGTTTAATCTCTTGAAGACATAGGTATATTGAGAGACACTGAGTATCGAGCATTGGACCTAGGAGAAATCATTAATTTGCAATCTCTCCAAGAAGACCACAACTATGTCGAGCACACTCCCAATATGGAACAACATGTGAATGAAGCACTAAAACAAAGAATCCCTGGGATTCGTAACTCATGTCCACCTTCCCTACCTCGAATGTCTAGTGCAAGAAAAAGGGCTACTAGACGTATCCATGTGGATGAAAGTTGTCTGTTAGGCCTTGAAGGTAAGTTGCCCAAATTCTCTATCGATTGGAAATGTAGCAAATTAATGAAGGAATATTTTGAATCCAAAGGAGATGCATGCAAATTTCAATTATTACTATGTTTGTTAAAGTCAAATTGTTTAGTTTTTGTTAGGAGAATTCTGGGGATAAAGATGGTTAGAATTTCAAAGGCCAATAATCATATTTTTAGAAATCTCCAATCTTCTTTTAATGTGATTGGGAAGATTTTTCATACTAAACATCTTTGTGCAGCTCGTTGAGTGTTATCATAATCAGTTATAGGCAAGTCCACATGGAAACATTTCCTCCTTTCACACACTTCTCACATACTTAAATTAAACAGAAAAAATGTTAAGAAGTACTCTGTTATAAGAGAAAATCTTCAGACTTTAGGTGGAAAATATTGTTGGGATTTTTTGGCAGGTTTCCTCATCGAGATATGAATCTAATTGACAATATTAAGGACTTAGTACAAAATTTCTAGCATGATCATACCATACCTTCATCTAACCAAAGAGATGTGCTAAAGCTGAGAAAAGTTTCTACTGAACGTGAAACCTACGTCAAACACTTCCTTGACACAACACAGATTGAACTCTATGAGAGATTCAAGAATGAGCACACACAATTGAACCTGGGCCAAAGGTCCTTTGAGAAATGTAAACCATGGTACGTTCGTATATGCATTGATCGGAACACATGCTGTTGTAGATACCATGTAGAGTATGAATATTTTTATGACATGTATAAACATATATTTTGTGATTTGCATACTAACCTTAAGCATGGATGCAATGAATCTGTAATACCACCAAATGCATCGAGAGATTTTATCGTCAGCATAATGTGTCCAAGGCATGAAGGAAAAAAATACTATGGAAACTCATATCTATATGGGAATTGTTCAAGGTGCAGTGGGTTTTCTCTTTTGAACCGTTTCATCCATGGAATTGTTGAGCATCAATTTGTTAGAAACAGGACCACAGAGCAATAATAGATATATAGTTAAATCATTAAACAAGATGCAAAAACATTAAACACATTACAAAGGGACACAAATATAATGTGGTTCACCCAAACAATGGGCTACGTCCACACAAAATTGTCAGTCCTTTTATTACCATCCAGAAATATGAAGGGATACAACCTACAACAATACTGCTGCACTTCCTCTTCACACTCACAATCTCTCTCACACAATCACATAGATTGTTTACAATGCTACAATAGAATACAATACCATACACAACCGTATTATAATTCTTTTCTTTTATAGGGTAAATACCATGGGAAAATACTACGGTTAAGCCAATACCAATGGTCTGCAAAACTATTGGCCAACAAGCATCCCAAAATTTTTTCTCAGGGGTTTCACCCCCGAACCCCAATTTCTCGGGGGTGCTACCCCCAAAACCCCTTTTTTGGGGAGCTTCCCCAAACCCCAAGGTTGAGGAACAAGTGTTCAGTACACCTGGGGTACAAACATGACTAAATAATATCTTTAGATTTGGAAGATTAGGCTCCAGAACCAACAATCTCCCACTTGGAGACAGATCACAACAACTCCACCACTGCTTCACTTGTTGGACCTTGGACTTGGAAAATTTCTTATTTCCACCTTCATGCTTGAATGCCAATAGAACCGAGAAGTAACTTAGTTTCTCTCTAGTCACTCCCTTCGTCAACATGTCTGCAGGATTCTACGTAGTATGTATCTTTTCCAATTTTAACAGTTCATCTAGAACATATCTTATGAAATGGTACTTGAGCTGCATATGTTTAGTCTTCGAATGAAAGGCTGAGTTATTTTCAAGATGAATGAGACTCTTCCTATCACTATACATCCTACTATTCTCCTGCTTCTTACCCAATTCCTCCATGAACCTTTGCAACCAAATCATGTCCTTACTAGCCTCTGTAGCAACAACATACTATGATTCCATTGTTAAAGTGAAACAACATGTTGCAGTCTTGAAATCCAACTGACTATTGTTCCACCCATAATAAACACATATACTGTGGTGCTCCTCCTGATGTCTTTATCACCAGCCATATATGCATCAACATATCGTTATAGAACAATGTATGAACCTCCAAAACATAATGCATGAGAAGTGGTACCTCTCAAATACCTGAGAATCCATTGTACTAATGTCCAATGCTCTTTACCTAGATTATTCATATACCTTCTCACAACTCGGACTGCATGTGCAATATCTATTCTTGTGCACACCATGACATACATCAAGCTTCCAACTGCTAATGAATAGGGAATCTTGGACATATAATATATCTCTTCCCGTGTCTCTGGAAACATCTCCTTACTTAGTTTGAAATGACTGGCTAAAGGTGTACTAACTGGTTTTTCATTCTGCATTCTAAACCTCTGCAACACCTTTTCTATGTACTCACCTCGAGACAACATCAATTTTCCATTTTTCCTGTCTCTTGTTATTCTCATACTAAGGATTTGCTTTGCAGCATCCAAATCCGTCATCACAAATGATTTAGCTATTTTTCTTTTGAGCACATTTATATCTTGCATGTTAGACCCTGCAACAAGCATGCCATCCACATACAATAACAAGATAATATATCTTCTGCTATCTAGCCTCTTGAAATAAACATAATGGTCAGAATGACATCTATCATAACCTTGTTCTTCCATAAACTTATTAAATTTTAAATACCACTGCCTTGTAACTTGCTTCACGCCATACAAGCTCTTATTCAACTTGCGAACCAAATTCTCGTTCCCTTTGACCTCAAATCCCTGTGTCTTCTGCATATAAATCTCTTCCTCCAAATCCCCATGGAGAAAAGATGTTTTTACATCTAATTGTTCAAGATGCAAATATTCTATCGCCACTAGACTTAAAATAGTTCTAATTGAATTCATTTTAACAACATGAGAAAATATTTCATCAAAGTCTATACCTTTCTTTTGTGCAAACCCCTTTACAACAAGTCTATCTTTGTACCGCTTCTTGCCTCCATCTTCTTCCTTCAATCTGTAAACCCATTTATTTTGCAATGGCCTTTTTTCTGCAGGTAACTGAACCAAATCCCAAGTCTGGTTTCTTACCAATGAGTCCATCTCCTCATTCATGCGTTGGTCCCACTTCTTTCTAGTTTGTACCTACATTGTTTCTTCATAACATTCTGGTTCACCATAACCAGTCATTAATAAATAATACAGTGAAGGATAGAATCTTTCAGGGGGCCTACTTAACCTGGTATATTTTCTTACAGTTGTAGGGGTTTCAGGTACCTATTGTTGCTCTTGATTTTATGGTGCCTTTGGAACTTCATTTTCTTTGATTTCATCAAGCACTGTGTACTCTGTGTTTTCTTTTTCCACTTTCTTTCCATGCAACTGATCTTTGTACATAACCTTTTCATTGAATACCACATCTCTACTCCTAATGATTTTGCGATTTTCAAAATCCCTCAAGCAATAACCAAAATCATCAACCCCGTATCCAATAAAGGTACATTTCTTGGATTTAGCTTCAATATTTGTTCTATCATCTTTATTAATATGGAAAAATGCTTCACAACTGAAAGTTCTCAGAAATGAGTATTTTACATGTTTACCTATCCATGCCTCCTCTGGAATCCCACCATCCAAAGTGCTTGAAGTCCCTCTGTTTATTAAATAAAAAAAAATGTTTACAGCATCAACCCAAAACTGTAAGGGAAACCCTACATGTAATATCATACACCTTGCACACTCCATGATCATTATGTTCATCCTCTCTGACACACCATTTTCTTGTGGAGTTCCAGGGACTGTGTTCTCTTTGCGAATCCCATTGTGTGAACAGTAACTGTCAAACTCCTTGATGCAATATTCACCTCCATTATCAGATCTGAGACATGTTAACATTTTCTTGTCTCATTCTCAACCAAATATTTCAACTTCTTAAAATTATCAAACACATCATATTTCTATCTAATGCAACAAACCCAAGTTTTTCTAGTTGCATCATCAATAAAAGTAACATAATAACGAAATCCACCAAGAGATTGTACCTAATATGGTCCCCATACATTTGTATGAACAAGATCTAACTTTTCACTCTTCTTTTGTTTCCCAACCCTGATAAATCTAACTCTCTTTTGTTTTCCATAAACACAATTCTCACAGAATTCCAAACTTACTTGCTTCATATCTGGAAGCAGTTTCCTTGAGTGGAGAATCTGCATCCCCTTCTCACTCATGTGGCCAAGCCTATGATGCCACAACACCGCACCTATTTTTGTGGAAGCTACATAGATATAATAATAAGTATTATGAGGACATAAATATAACATACCTACCCTATCTCCTTTTTCTATTACCAGTGATCCTTTAGTAATCTTCCACCACGTTTCTCCAAATGTAGAAAAACAACCACTATCTCCCAACTGCCCTGTTGAGATAATATTTCTTTTCATAGCAGGAATGTGCCTTATATATTTTAGCATCCATTCAATTCCATTATTTAACTTAATCTGTACCTTACCCTTTCCAACAATTTTACATGGTTCATCATTTCCCAATAAAACATGTCCAAAATCACCTTGAACATAATCATGAAAGAATTACCTATGGGCTGTAGCATGACATGAAGCCCCTAAATCTACTAACTAGTAATCTCTAGTATTATATAATGCAAGAATCAAAGAATCTTGTAACACATCACCTGCTACATTTGATTCATGAGTAGTCTCTTGCTTCCTCTCACCTTTCTTCTTTGGTGCTCTGCAATCTTTCTTCAGATGTCATTTCTTGCCACAGTTCAATGTCATTTCTTGCCATAGTTCTAGCACTCTATTTTTCTAATTTTGGAATCTGATCTGCCCTTTTTAGACTTGCTATGATTTCTTGGGATCCTTCCTCTCTCATTTTTTCTCCCTTTTCTCTCCATGGTCAATGCATTACCTAATGTCTCACCTGTGCTTTTTCTTCACTTTTCCTCACTAAGAATAACACCAAAAACATCATCAAACTTAAGAGTGTTTGAACTAGGGATAGAGTTACTTACAACCATGACCAAGTTATTCCAGCTTTCTAGCAATGAGAAAAATATTAGAAGAGCCCTAATCTCATCATCAAAGTTCACTTTCACAGAATTTAACTGTTTGGTAAGTGTATTAAACTCATTTAAATCGTCAGCAATAGATCCACCTTTTGACATCTTCATATTAAATAAATCCTTCATTAAAAATACCTTGTTGGAAGCCGAGGGTTTTTTGTAGAGCTTACCCAATGAATTCATAACGCCCTCTGTTGTTTTTTCTTTCGAAAGATTGAAAACCACCGATGACGCCAGGCACAAATGTATTGTTCTCACTGCCTTTCTATCAAGAACCTCCCATTCTTCATCCTTCATAGCCGCCGACTATTTTTCTTTTCCACCCAATGGTTATAGATCCTTTTGGTACAGATAGTCCTCCATTTGCATCTTCCATAACTGATAGTTTTTTCCATTAAATTTATCGACCCTAAAATTTCCTTCTTTCACCATTTCTCCTATGCGAACCAAGAAACCTTCTTTCCTGCAAGTTTACCGGCCAAATAGACCTTTTGGATTTGATACCAACTATTATAAATAGGACCGCAGAGCAATAAAAAATATACAGTTAAATCATTAAATAAGATGAAAAACAAATTAAACACATTACAGAGAGACACATATATAATGTGGTGCACCCAAATGATAGGCTATGTCCACACAAGAATTGTCAGTCCTTTTATTACCATCCAGAAAGATGAAGGGATACAACTTGTAGCAATACCACTGCACTTGTAACATCCCTGACCCTCCGACCAACAAAGAGGATGCTACCATAGCCTTAACCATCCGGGAAATCAGCCCCATGAACATGTGCATTCATAGAAATTGAAACAAAATGCATTGAAGTAGAACATATAGAGGTACAATTATTTATCATACACAGCGGAAGCAACATACATTCATACAAGCATTCAACATGTTCACCATATTCATTAACAGTAAAATTATTGCAGGAGTAAAATAGACAAGATTACTTATCTTATGAAGAAATTGTTCTACAACCAGCTACGTCACTGCGACATTCCACCCAACCATAGGCTAGCATGCTCCTAAATCTCTCATCAATGCTGCCACCCCCGAGCTGGGCATGATTCCCCAAGGAATAAGGAACAAACAGGCTTACACATAGCCAAGGATACGCAAACATAGCCAAGCCAACACAGTTGGGTTTATCAGGCCATCAAGGAGCTGGGAAAGGCTAAATACTAAGCTGGTGAGCTCATTACAGACCTAGGAAAACCTACACCAGAACTAGCCTGACTTCTAATACACCCACACACACCCAACACAAGGAATCAGTCCCTTCTCTGCTACATAGTCCCTCAGGCCTTGACTTCCCTTCCAGTGCTATTCAGGGGTTGTGGAGAAGAAAGCCAACCCTCTAGCTCTGCCTATGTGGTTTTTAAACACACCAGGTTTATCAAGCAAACCAAGCCCCCATCTTTGCTCCCAACATAGTCCGAAGACCAACCATTGCATGCATGTAATCAATCAGCAGTTACAACTTAGATAGGGAAAGCGACTCCTGATTCGTTCTTGGCCCTATTGTGGCCAAACGACTCCCAAGCAACTTACAACAGTCTCCAAATGCATTAGCAACACAATTCACAATGTGGGGAAAACAAAAGTCCCTCTAGGACAATGAAGCAATCGAAAAATACTTACACAGGCCGCACTGGGGAAGAAAAAAAATACAGAATCTCAACCTGTGCATGAGGGAAACTTGCACAAGACCCCAAAATACAGAGGGAAGACACACCAGATTCCACTTTGTGGAAAAACGTGAATGACTACTGATAAGCGGCTCCCCTCCTAACTGCGTGAGATCAAATAGAATAGATGCCTATCCATGAAAATGAGCAGACTCCCATCCCCAAAATGTAAAGAAGACCCCAAAAAAACACACTGTAACGTAAGGGAGACCACAACAACCCATGAATCAGTCTGTGAGGAAAGTATACATCCACTCCATTCACAAAATCCATAGAGGAAAAATGCGTGAGTAAGACCAGGAAAATCCTATGCGTGGGGATGAAAAAGACTCCCGCTCCTACGTGAGGATGAACAACTCTACCTATGCATGAAGATGAATAGACAATGGAGAGGATGTGCAGTAATCGGAAGTGCGTGAGTGTTTTAGCACCGTCATGGAGAGAGAGTGGAGTGTTCGCTGGAGTGATGGCAGTGGTTTTTGCTTGCCATCGTGAGGTCAACCACACTGGTGGAGTGTGCATGTGGGCAAGGACTGACAATCCTACCACACTCCACTCCCAGCCATAACTGCCCCAACTAACATCATCAATTTTTAATGGTGGTGGTTGGATAAAACAAGGAAAGATGGGAAAATCAAAACAGGGTGTTGACACATGGATTTTCTCTCATGGCTCAAGGTTTGACATCCCCCCCCCCTTATCCTTGTGAAAATCATACCCCTTCTCAATTTAGTTGTTGCAAACATAGCTGGTTGGGTTATTTAATTAAAGATGCATATTTACATGATGACAAACTCAATAGGTATGTCGCATGCCCCGATATACCATCGATGACAATTTCAATCCGAAACATAGCATAACCAATCAATGGTGGGGCCTTGGCCTTTAGCTCCGCACCATGATTACTTACAATATATACATCATATACATCTAATGCAATGGGGTCAAAACCGGGGTGTTACATTCCCCTCCCCCTTCAATAGCACTGTCCTCAGTGCTTTACAAAATTGAACAAAATGCTACACTGGTATCGCCTCAATGTTCCGCAGAATTGAACAAAATGCTACACTGGTATTGCCTCAGCGTTCCATATAATTGAACAAAAATGGATGTGCCAACCGCATGGCATCCTCTAGCTCCCACGTAGCCTCTTCAGGTTCGTAGTGCTCCCAGTGCACCTTTACCTGCCCTATGGCCTAGTTCTAGAGCATTGTGACCTTCCAGTCGAGGTTGCACATTGGCTTGATTTGAAACTCTCCCTCGGGTTCCACCTGAATCACATCCCAATTTACCACATGGTTAGGATCATGTACATATCTCTTAAGCAAAGAAAAATGAAAAACATTATGAGCTCTAGTGCTAGCAGGAAATGCAAGTCTATATGCAACTGGCCCTATCCTTTCAAGCACTTCAAATGGACCACAATATATTGGTGACAACTTGGCACAACTTCCAAGCTTCAAGGAACTCTTCCTTTCCCTCACTCCGAGGTAAACATGATCCCCAACATTGAACTCCCTGTTCACCCTATGCTTATCTGCATAGCTTTTCTGTCTGTCCTATGTTGCTTTCAGTTTCTGCTTGATCTTTACGACCTCTTGCTCCATTTCCTTGAGCAATTCTGGCCCAAGCACAATCCTGTTCATTGGGTTATCCCAAGTCATTGGTGTCCTACACCTTCTTCCATACAAAGCTTCATATGGACTCATCCCCAAGGATGCCTGCTGTCCATTGTTGTAAGAAAACTCTACCAAGTGTAAGTAATCTTCCCACTTGGTTGGTTTGTCCATCACATACATGCGAAGCATATCTTCAAGCACCTTATTAACTCTCTCTGTCTACCCATCTGTCTGAGGATGGTATGCAGTGCTGAAGTTTAGCTTTGTACCCAAATATGCAAACAACCCCTTCCAAAAGTTGGAAGTAAACTTGACATCTCTGTCAGAGACTATTGCCTTAGGAAATCCATGCAATTTGAAAATCTCCTTCATGAATATCTTTGCAATGTCATCAGTCTTATGCGTAGACTTAACCGATATAAAATGTGGTGCTTTGTCAACTTGTCCACCACAACCATGATGGAATCATGATGTCTCCTAGTCATCGGCAATCCTGTAATGAAATCCATGGAAATAACTTCCCATTTCCATTCTAGAACTGGAAAAGGTTGCAACAAGCCTGCTGGATGTTGATGCTCAACCTTTACCTGTTGACATTTCATACACCTCGAAATGTATTCAGCCATATCCCTTTTCATTCCTGGCCAGGAATACTGCTTCCTGGCTGTAGCAATTGTCTTCTGATATCCTGGGTGACCAGAATACGGAGCTTGATGGATTTCATCCATAACAACTCTCCTCAAACCTGCTACATCTGGAATATAAATTCTACCTTGATAAGTGAGAAGTCCATCTTCTTCCAATTTATATCCCTCATACCTCTTCTCAAGACTTTGCTGCTACAATTTTTCTTTTACCTGCTCATACAAATCATCTCTAGCAACATGGTTACCAGTTTGCTGCCTCAAATCCGATTGGCAAATCCTAAGAGATGCCACATGCATTTCCTGCACCTTCCTGCTGAGTGCATCAGCTACCTTATTTTCCTTTCCCTTTATGTGCTTGATTTCAAAATCAAACTCACATAAAAACTCCAGCCATCTTGCTTGCCTAGCATTCAGAGTAGGCTGATCAAACAAATACTTCAGACCACAATGGTCTGTTCTGAGCTCAAATCTTCTACCCATCAAGTAATGCCTCCACATCTTGAGAGCATGTACTATGGATGTAAGCTCTAGATCATGAGTGGCATAGTTCTTTTCATTCTCCTTCAGCTTTCTTGACTCATAACATATCACGTGGTTGTCCTGCATAAGGACTCCTCCAAGCCCTTGTTCGCATGCATCGGTACACACCACAAAATATTTCTCTAGATCTGCAACTTTCAATATGGGTGCATTGGTGAGAATATTCTTCAACTACTGGAAGCCTTCTTCACACCTTGATGTCCATTCAAACTTCATCCCCTTCTTTTGCAAAGAAGTGATGGCATGTGCAACTTTGGAGAATCCCTCAATAAACCTCTAGTAGTATCCCACAAGTCCCATGAAATATCTTACATCCGTCACATTTCTTGGAGTAGACCAATTCATAATGGCTTCAATCTTTTCAGGGTCCACAGATATACCCTCCTCTGAGATAATGTGACCCAAATATGGAATTCTATCTCTATAGAAGTCACACTTGCTCAGTTTTGCATACAGCTGATGCTCCCTGGGCAATTGCAATGCCAATCTCAAATTCTCTTCATGCTCCACCTCATTCTTAGAATAAACAAGAATGTCATCAAGGAAAACAAGGACGAACTTGTCCAAATACCTGCTGAAGACACTATTCATAAGGCACATAGATGTAGCTGGTGCATTTGTGAGACCAAATGGTACCACTACAAACTCATAATGTCCATACCTTGTCCTAAAGGCTATATTAGGAATGTCTTCATCCTTGATTCTCACCTGATGATAACTAGACCTAAGTCAATCTTGGAAAATAACTTTTCTCCCCTCATTTGATCAAAGAGGTCATCAATCCTAGGCAAAGGATATTTATTCTTCATAGTAACCTTGTTCAATTGTCTGTAATCAATACATAACCTGAGTGTACCATCTTTCTTCTTTACAAATAGAACTGGTGCTCCCCAAGGAGACACACTCGGTTGGATATACTTCTTTTCCAGCAACTCTTGTAGTTGCATCTTCAATTCTAGCATCTCCGGTGTACTCATCCTATAGGGTGCCTTGGACACTGGTGCTACCTTTGGCACAAGTTCAATAGTGAAATCAATGTCCCTCTTTGGAGGAAGCCCTGGAATCTCATTAGGAAACGCATCCTTGAATTCCTGTAACACCTGATAGTCCTCCAACCTAGGAGTTTCATCTCCTGATGTCTCCAAAATGTGAGCTGCATACAATTGGAAACCCTTCCAACAAAACTTCTTTAACTGCATTGCTGAAACCTATCGTACTAAAATCACCTTTGGAATACCTTTCACAACTACTAGGTTCCCGTATTCATTCATGCATTCAAAAGTCTTATTATAATAGTCAAGCTTCACCCTGTGAGCTTCTAACCAATCCATTCTAATGAGAACATCATAGGAACCTAGCGGTAGAACATTCAGATCTACACAAGTGACCAATCCATCCATGACCAATGGACATTTCTCCACCACTTCATTGACTTTTCTCTTAGTTCTAGTGGCTAGCTGGACTAACCAAGATTTCCTATGCTTTACTTTCTTAAAAGCACAAATATCCACCACTCTAGGAGTAATGTAACTGTGAGTAGAACTAGGGTCAATCAAAATAGAAACATATTTCTCAACAATCTTACCTATTACCTCAACCACAGTTGACTGGTGATCTTCCTAGTGGTCCTCCAGTGCTGCATAAATCCTAGGGACTGCCCTTGCTACTTGACCCACTGTTTCTGCTTCTTGAATAAGCTGGCCTTGCACTCTCATTCTTGAGTGGACAATTTCTGCGCATGTGGGGTCCTCCACGTTTCCAACATTGAAGTGGCCCCCTATTTTGTTGTGGATCCTTAGGCTTCTCTCCTGTCATTCCAACTGGTCTTCTCATAGCTTGAGATGGCTACTTCTGCTGATTCCTGAAGTTAGAAGGTTTGAAATCTTTCTTTCTTTGGTCAAACTTCTCATTATTCTTGTCCTTCCATGCCTTATGGTAATCCGACTTACCTTTGATTTGCTCATAGAAATACTTAGACTTCCTTATTGATTCCTCAAGAGTTCTAGGTTCATAAAACTCAATTCTATCTTTGTAATACTGAGGTAATCCACTTATAAAATGTTGGACCTTCACTTTTTCATCTTTGATGTACCGGACATACCTCAATAGCTCCAAAAACTTATTTGCATATTCTTCCATGGTCTGCTGTTCCAATCTCAGCTCATGGAACTCCTTAACCTTGTCATCATAATACCTGTCAGAGAGGTATTTCTGCTTGAAATACTTCTTGAACTGTTTCCACTTAAGTCTCATTTCATTGATCCTCTTTACTTGCTTGAAGTGTTCCCACTAAATGGATGCCCTTCCATTCAGATTGAATATGGCAACTCTTGCATTCATGTTTCCTGAATAATCATGCACTTGAAATTACTTCTTTATCCCAAGAAGCCAAGCTTCAGCCTCTTTTCCAGTCTTTACCTCACCCTCAAATGTAGGAGGTTTAGTTTTCTTAAATTCATCCCGAGAGTGATCCCTATGGTGTCTCCTTCTTTTCCTTTTATGAGAAGAAGAACTTGAATCCCCACTGGATTCTTCAGAATCAGATGATCCACTAGAAGTCCTTCTCCTTCTCCTAGTACTGCCTTTTGGTCTTGCTATACCTCGTCTAGAGTCTATCTTTTTTTGCAAGTCTCTCAAACTATGCAACATTGTAGCATTCAACTGATGCTTCTCTTCCTGGGCTTTAATCAAGCTTCTCATGGTGGCTACAACCTTGGACGATGTCCCCTAGAATCTCCTTCCATTAGACTCTATGTCATCATTTCCATTACGGACATTTTCTCCCATGGCATCTTGCGCATGCTCGTAAGAATCCCGAGCATCATATCCATCATGGGTTCTCATAACTGAACCACCACTTACTTACCAAACTGCACTACCTGGAATACTGCTCTTGAAGGTGACTATGATTCTGCAAACGTGTTAGTAACACAATTGTTAGATGCATAATATTGATATAAATTAGAATCACTTACGTTCTCCTGGAATAATCATAAAATAACAAATTTTCCCAAACACAAGATTTTCTTCATCAAAGAACATCTATCTGAGGGGGACCACAGGGGTCAAGGGGGATTTCCCCCTTGTGGATTCCGCCACTACAGGGCAGGTCGAGGGCAGTGCCCTTGTTTTTGTTTGTTTGTTTGTAAATCTATGATTTTCACGCAATCTGGCGCATAAGATTGTTGCCACTTTCTCCTTCTCAGCCCTGAAAATCCACTGAAAAATAGCTGAAAATCTCACTAAAAATAGCTGAAATCTGCTGAGAAATCCTACTTGAAAAACTCAAAATTTCCTTGTATAGGATCAGGTCTCATCCCAACTAACATTCCGACGTTTCGGCGATCAGCACAACTAACTTCCTCTGCTGTTCATCGACGATCAGATCCACTAAGCACTACTACGTCGGCGAACGAATCCTCTAACCTTGTGAAGGATAGTCCATTAGACAACCGCAACGGTGGACGTTCAATCCACTAACTTCATTCGATGTAGCTCTTCGACAACTGAATTAACTAGGTGTCAGAAATGTGTTAAACTAACCATCGCCGATGGCCGACGATTCCAGGACTTAGAGAAATTTTTGAAATTTTCCCTTTTGTCTTCCTCTTCGTCGCTTGATTGGCTCAATTCTCTTCTTTTCATCGGTGAAATAGTTCCATCTGTAGCCACAGTGGTGGCCCATCATCTTCAATATTCTTTCGATCGGTGGCCCAATCTGCTGAGGCATAACCTGATCGGTATCGACAATCTCATCTCATCGAAAATATAGTGCTCTAGGATTCTGAAATGGCGGTGCACGAACCACTTTCTACTTCCAATGGATGATGTTTTTGTGACTTGGAAAAATTTGAACTTTCTTTACTGCGTCGATGGTCGGAGGCCCTACCTGTCAGACGTGTAGTTGTCTAGCCATCAACAACGGCGGGCGCTCAATCAACTATGTTCCGTCGACAGATGTCAAACTCTTAGAAAATATTTTTCCCACAATTTTCCTTCCAACTGTCCTCCGTCGGGTGTGCTTCCGCCTAGCTCTCCACTAGATCGGAAGTCCGTTCCACTAAGTGTTTTGATGAACCGACAGTTCAAACACTTAGAAATTTTTGTGAATTTTCTAGTCATTCATCGATTTCTCCTAGGCAGAAGGCAACATGCCTTTGCTAACTGGTCTTTCATGGCCCATAGAGGCCCATGCTACAACCTGCAGGCTCTGATACCACACTGTAACGTCCCCGACCCTTCGACCGGCAAAGAGGACACTACCATAGCCTTAACCATCCGGGAAATCAGCTCCATGAACATGTGTATTCATAGAAATTGAAACAAAATACATTGAAGTAGAACATACAGAGATACAATTATTTATCATACATAGCAGAAGCAACATACATTCATACAAGCATTCAACATGTTCACCATATTCATTAACAGTAAAATGATTGCAGGAGTAAAATAGACAAGATTACTTATCTTATGAAGAACTTGTTCTGTAACCAGCTATGTCGCTGCAACATTCCACCCAACCATAGGCTAGCATGCTCCTAAATATCTTAGCAATGCTACCACCCCCGAGCTGGGCATGATTCCCCAAGGAATAAGGAACAAACAGGCTTACACATAGCCAAGGATAAGCAAACACAGCCAAGCCAACACAGTTGGGTTTATCAGGCCATCAAGGAGATGGGAAAGGCTAAATGCTAAGCTGGTGAGTTCATTGCAGAGCTAGGAACACCTACACTAGAACTAGACTGACTTCTAATACATCCACACACATCCAACACAAAGAATCAATCCCTTCTCTACTACACAGTCCCTCAGGCCCTGACTTCCCTTCCAGTGCTATTCAGGGGTTGTGGAGAAGAAAGCCAGCCCTCTAGCTCCATCTATGTGGTTTCCAAACACACCGAGTTTATCAAACAAACCAAGCCGCCATCTTTGCTCCCAACACAGTCCGAAGACCAACCATTGCACTCATGCAATCAATCAGCAGTTACAGCTTAGACAGGGAAAGCGACTCCTGAGTCGTTCTTGGCCCTATCGTGGCCAAACCACTCCCAAGCAACTTATAGTAGTCTCCAAACGCATTAGCAACACAGTTCACAATGTGGGGAAAACAACAGTCCCTCCAGGACAATGAAGCAATCGAAAAAGACTTACACAAGCTGCACTGGGGAAGAAAAAAAATATAGACTCTCAACCTGTGCATGAGGGAAACTTGCACTAGACCCCAAAATACAGAGGGAAGACACACCACATTCCACTCCATGGAAAAATATGAATGAAAATCGATAAGCGGCTCCCCTCCTGGCTGCGTGAGATCAAACAGAATAGATTCCTGTGCATGAAAATGAACAGACTCTCGTCCCCAAAATGTAAAGAAGACCCCAACAAAACACACTGTAATGTAAGGGAGACCACAGCAACCCACAAATCAGTCTGTGAGGAAAGTATACATCCACTCCATCCAAAAAATCCGTAGAGGAAAAATGCATGAGTAAAACCAGGAAAATCCTGTGCGTGGGAATGAACAAGACTCTCGCTCTTGCATGAGGATGAACAACTCTGCCTATGCGTGAAGATGAACAGACAATGGAGAGGATCCGCAGTAATTGGAAGTGCATGAGTGTTTCAGCACCGTCGTGGAGAGAGAGTGGAGTGTCCGCTGGAGTGATGGCGGTGGTTTTTTCTTGCCATCGTGAGGTCAACCACACTGGTGGAGTGTGCGTGTGGGAAAGGACTGACAGTCCTACCACACTCCACTCCCATCCATAACTTCCCCAACTAACAGCAGCAATTTTTAATGGTGGTGGTTGGATAAAACAAAAAAAATGGGAAAATCAAAACAGGGTGGTGACACATGGATTTTCTCTCATGGCTCAAGGTTTGACATCCCCCCCCCTTATCCTTGTGAAAATCATACCCCTTCTCAATTTAGTTTCCGCGAATGTAGCTGGTTGGGTTATTTGATTAAAGATGCATATTTACATGATGACAAAACTCAATAGGTATGCCGCATGCCCCGATATACCATCGGTGACAATTTCAATCTGAAACATAGCATAACCAATCAATGGTGGGGCCTTGGCCTTTAGCTCCGCACCATGATTACTTACAATATATACATCATATACATCTAATGAAACGGGGTCAAAACCAGGGTGTTACAGTACTTCCTCTTCACACTCTCACAGTCTCTCTCAGACGATCACATAGATTGTTTACAATGCTACAATATAATACAATACCATACACAGGCGTATTACAATGCTTTTCTTTTATAAGAAAAATACTATGGGAAAATACTACGGTTAACCCAATACCATGGGTCTGCAAAATTGTTGGCCAACAAACATCCCAAAAAATTTTCTCGGGGGCTTCACCCTTGAACACCCATTTCTCGGGGTGCTGCCCCCGAACTACAAGGTTGGGGAACAAGTATACAATACACCTGGGGTACAAACATGACTAAATAATATCTCCAGATCTAGAAGATCAGGCTCCACAACCAACAAAATTTAGCAGTATGACCGTGGAGATGCAAAGCTTCAAGTACGTAACTTATCAATCAGATAGTGTGAAGGAAAGTAAAATGATTGCATTGATGGAGTCACAGGTGCAAATGATTCTTGCATGTTTTTCCTCCTACACGTTCATTTTCTACATACACATTCTTCAAACGTCACATTCTAATACGACGCTTGTTTTCATGGCAACAGGTACGGGTATGTGATTTTTTGACAGATTTCTACAAGAAAACCGAGCAGTATGTTCAACATGTGCATGTAGCACGATGGCAGAATGAGCAATGCAAAAAATGCATGGACAACTTTCCCATTGTGACCATATTGTCAATTGTGGATTTTACAGAAAAATACACCCTTCAGAGTCAATACTACCATTTCGGCCAAGTCAGCATCATGGTACATATTACATATAGGCATGGCCATGAGAGCAACATTAACAACAGGATAATGCAGAAGGAGACAAACTTTTACATAAGTGATGACAGATGCCATGATCTGCATTATGTGCAACATTGTTTTCAAATTTTCTATGATCAGCTAAAGGAGGGAGATATATAGATGTATCAGCATTGGATATGGTTAAATGGTTGTGCATGCCAATTAAAAAATGCACGAGTCTTCCAATGGATGAGTATGTTACATAAGACTTACAATGTGCCGCATATATGGAAATACTTTGAGACCGAGCACAAAAAAAGTGAGCATGATGGGGCCGATGCATGCATCAAGACCACACTATCATAGGGAGGAGATGATGTTTACCAGAAACCACCATATTAAATATGCAGAATCCATAGTTCAATGGTGCTTTGCAACAATGTCAGACCGAACTAAAGTGCAACATACATCAATAGGGGTAGGAAGGCCAGTCAAGAATTTTTAAAAAGTGGTTGACATAGATCGATCCCATTCCTATAGTTGCAGCATAGTACAAGGAACACGTGGATTTCATTCGGTTCAAAGCTCAAAGAACCCCCTATTTGAAATATGGATGAAGAGACTTGCTTGCTTTTGCATCCCTTGTAGTAGTGGTGAGTGGGATGAATGCCAATTCATGGATTGGGTTGATGATTGGGATCATGTGTCACTTGCACTAGACCCACATGTAGTCGTTGAAACAACCCACTTAGAGGAGGGCTAGTCAGCGATTTTGACAAACTACGACCATATCTAAGATCTTGTACAACCATGCAGAGTAGGGGGGGAGGCCACCTTGGCCATAATACCATGCCATGATCCCAATGGAACTAACGGTTCATTGATCAGATCCTCGGTCAACGTTCTATGGTGAGTTGCAGTAGGCTTGCAAAAGCCATTCAGGGACGCCTAGGCCAATTCAAGTTCGGGGTCCAAAAACCAAACCGGGTGATGATTTATGAATCCGTCGACTCCTGTAGGTGTGTTTGGGCATGGTTTCCATAGGTAGGACACCCCTAACCACCTGAAACAGGGTTTTGCAAGGTCAATGCACCATTTCTAGGGTTGCATGGACCCCACCGGGGTGAAACCCTAGTTTTCAAAATCTGGCCTGGAGGCATGCCCAGGCCATGTGGAGTTGGTAGGGAGGCCACCTTGGCCATAATCCTATGCCATGATCCAAATGGAACTAACTGTTCTTCCATCGTATCCCTAGTCAATTTTCTATGGCAAGTTGCAGTAGGCATGCAAAAGCCATTCAAGGATGCCTAGCCAATTCAAGGCCAGGGTCCCAAAACTAGACCAGGTGATGATTTTCGATTTTGTTGGCTCTTGTAGGTGTGTTTGGGCATGGATGCCATGTGAAATTCACCCCTAGCCACTCGACACAGGGTTTTACAGGGTCGGTGCACTGTTGCTAGGGTTGCATGGACCCCATTTTTATGTGACTTTCAACTCGACATAACTCAACAACCAGAGGTCAAATAGATGAACCGTTGACTTCATTGGTATCATGGCATGACATTACCTCTAGTGGGCCCTTTCTACTATGTTTTCATGGACTAGTGAATTCATTGTGCATCAGTTTCGTAAACTAGGGTTTTTCTCACTTTCCTTCAATATAACTCTCGCATTGGTGGGTCAACTCTACAAAACCCTCCACTATGCCAGTCTTGGTAGTGTTCCCATATTGGAATTTCCCATACACACTTTTCAAATCCAATGACATGCAATCTTGCTACTCTGTTTGGTTTTTCGCTCTCGGACCGAGAGTCACCAAGTGTCCCTGAATGACATTTTCATGCGACTTTCAACTCGACATAACTTGACAACCAGAGGTCAGATCGATGAGTTATTGAATCCATTGGTATCTTTGCATGAAATTACTTATAGGGGCTCTCTACATCATGTTTTCATGGCCCATTGACTTCATTGTGCATTGATTTCGTAAACTAGGGTTTTGCTCAGTTTCCTTCAGTGCAACTCTCGCATTGGTGGGTGAACTCTACAAAACCCTCCACTGTGCCAGCCTTGGTAGCCTTCCCATATCAACATTGCCCATACACACTTGTCAGAGCCAACGACATGCAATCTTGTTGCTCCATTTGTATTTTTTCTCCCAAACCGAAATTGACCAAGTGTCCCTAAACGACATTTTCATGTGACTTTCAACTCAACATAACTCGACAATCGGAGGTCAGATCGATGAACTGTCGACTCCATTGGTATCTTTTCATTCCATTACTTAGAAACCAATAGACCATATACCTATAAGCTATGTACCTACACTACAACAAAGAAACTAGAGTTTCATGAATTACAAGTAGAAACAGATAATTATATGAATTAGAAGTAAAACTCATACATGAATTACAAGTATATAGCCAATTAGGGTTTCATGTATTGAAAGAATTTCCCATACATAGAGATGATGTATTATTTTAGCCTCTCTTATGTGGAAACACTTAGACCATATACCTAAGCTACAAGATAAAATAACAAAAAGACTAGGGTTTCACGAACTACAAATCATAAACCTAAAAACTAGGGTTTATAAATTTACAAATATAACTACAAACGAGGGTTTTATGAAGTAGAAATTCACATACATAGAGATCAAGTGCTATGTTAGTCTCACTTATGTAGAAATACTTAAACCATATACCTAAGCTACATGCACAAACATAAAAAAAAACTAGGGTTCACAAAGTTAGACATAGAACTACAAACTAGGGTTTATGAACGCATTAGGTTTATACCATTATATTTGTTAGTCTCACTCAACTCGAAAATAGTAGACCATATATCTAGAATATATGTACCTGCACTACAACATAGATAGGGTTTCATGAAATACAAACCACAAACCTAAAAAGTATGGTTCACACAGTTTAGACATAGAAATAATTGTATGAAATAGAAGTAGAGACACATACATGGATTATAAGTATCAAGCCAACTAGGGTTTCATGAATTGAAAGAAATTCAAATACATAGAGATCAAATTCTATGTTAGTCTCACTTGTTTATATACACTTAGACCATATACCTAATATACAAGAACAAATAGCAAAAAATATAGTGTTTCATAAACTACAAACCACAAATGTAAAAAATAGTGTTTACAAATTTACACATACAACTACAAACTAGAGTTATATGAACTCATTAAGTTTATAGAATTATATTTGTTGGTCTCACTTAACTAGAAACTAATAAACAATACACCTAGAATATATGTAGCTAGAATAAACCATATACCTATAATAGACCATATACCTACAATATATGCTTGCAATCCAATAACCATAATGAATATTTCTTATGAAAGAGGGGGATCAAACACTATAGGATGATTCAATATTTCATTTAATGGTTGGTTGGGTGATTGCGAATAACATTGGATGTAATTTTCCTTTCAATTATGCATGTGGTTGAATCATGTTAGTGGTGTTGATGGGACATTTTCATAATATTGTACAAATTCAACCTCTTTTGCAACCGACATACATTGACATATACCCTAATCAATCCACTTTTCATGAAGATAGGACTATCAAACTAAGAATGA
The DNA here is from genome assembly GCA_001517045.1 of Pseudotsuga menziesii. Taxonomy (NCBI): domain Eukaryota; kingdom Viridiplantae; phylum Streptophyta; class Pinopsida; order Pinales; family Pinaceae; genus Pseudotsuga; species Pseudotsuga menziesii. The sequence continues at coordinate 290,621 of LPNX010340947.1, forward strand.
TTTCCAGCCAAGTGAAAATGGTTTCCTTGTTAGGGTTACATTTTCCCCATTAATTATCATCAACTTGTGCAATTTGTGCATGATAAATCGTAAAGAGTATTTCATTTGATTAGTTGATAAAGAATATGTGACATATGACTACAATCCTAGGCATGCTTATATAAGGAAAAAAAGTTACTTTATAAGAGGCCACAAGAGATGGTTAGGTAGCGTTGATGTTAGGGTTTCCCTCCTAGGTTTAGGGTTTCCTCATTGATTCTAAACCCTAGGTTATGCATGGTAACCCCAAAACACCATTTGGGTTAGGGTTTCCTCATTTATTATAAATCCCAGGTTATGCATGCTAACCTTTAAACTTCAGTTATGGTTTCCTTGTTGATTCTAAACCCTAGGTTATGCATGCTAACCCTTAAAATTCAATTAGCCTATGCCAAAGCAACAAGTACAAGATATCATTAAAATTGCAAGTGCTCAACAATAGAAAAACAAATATGTATGTATTCAATGAGAGTAAGCAATTCCAACTTCATCTTCAAAAGAAATAAATTGTCAAATTTATCAAAATCAATGTTTTCCAAGTAGATGTAACAAATGCAAGCCAACGACATTCATTTTCAATATGATTTGCAGCTCATCAATACTATGAAATTTCCAGTCAATCAAATGGTAAGAGAAGATCATTCCAATATCAATTTCTAGCTTGCAAAATGAGCAATAATTACTATGTAAATACCAAAGGCAAACAAGTTCTTTCTATTCTAATTTGGACAATGAATAGTGATTTTCAAACCAATGATAACTTTCAGCCAAGTATGACTTCTCCAAAATGTTATTTCCAGTCAAAGTAAAGATGCAATAGCTATGTCAATTTCAAAGTTTACAATTAGGAAGACAATTGCTAGGTAAATGCAAGTGGACTACAAGTATTGTCAATTCCAACTTGGTCATTGAATGGGACTGTCAAACTAAATGTTTTTTCTAGCTAAGAGAAATTTTACTACGACTGTCCCAAATAGTAATTTCCAGTCAAGCCAAGAGTGACAACAAGTAGCTATATGATAGTCCTCAACAAAGATGGTATCTTGTACATGTTTTTTAGAGTTATTTTTGGTATTTTAGTAGTGCAAATGTACTTGTAGATTGCTGTCAAAACTTCTTATGTATGGCTGGAAATGTCAATGATATACACAGTCCTCTAGGACTGTGTACAAAGTCCTCTAGGATTGTGTATCTATCACAAAGGAAGGTAACGTTGAGGAGGGAGAGGGTAGGTGTTAGTTTGTTGGTTCAATAGGAGTTAGGGTTCAACAAAGTGCTAGATGGAATTCTTAATGAAATTCACCTTGAGGAGGAAAGAAAGTATTTAATTTTGTAGCTTTTGTGAGAGAAGAAGGCTAGGTATTGTGGCATTTGAGAAACCCTAAGGTTACTTGGTGTGCTTGTTGTGGAAGAGAGAGAAGGAAACAATCTTACACACTCGTGGAATGAGTGACCAACTTTATTTAGAATTGATTCTTATCTAGGAGTTGTTGGTATCTAGGGTTTCAGAGAGCTTGCCTTGTAGAGTCCTAGGAGGAATGCTAAGGCTAGAGAAGGGGTTTTGAACCAAGGCTAAGGCTTGATCCTATAGGCCAAGGATAGGAGTATGAGATTCCAAGATTATGGTTAGGAAATGAGAGAGGGGAGGTGGAAAGGTAAGCGAGTAGGTTGGGAGATGGAGAACGAAGGAAGGGTTTGGAAGGGTAGAAAGCTATGGTTTTAGGTTAGGTGTCTAGTTAAGTATAGGTCCTTAAGGTTTAGGTCTACAATAACAAGCCGAAGCTAGGTATGACAAGCTAATAAAACAAATGGAAGGGCCGAGGGGTGAAGGGAGGCTTGGAAAACTAGAAAAAAGATCTCGATAAAATTATTTGGTAGCAAGAGGAATACTTCATGGGAAAATTTGCTAGTCTAAAAAATTATTTGCACGATGATTTACAAGATCAGGTATTTGGTATTTAAAATTATCATTGTTATTGCACAAGTTTATGCAGTTGTGTATTTTTTTTGTTAACTAACCTACAATGTTAAACTTTTTATGCATTTTATTGTGAACATACATACTTTATTGCTTCATCAACAATAAGTATTGCAAGTGCAACAAATTCAATCTACTACTGCACTCGACATAATGTATGCAAATATAAATCAAATTCAAAGTAATATAAAGAAGTGAAAAATGATATACTCATATACACAAATTTCCAATCATATACAGTAGTAGTGAAAAATGGAACAACGTTCCCAATGTCTATACAATGGTAACTCGTGCCCTATACAAAATATGGCAACTCATGCCCTATAAAAAATATGGCAACTCATGCCAAAAATGCCACATCATGGCTAGTGTACATAGGAGGGTCTTTCAATGCTCTTGCCCACCCTCAGAGTTCCCAGGTGCACCTACAAAATTGAGCTTCCTCTTCTTCAATATAGAGGAAGCTCGGGTCCTTCTTTCCGCTTTGACCACATCCCCTTGGGCTCTGAAACAACAACAATCAAATGTCAACTCCTACAGGAAATTATACATGTATAAAACACAATTTAAAAATAAAAATTACATTTTCAAATATTAAATAGCTCACCTCAGACAAGACCATAAGTGGTGAGCGGGCTACCCTCCTCCGTGATCCAAGTCTCTCGACAATGCCACCCTTCAACATTTAAAAAATAAGATAACTCATACAATTTACTAACTATATTAATTTTCATTAATATTGCACAAGATTTTCATAAACTAAAAAATCTCATCGTGAACACAACAGGTTGGTCTTCGGGGCTGGTAGGTCGAGCAGTCGGCTGGTCCTCGGGGGTGGCAGATGGAGCAGTGGACTCGAAAAACTGCTCTAATGCTAGGGTGGATGGAATAGCAGAGGATGTAGCCACATCGACGTTGGCTACAAAACTAGGGGGCACAGTGAGAGAGGGTGTGGACTAGTGTGGGTGAATTGGTGATGTATGGCGATAAACCCCAACTGGTTGTAGAATGGAATGGGCCACCCTGAAAGGGGAAATGAGGGTGGTGGGGGAATATGGGGGAGGGGGCTGAGGTCTGGGATGGGGTGGAGGGATGGGTGAATGTGGATGGATGGTGTATCGTGGTCGGAGAGGGGAGGGTGGAAACATGGGAAATTGCAAGTGAGGGGTGGATGGGTGGGATGGGGGAGGGGGAGTGAGCAAAGGTTGTGATGAAGAAGGGGGATTTGGATGGAACTGTGGTGGTGGATGGGAGGAAATGAATACAGGGAATGGGGTGGGGATGGATGCATGGAAAGGGACATGTATGCCAGGGGCTACACTTGACATATATGGTGGGAAAAAGGCAGTCGGTGGAGAGATAATGACACTGACGTGCCTATGTTCTCATACTTACATAAATACTCATGGCTTCGCATATTATTACATAAAGAATATAACTATACAAAGCTAAGACATCAAAACTGAAATTAAATTTATACTTTATTACACGATACCTGCACATAAGGGGATTTGCTGATCCCCGGTGGGGATGGCTGGTCACTCACTCCTGTGGACACCTGTGAAAAAAGAAATATTTAGATTCAATTAATAAATACTAACTACATTGGATGACAAGATTAAATACTAACATTACTTTTAATTACTAAAAGAAAACTACCTGTGTGTATGGTACTCCGATGTACTCTACATCTGCCATGGCTCCATCTAGGTTGAAGGAACCAACGTCCTCCCACCCGGGTGTTGGAGACTCAACACTAAATAGTTGTACATTAAAACAAATCACGACATCAACATCTAATTCTAGGTTTAATTTATTAGAAATTATGTGATTGCATAACGGATAATCAATACTTGAACATTAAATAAAACAATAACTAACATGCTGTAGGTAGCTCTCTGTGGCATGATCCTGCGTGGAAACATGGCATGGATTCCCACAATGAGAACAATGATGTGGCACTAGTCCCGTTAAGTTGGATGGATCACCTTGGATACCACTCGAAGCTTCTCTTCCTTGCCCACCACCAGTAGACCATGCAGAAGTGTGTCTCTCGGGGTGGTCCTGCTCACACTGTGAGGACATAGCCACAAATGTGGTATGCCTAAGAAGGTGTCGTGTGGCACATCTAACAGGTCCTCATGGATCTCATCTATCCTGCTACCTAACCCATGGGGTTGATGAAGCGGGTTTGGCTCTCGCCTAGGCACAAGAGGTCCTCTGAGTGTGTTTTGGTGGGCATAAGGTCGATCTTGGGCTGAGCCAAAATCGATGCCCTGGAACTCTATGATGTTGAAGTAGTTCACATGGAACCCTAACAAAAACTCTTCCCACATTTTCCTGAGAATATACTGTGGGATCTCGACATTGTTGCATGGAGGCTTGTAAAAAACCATGAACCATATCTTCCTCCATTTTTCTCTCCATGGCTGGTAAATACACAGTCCATGCAAACTTGCCTCTTCCTCACATCTGCAGGCTTTCCTATTCTTGGATCTGTAAATTTGCTCCACAGCTGAGCTTTTGTGATATTCATGTTTTTTATATCTTCTTTGGACATACTAGTGGCATAATTTTTTCTCATTTGAGCCTTATATTGCCTCCAATTGGTTATCTCACTGTGGGCAATGTTGTTAGACTCGATTATGTTTTGTCATGATGTGGGGAAGGAAACTCGAGAGGGTTCCCTGGTGTTCTTCAATTCATCACTCAATATCCTTAACTGGTTTAAATCCTAGTGTAATTCATCTTTGAGGATTTCTGGTGGTTCACCAAATCCATCTTCGGAGTTTTCTTCATTTAATTCAACGTTTATTGGGTCCTTTGATTGGTTTGTTTCACTCCTTTGTTGGGATGGTTCATTGGTATTTGTCATTATGTTTAGGTAATGTATCTACAATATAAAAATTGTTCCATTTCATTTCATTTGCATTTTTTTAAAATTTAAAATTTTATTTGAAAAACAATGAAAAACATTAAAAAAACAAAAAAATACAACAAAATGCAAAAACTAGTCCACCTACCTTATTCCCACGACTGTGGGTGTTTTTTAGGGTGCTTGGACACTTCTTTTGGGCTCTATGGGTGTCGTTTTGGCCTCCTTGGATGTTGTTTTCAGGTGGCTTCCGCGCTCGTGGGTTGTGGGTGAATAAAAACTGTTCACTATTTTTTTTAACACAGGGACGCGTGTGCATCCCTGTACGCATACGCACTAAACATGCATGCATGTCCAGGTATGTGTGCGCGCCCATACACGTGTGCATGTCATTTGGGGTGCATGCATGCTCCTATTGTCCACATGGCAATCCGACGAGGAGGTTCTCCTTTGTCGGAGCAGGAACGCGTGCGCGCGTCCAGGTGTGCGTGTGCGTTCCTATTTTTGTTCCACTAGTGCGCTCCCATTGCATCATAATTGGGTAGCAGTTTTTTGCACTTGCCCTTTTATGATTAAGATATACTAATGCATTATGTACAACTTGTTGTAATAATGCATTTTTGAATAAGTGGATTGGGCTCAAATATTTATCTCTGCTCTTCAAGTGAGTTATTCATAAATGCACTCTTCTATTCTTTGCATGCACTAGTAGAAATCACTATTTAGGTTCTAAGATTGATACCACTAAATTTTCAATACAATAGTCATTATAATAGAAAATCACTTCATTAGCTTATTCAATATATGTTTTACATATTAAATTTTCATCTCCCACTAATTTACAAAGTTATATATATATATATATATTCAGTCAAACTTTGGTTTATAGACTAAATTCCATATATATGATGATGGTGGTTAAAGTCCAGTGAGACCAAAATTTGGTTTATAGACCTAAAGAAACGAATTATATATATATATATATATATATATATATATATATATAACTTATTTTTATATATAAATACAAAATATAAAAATATTACAATATAATAATAATAATAATAATTTTAGTTTAATTTATATTAGATTGATAGATATGAAATATTTTTTGTTTTTAATATAAATAATTTCTTCCCATAATTATTTGATTACTTAATTTATAATATCTAATACTATTTTTATATTTAAATTTATAACTTTGCTTTCATATCAACATTCTACTAATAATCACTACTATAAATCCATATATACTTATTACAGAAAATGAGAATTTTTTTTTTCAGAACATTAAAAATCAATGTTGATAAACATCCTCACCCTAAAACGTTGATAAACATTCTCACTCTAGAAGCATTGTTATAATATGCTTTGGACTCTAACCAAAAGGGTGCCAAAATCCTTTGGACTCTAACCAAAAGGGTGCCAGAAGCATTGTTATAATATGCTTTGGACTCTAACCAAAAGGGTGCCAAAATCCTTTGGACTCTAACCAAAAGGGTGCCAAAAAGGACACTTTTGTATTTAATATTATTAAGGGCAGTTTTGTATCTAATATTATTATGTTTTTCTGTTTTTTTTTACTCTACTTCAAAATAAATGCTTTTTAAGAGAATTTATAAATATTAAATACAACTCTCTGTCTTTATTTTATTTATGAGTAATTTTTGGGTTTTCAAACAATATTAGCATGTTAACATATTTTCAATTTGTTCTTTGTACAAGACTACATAAACTTATCTATAACAAAATTTAGATCTACTTTTATCCTGTTGTTTTTATAAGAGCGACCTTTGCACTTTCACTTTGTATTTCACATTATCATAAATCATTTTGTTGGGCATTAATGAAATTATTATTGAGATCATAACAATAAGTCAATAATGATCATATTGAAATTTGCTCAATGAAATTGAAAAAGATGCACTAGTGAAAAAAGCAAGAAAAGCCATTTAAGTCGGTGGACAAAATCATATACAAATAAGTTTGTAATTTTTTTTTTTGTTAAAACCAAGAGTCAGCGGTGATGTTTCATAGATTCCTGCAAAAGAGGTCCAGTGAACATTTAAGCCGTTAAATTTTTTGTTTTTTAAGTTCAACAAATAAAATACTTATTAGACACAATCATATACAAATAAGTTTGTAAATTTTAACAAATGCATACACAATTTTATTCTTTAAGTTCACCATTGCTTAAGCTCTCTCGAATTTCAATTAATTTTCAGAGAAAAAAAAGATTACTACCTATTACTTGTAATTATATTACCACCCAAAACAAAAACGAGAAGCTTGCTGCAACACACATCCCACTTGCCATGAAAATCAATTGCTAATCTTTACACTTAAGAAGTATAATTGATTAGCACAATTGGAATGTGCCGAAAAGTCATCCAGATAAAATTTTAAAACTTCAAAGAAAAGTTTGAAATAGTGGGTTCCAAAAAAAAAAGAGAAATCACTTGAGTCCAAAAACCAACGGACAACGTTGCGCACCACCCGGCTTTGATACTTCTTCCAAACCAGGGTTTGCCCTAAGCTAGATTTTATTGAACTCTGGTTTCTCTTTGATCTTCGAGGGCCAATTTCAATTTCATCTCCCGCTCTTCATGATTTACTTATATGTTCTGTTCATCTTTTGTTCCTCTCTGTTGGCTCAACAAGAAGTCTGTGTGTCCAAACCCAGTTTTGATAGTCACATATTTTCTATGTTTTTCTGAGTGCTAGGCTCTTTTTATGTAGATTTTCATTCTTTTCAGGAAGAATACACTATTTTTTCTGAACATTCCTGTTTAGTCTGCCACCATAAAAGTAGCAAAGTAGCGTTGTATGATCTAAACAAAAATAACTACCATGGAAAGGTAGAGTGTCTTTATAGAAAGGAAATTGTAATATTAAGATTGAAAAAGCTGAGAGAACACTTCTTGTTTTCTTTTCAATCCTACCCATTCCTAGCTGTATTGAAAAAGCTGAGAGAACACTTCTTGTTTTCTTTTCAATCTTACCCGTTCCTATCAATTGGGAACAATACAACCACTTTACAGCAAACAGTTTCAAGCTGCTTCTCATAATCACCAAAACTACCATTTTCTATATGGAAGATTTGCTGTTTAAGCTCAGGTTTATGAGTTTCACAATAGCCATGAAAACTACCATTTTCTAAATGGAAGATTTGCTGTTTAAGCTTAGGTTTATGAATTTCACAATAGCCATGAAATTGGTGTGGTCAGCCATACTAAATACATGAACTGAGTTGACGGCCGCCTATCATTGATTCCGACGATGGCATCCTCGAAGCTCCAGCGATTCCAGTGCAGCAAACGACCGGGCGCCTCGACTACTTCAAGACTTGGTGCAGAGAGATTGATAGCGTGGGAAGAACCTCCGTGTATTATTCATTTAATACTTCTTCGTTCTGGTATATGATATTTACTTTGACCGACTAGCATTAATCCTTTAAAACCCGAGAAGGATTCTTGCATTTGGTATTAATAATGGATTATATTATGGTTTCGATTGGTTTTAATTCTTCCTTCATCCATTAAATGGTTTGAGTGGTATTTAATCCTAATATTTAATTTTTAATCAGTATTAAATCAATTTTTTTTTATAAGTTTTAATATTACAAACATAATTCTAAGTTTACCGGTTGTAAAAATTAAAAATTATTATCTTGTTAATGAGTTGATTGTTACATTTTGGAATTTAAGTATGTGTGGTGATTGATTTAGTTAATATATATTTTTATTTTTTAATATTTTTTGTATTTTTATATTTATATATATATATATATATATATATATATGATAATTAATTGTTTTAGTTTGGTTGTTTTTTCTAAGTAGTTTAGGTTTTATAAAAGGATTTTTGTATTTTTGATTACCTCTATATAGTTTTTATTTGAAATTTGGGGTAGATTAAGGTTTATGTTTTTTTTTTAATCTATGGATAAAGATGAGACAAGTGTACTGTCCATATTGATTTTGTGCAACTAGTTTAAAATTCGAAATAAACAATAAGAAAAGAATACAAAAAATCACATGTAACTAGCCATGGATAACTCACAACAAGAAGAATATGAGGAATAAAAAAATATTTCTAACATGTCTTGCATTCCATAACTATCTCTCAGCCAGTTAATCCCTATCAACATGATCCAACCACAAACTATGTAGGGATGCTAGTATTTATATATAATAGTAATCAATTAATTATTCCTTTAAATAGTTTGAGTGATATATACTATTTAATTTTAATTAATATTAGCTTAATCATTATTTTTATAATTTTTTATATGTTTTTAATATTACACACATAATTATAAGTTTATAAATTTTGTCCTATCTTATAAAAAATTATAGTTGTACAAATTGATGATTGTTTGGATGAGTTGATTGTTATATTTAGAACATAAGTTGTACAAATTGATGATGTTTTGGATGAGTTGATTGTTATATTGAGAATTGAAGAATGTTTGGTGATTGTAATTAATTTATATATATATATATATATATATATATATTTTATTTTTTTTTGCATTTTTTATATTTATATATAATGGTAATTAATTATTTTTGTTTGGTTGATTTTTGTAAATAGTTTAGTTTTTATTTAAGGATATTTGGTGTTTGTATTTAATGTTATATATTTTTGTTTTTTTATATTTATATATAATGGTAATCAATTATTTTAGTTTGATTAATTTTTAAAAATAATTTAGGTTTTACAAAGCCAATAATTTTTATTTTGATTACATAATTGATTCAAATAATAACTATTTATGAAAGTCAATTATTGATGTTGTTTATTTCATTATTGAATATCAATTCAAATTTTGGTGTAATAAGGAATTGGATGATAAAGAAATTAAGATATTATAAGAAGGCGATCAAACATAATTTAGATAATAAAAAATATCAAGTATCTTTTTGTATCTTTTTGTTTAACTAGCATAAATAAGAATCCATTATAGTGCCATCACAAAATATTTAGAAATAATCTTCATATAAATGCCCACATAATATAATTCAAATATTTCCTTTTAACTTATAAGAATCCATTATAGTGCCATCACAAAATAATAATATATCAACTAATAGTAAGTTCCCCCCATCCTAATAACTTTGAAAGGGTGAATCAACATGAAGTGAAGATACAACCAACTAGTCTTATCATATGCCTTTAAAAGGTCATTTTTTACAACCATGGTTGGTGATCTCTTCGATCATAGTACATAACTCATCACCTAGTTCACAAAGTGTACATAAATTGAAGGAATCAACATTAGCCAAAGACACAACCAACTAGTCCTATCATATGTTTTTAAAAGATCAATGTTTACAACTTGTCGATAGTCTCTTAGATCTAATAGTGTGAAAATCCTCCTATGACACCCATATAGCCTCATGAATTTGTCTACAAGATAAATCCAAATCGTTCTTGAAAGATAGTGTTAAACAACATAATTTTCACCCTCCTAAGAATCATCTTTGCATATTTTGTAGATATAATTTCAAACTCCTCAAATGAAACTAGATTAGCAATTTTTTTTTCACCGAGAGTAGAAAGGTGATTACAACCCATTATGATCGAAATGTTGTCATGTTTGTCACATTATGTAATGTAGCTTTCTCATGTTTGCTCATAAAAAAATTTAAAAATTTAAAACCAACATAGATGTACATCTTAAACCTTATAGGGATCCAATTTCTTGAGGTATAAACTTTTTATTGATGTGTAAGATAGGGATCCAAATTCTTGAGCTGTAAATTCTTTCTTGATGTGTAAAAAATTTAAGATAAAACAATTTACACCTCAAGAAATTGGATCACTCTCAGTTCTTATTACATCGTTACCCATCATAAATCCATGCACTCCAACACTTGACATGACCCCATATTCCATGTGCTTGCAAGTTGGGGGAGGAAACATTTAAAGGGTTGGCCCCCTTTTGTAACACATACCCCTAGTCTAAGTTTGATGCCTTAATTAACCTTCTCATCATCCAATACATTATTTATACAGTTCAAATGGAATATGTGAGCCTCATTAATCAAATTGAGGAGGCTCTTTTCCCTTTGATGCAAATAATTGGTTTTTGTCTCTTGTTTTATTTTACTCGATCTGATTTGCTTGATCACAATAAGAGAATCTCCTATAATTGAAAGTGTTTAAGGATGGATACAGAAATGTCATATGACATATAAAATTATGGTTGCACCAACGACGAATGTGGATGAATGGCTTTTGTAGTGAGTCTCTTTTTCCCCACAATGTTGGTTATTAATGGGGCAACGATGTCGTGTTGTCTCAATCTACTTAAACCTAAATTCGACTAAGCCACAATTAAATGGAAAAGTCTTATGTATGATGGATATCCATTGCTAACGTGTTATTGACATGAATCACCATGATTCTATCAGTTAATATAGACAATAATAATTTCTATTTCAAATCATTCTAGTGGATTGTAAAACAACTATCATAGTTGTGGTCCCCGTGGCTTTGTGAACTTAGTTATATTTTGCAATTGAGTTAGCTCTGAGTGTATTGTTCGTTTTGTGTATTATGTGGAGTGATATTTGATTTTTCTGAATTTGCTTGTACTAGAGTAGTTCTTCTTCAATAAATGTTCTTTGAATTTTCAATGACCAAATGCCTATTGTGCTCAAAGACCAATAAATCAGAGAAACCCTTAAAAAAAATTGAATGTGGAAAAATGTCGTGTTAGGAAAAGTTCGATAAGAGGTGTGGCCAAAGGTTGATTAGACAAGGTATGAAAAAGATGCGTTCAAAGGTTGGATCAACACACAACTCTGATACCAATGTAATGAACAATTTTGGTTCATATAATAATAATCCAAAATAGATCAGATATATAATAGAAATCCGTATAGGATTGTAAGTATAATTGAATAATGAATAATGTGATAATAATATATAATGACCATGTGACAGTCTACTTATAGCATTGACTTATCACAATTGTATGTCACGTCCTTTCAATAGGTCATCTATTTTAGATAAGATGTGTTCTTTCATTAATCACTAACTATTAATTATTATTATTATCATTATTATTTATTATAATAAAAAAAAAACAAGTGTATATTTATTTTGAAGGGATGTAGAAACAACACAAAATTACGTTTGTGCTACAACTTTACAATCCAAAAAATATATTTCAAGAGAAGATATTTTATCCCAAAAAAACTCAAAGGCATTTAAAACGTAGCTGAGACTATTTCTATAATTTATAATTTTGCACTTATAACATCTTATGAACTGGCGTAGTATAAATATACAAAAGAAAAACTTAAACACAGTTACTGGTAATGGATTCTAAAGTTGCTGCTTGTTCAACTTGACCTCTTGTTCATCCAATACTTGTTTGTCTTGAGCCTCTTGAGCCATAGATAATTCATCTTCTTGCACTCGAGTCTCCAAAGCTATATATTATGTGATTCTTCCCCTCTTATCAAGTCAACAACATAGTTATGATCACACAAATGAAGGTGCCTTTTCGTAAAACCATGCACACAAAAATATTGAAACAACCTCATATGCCATGTGCTTTGTCAGAGTGAAAGGGATTAGGATCATCTAAAGTTTGCAATCTAGGGGAGCCAACATTTAAAGGGTTTCCCCACTTTTGTAACACATACTCCTAGTCCAAGTTTGATACCTTCATTGGCCTTCTCATCGTCTAAAACATTATTTATACGATTTGTATGGAATATGTGAGTCTCATTAATCAAACTAAGGAGGCTTGTTTCCCTTTGATGCAAATTATTGGATTTTGTCTCTTGTTTTATTTTACTAGATCTAATTTGCTTGATCACAATGACTGAATTACTTATAAGGAGATTTTTTTTAATTGTCCTTTCAATAACCCAATCCATAGATTTATATAGGGCATACCACTCCACTTGGTTGTTTGTCACCTTTCCTACTACCCATGCAAATAATTCTTCTACTTTTTCTCCTTCAAGGTTGATTACAACCCCCACTTTATTTATATAGTTATTTTTTATTTTTTTTACTATTATTATGTATGTTACAATGCTTCCTTGATTGGACTTAAACACGAGATCTATATAAGGAAGCTAATGACACTCATCTAAGAAGATAATACACCAAAAAATAAAATAAAAACATAACCCACACTCATGAATGGTGTGTTTGCTTGAAGTATTGTTACATTGTTAATTGTTGTATGGATTTAGTTCAATGTTTAAAGTCATAAAATTCTTGTTTCCTTGATTTTATTTACTATCACGTTTTAATTTCCAGAAAGAAAATTAAGTGTTGAATGCTCCTTAAATCACAATAGCATTTCGTAATTCTAAGTTAGGTAACTCGTTGTGGAATTTGGGAACTTGGTTTCATCAAGTTATTATTTATATTTTTCATGCTTAATATTTTTGGTATTTAATCTAACATACTCAGAACTTAATTACTTCTACCCAAGACAAAGAAGAGCTTAGTCTTGACCTTTAGCAAAGGCCTCCTTTACCCAAGATCAAAACTTGCTTCTTTGCAAGAGGGAAAGATTCAAGAGAGAGTCTCTTTGGAAACTCTCTTCATCTAAAAAAGTTGCATAAGATAATATTGTTTACATGAGTGAAATATAAGTACCTCGTGAACATCCCAAGGGAGGACTTGATGCATTATCTTTCATTATCTAACTTGTTGGGACAACTAGTAATTAAAACACTTGTGCTTCAAACTTGGATAACTATATTATTGATCTAGCATCTAACTAGAATCTTTATGTGTTGAATGCTATGTTTTTAAGTTTGAGCGCTCTAAAAAATCACATCTAAATCTTAATCTATATCTACTAGATGCATGTTAAATGAGTTCATGTCTATCATTTAATGATTTGGATGCTCTTCTTGAAGTTGATTAATTGAAAGATTCTTTGTCTTATTTGATTTGTGTGTAACAACCTTGAACTCCCTAATATAATTGGTCAAAGCCATCCTGATCCAATAGGTCTTTGCTAGGAGTTTTTATAATCTTACCCTAGACTAACTAGGATACACAGATTTAATTCATGAATCTACCTAAGTATCACTAGTCTTAGGTCAAGTGTAGTTGATTCAACTCATCAATTTCATCCTAAGTAAATTTTCCTTCCATAAATAAATTAAAGTAGTATATTGGAGCATTGGACCATTAGTACTATCCTTCTAGGTTTTGTCTTTAGGATTCTCGATAAGTACATGGGAATCTTTTGTTGGGGTCACCTCCCTTATTTAATCTAGTCCGTCACTTAGAAACAAGAGACCTAAAAAGAGAGGATTTCCTCAGTAGTAACATGTTGGAGGAAAATCTTGAGGTTGTGCAAGTTTGGTAGCTAGTTTTCCTTGAGATATTTAAGTTTCAAAAGGTGCATCAATAGGACTTTTAAGGAGTAAAATTATCATGGAAAGCATCGAAAACACATGATATAGAGTAAAACATGTGGAATGTTATGCCACATCCTATGGGCATACTATATTTCAAACCCATTTTGATTTGTGAGTAAGATTCAATCTAGAGTATTGAGACCTATCCTTAATTCTCTTAGGAATCCCTTTTGATTTGATTATCAAATGTATGCCAATGTCTATACTACTATGCCATGCCATGTTGATGAATTATATGAATGTACTCTATGTTGTTATTCCCATAGTTTATGTATGCTTATTTGATGAGTATGGCTAGTAGTATCACACTTTCAAGTTGAAGAGGGTAGTAGATCCTTGATTTATTTATGTACCTTTGAAATTTAGGTAATTTTTTAGTATTTTGCAAGGAATTTTACCACCTTCTTTGGGTCCATATTATTGCCATCCATCCATCGTCCATTCAACTTCATAATTCTAGTCTGCATCATTTTCCTAAGGTTAATGGATTTGAATTCTTGATCTCCCCTCTGTGACCCCTTCACCATGAACGTCTCCCAATTTTTCCCTTTGTGTCCTCGACATGCTTGTATTACAACAATATTGTTATGGTTCACGAAGCTTACTTGTAAACCCATGGGGTTAATTGTTTATTAAGAAAAGAGATTTTCCATGGAGTAATGATGTTTCCTAGACTTGAAGCATGAAAGTATTTTACCCTTCCTATGCCTAAAAGAGGCATGAAAAATGAAGCTCTCATTCCAAAAATTCTTGTATATTTAAAGTCAAATCAATTTGAAGAACAAGTCAAAGATATAAATTCAAGAAAAGAAAGAAGCAAGTAGAAAACTTTTTGATAAGAATTGGAATAAAATTAAAGGCCAAGGTCTTCAGAAACAAAAGTAGTACAATAATGAAGAGTCTGAGAAGTCAAATGAAGACCAATCCAAGAAGAGTATAAAGAAAAAAGACAAATTCAGATGAGGGGAAGTCTAATTGTTGATGGTTAAGGGGGGATTATCACAAAATCAATTTGTGATACACATTTATATTATTTTTCCAAGTGGTGAATATAATATATATCCCTTTCTTCCTACACCTTGAGTCAACTAATCACCTTTGACCAATAACTTCACTTGTCTATCTTAGTATATTCCACCTAGTCCACCCCTTGAAGAAATTAATCCTTACAATTTCTTAGATGTTATTATGGACTTGATTGGTTGGAAATCTTGTTTCTCAAAAATTTGTTTAAAGGTACATGTAGTGTAGGTATATTATCATGTATACACGACTAGCTATATAATGAATCATTCTAATGGCCAATTGCATCTATTTTGTATTGGTCAATTTGGACACCCTTTTCTATTAATAAATCAAGGATAATTATTATCTTTGTACATCTTGTTCAGTGCCACAAATATTTCATCAATTCATCTTTATAGTTTTAGGGTTTGCAGTGTTAGTGTATCGATATCTATAGGGGTTAAAAGGTGAATAATTCATAACTTGAGTTATAAAAGGTGTCTCGATAATCTAAATGAATATTTTGATACCCATTTGGCCAATTACCTAATTATATGGCATTATATTGGTCATTATTGCCTCAAATGATTTAGTTCTAGAAAGGTGGTAGGCTCTCCATAGAAACACAATGTTAATTTTTATGGATGTGCATGGTGATGTTTTAATAAGTGATTTCAATATGTTAGGGTATATTTGGGCACCCAATTGGACCTTCTACAATCTCTAATCCTTACATGTCAAAGAATTCCTCTAGATTCGTTAGATCTAACAGGGCCATATTTTTAGTGTCAACACATAGCCTAAAAAATTCATGATAGTGGATGGGAATGATTCAACCACTTCTAGGACAATGACTTCCTAGATTTGGGCACCCAATTGGCCCTAATACTCAGATCACTCATCACCTTGGAGGGTGTTGTCCATCTGAGAGATTTTCTAGGAACATGGGGATTTCGTGGTAATTTCAGGCACAAGGAAGATTAATTGATGACACACCTAAGTTTTTGATTTTTAAAATCCCAATTTTGTGTCTAATTGATCATTACAAGGAAAAAATTGCAATTTAACTTATACTTTTCATCTGACATTGCACTTTTAAATTGATTTAGGGAAATTAACATAATTTCCCTCAGTTGACTTGGCCTAAGTGATTAGTGGCACACATGTTGAGGATATTGAGGATGATGTGTCACTTTGGCACACATGTGGAGGAAATTTGGGACATTCTAAAGAAAATTTGAAGATCAAGTCCTAGCCATTGATTTTCCTCCCTACCACATGGCTCGACTTCCTCAAGCTAATTTGTTGGCCCAATGACATCATCTTGGAACAGGATTCAAAAAAATCCTTGGATCATGGAAAACAACACATGGTTTTTTCATTTGGTTTCAAGAACCCATAGTATTTACCTCTTATGTTAATCAAAACACATGGTATTAGAAATTATTTTATTCTTTTACTTGTTAAGGGTTGAATTTTCCCTCTCCAAGCTCAACTACTTGGAATTTTTTGTATTGTTTCTCACTATAAAGAGAGTGGATCTAGACCATAGATCTAAAAAACAATGTAACAACCCTAACCCTCATCACCAAGAAAACAACCCCCTTATAATATAAAAGAGACATCGATTTTTCTCAAAAGGGTCTAAATTTTGTTGAAGGAAATAATAATATCCTATTTGTCCACTTGTAGTGCTCCGCCTAACCGGCAGAGCACTGTGTCCATTTCTTTATGATGTTCTCTATCTTAAGCTCATTCTGAGTTAGTTTTTAATAAAATCAAGACATTTATATCATATTACAGGTTTATATCCATGTCTCTTCTATTGGTTTTATAAACATATGAATGTACAAATATGAACTGTAAACAGATTAAAGTAGAAATATGAGCTTTACATGTTTGATAAACTTCATGATTTTTTTCTGTAAATTAGACAATAATACCATGCATGAATTTAGTATCTAAATACTTGGAACCAGTGGTTGTAGTAGATCCAACAGTTTGTTGTAGACCTTGTAGGCTCCTTCCGTTTTCATCCTTCCATCCAAGCCTTTATTAACAAAATGATGTGCCACCCTGCCGACCAGCTCTCATCATGTGCTGGCCCTAGGAAAACCATGGGTTTCCTAGCCCCCAAGCCCATAGACTAATAATACTGAGAGCAACTTCCTCTCCATTCTATATCTTTCTTCGTTTCCACCCATTTCTCAGTCATTTACAGATATTCTAGTCCTTGAGTTATCCCCTCCTCAAGTTTCTCCTCATTCTCCACTCATGCAGAGTAATTTCCAAACTAAAATCCCCCCCCATCTCTCTTTGATACCTCTCTAAATACTCACCTTCTTTCTACTTTCTTCCACCTTCTCCACCACCTTTCCCCCAAAACCTTTCATTCACCTCCCCCCTCAGTTTTCGATGCCCGTCCATTCTTATAATCATGAATATACATTTATTTATTCAATTGTCCTTATCTTGAGCATCCCAATAATGAAGGTTATTTAAATTGAATCGAATAAGTTGGCTGTCTAGCATTTATTAATTCTTGGAATGTTCACCATTGGTCCCTCACGGGATGGCGATTTAATAGCTAGTCCTATTCAAATCAATTATGTTGAATAAAATAATAATTTAGTAATTATCTTGTGTACAGGTGAGTATCTTAGTTGTCTTACTTGATCAGAATCCGATGTTCGTAATCATATTAATAAGTAGTATTATAAAATCAATCATGTCATATCTTGATGGTCATATTTCATAGTTCAATATACATGTTTAACCTACACGGAATGACTTGGTCTATTTAATTAATCATTGTTTTATTCTAGTTATTTCCACTTGGGTTTAATTGAATATTTGACTACGTTTACCACAAGAGCATAATAATAACAATAGTAATAATATTAATTGTTTAATTTAAATAATTGACTATGGTTAACACAAGATCTTAATAATCATAATCATAATAATAATAGAAATAATTGTCTAATTAAACTATTGGTTATGTTTACCACAAGAGGCATTATTCTAATTTACGACACTTGATCACTTATGTATTACAGTGTTCACCTATCATTAATGAATATGTTAAATTAACATTCATTATTTCATTAACATATTTACCTATGAAAACCTATACCATTAGTGATCGTTTTAATTATTGTTATGCTGATATTGGTATACGTGTGCAAAGTGTGCATGTGTGGCCAGTGCATGCATAGCTCATACACGTACTATAAGAAAAACATCATATAACCTATATATAATAATAATAGTAATCATAACAAATTAATAATGATTCACATAGATAGGACATTCATGGATATAGGACATAAAAATCGCAAATACCTAACCAAATTATCATACAAACATGTAATCTTTTTAGCATCATCAATCATTAATTATTAATGAATTAAGTTATAACATCATTATATTTTTTTGATTCATTACTCAATCAATTATTTTCAAGGAAGAGACACCTACTACAACTAATCTTGGTGTCGTAGATCCCCCCCTGACCCAACACAGTACTAGCTATAACATCCTCCCATCCTAACCTACATCCACACCCTCCCTATCCTTCCTCTGCTAGTATAGAAGTGGATGTCGGCTTCACCGACCTGACCACATAAGAACTTGAGAGCGATAGCGTTGGCTGAACAACAGACCTAGCCTCTCCTAGCAGGCATCTGACCGTCGTCATCACAACAACATGGGGAGCGTGTCTTAGCACGGTCCTCCCACGACCTCGGGTACCCGACCGTCGTCATGACAACAACATGGGGAGCGTGTCTCAGCACGGCCCTCCCATGACCTCGGGTATCATAAAAACATAAGGTGGAACACATCCATCCCTCTCAACATCCTGGGTCTATATACCTTATCAAAAACATACTTTGCTGCTATCAAGATTATTGGTCTGTGTCATCGTATCATCAATTTTGGTAATCAAGGCTCTTCTATAGAAATAGGTACTATACCACACTTCATATAAAGTATCCATTTATTACATAGCCCGTGTGTCCTGTAGATTAGTACTTTGAAAACATACATTCATAATAATATCATCAGTTGGTGCATATTATCAACAACATTTCCTTTCATTATATAACTCATTAAATTGATCACATCATGGGTCGATATCTATGTACCACATCATATATATATTACATTTATCAACGATGACAATTAAACATACACTGTCTTTATGAATAAAGGAATATCATGATAAATATAACATAGTAACCACACGAACATAATCATAACATCATAATCAATGTATCAACATAAACATAGTAACATCTTAGACATAGTAGCAACATCTATCATGTCATAAATATGGTTTACTCAGTCGAATTGAGTCCTACATTTACTAAGAAAACAAAATGCAACATGTCGATATGTCTAGTCAAATATGGGCATTACATATACTCACCCTTCAGGAAACTTCGTCCCGAAGTTATTGTTATGCCTCATTATAAGAATATATTATTATGCCTAATATAGGTGTCTTACTGCTAGAATTCATTAGTTATGGTAGTCCCACCTGGATCTTTACTTGATCCACTTGTCGATGTCATTTTACTATTTTACTTCTTTTATCATGTAATATATGCTCTTAAACTTTATCTGAAAAACATATCCTAGTAACTACTTATGACCGCCTCGAGGATCCTTATTTGTAACATGCATCACGGTTCATCATGCCTTACTAGACAATTATCCACAACAATCTATACATTTTTAAGAAAAAAAATTCTATAGTCTTGTTTCTAATGTGATTCATAAGAAGATGTTATTTCCCTTTTGTTGTTGTTGTTGTTGTTTGTTGTTGACTCGTTTATGAAATTCTTGCTTTATTGAATCTCTCTCCAATTTACACCACTTATGTTCTCATTAAAATTGTTAATTAGGATCCATCTTGACATTGGTACGTCTATACTAACTTGAATAACACTATGTTTAGTAATCAATTCCCATTCTCCAATCAATTCTCTTTAAAGAGTGCTCTTACCCCATGAATGGCACATTATACATAGAATACTTACAATTGCTACTTATTTCTTTGTAATTTTAATAATGGGGCACACTTTCTATCCTATGTAATTTAATTGATAGTTTCTTGGCTTGTCGTATCATTTTTCTATGATAATATCTAAATATCATTTATACATTCAACTCTTTCTATACTAATTCCTATTAGCAGGCTTGAAACACTCCTCCCTTTCTTACTAGTTGTTTATCACTAACACTCTTATAGTAATTATGTGTCATTAAAACATATTGTCTTCAACCTAGTTTACTTATCACGTAAATTTACCAATTGATATCATCATCACTTCACACCTGTCACTTACTAATTACACAACTACCATTCTATTGCACCACTACCTCTAATGCTCATCCAGATGTATCTTTAGTACCTTTAATGTTTAAATCACTTAATATATTATATTGCACCCTATTCATTTCATACTTAGTTAGGTGCAATAAGTATATATATTATTTACCCATTAATTTTCTTGCCATTCTTTTATCCTTTTTACATCCATAGGTTTTCTTATACTAATATTGAATGCAATACTCTTCTTGATACAATTGCCTTTTGTATCTTCTTTATCCTTGCATAAACTCGCTTTCTCTCCCTCTCTCCATATATAGGTATCAATAGATATTAAGTCTGCTTGATCTATTTATTTAGTTATTTATGTGCATGAGTACAAGTACATTTACAATCCCTTTTTAATTATGAGATTACATTAGCACACCTATCGCTAAATATTAGAAACCCTAAATCTTTTATTTATATAGACATAGCATTCCTTATAAAACCTCTTCTCTATACCTTGTCTTTCACGCTTATTGTTTCTCATCTATTTATTAGTTCTTACCTCCTAATATCTTAATGTGTTAACTTATAATATTGTTTATGCTTAGCGAGTATAGGTTTACTCATTATACCTTTATTCGAGATTGATTACCATTATTACTTTCACACCAAATAAAGTTACAACCTACACCCTACCATAACCTATTAGCTTCGTGGTATGCTAAACAATGCTAACCCCATGGGCTCATCTATACATCATCATATCCTTTCTCCAACATTTGTATATTCATCTTCATCTTCAGTATACTTACACCAACCATACCACTCATCGTCACTTTTTACATATTACCTATTATCAACTAAAGTATGAATAGTTTACTGGCTTGTACCCCCACCTCCATCCAATCCTATCTATGGTATTATAATTCATTTCGAGATTCAATTCTCTATTGGTGATGTGAAAGACACTTCCACAAGTTCATCGACATTCCACACGTTAAAGTCATAAACAATTTATTTAACATAAAGTTTTGTGATTCTCTTGTCTATAACCATTTTTAGGTGGCAATTTTATCATAATTTAAGTCGGAAATGATGTTATTATAGGCGAAATAGAATCCTATTACAATCTTCGTAAAAAGTGATCAAACATGTCTTCTAGCCATAGTAACACAAAACACATGTTTATCTCCTTCAGTGTTTTCTCCTTACTAAGTTTTCTTAATAGTCGAATAATGGGGTTAACCTACTCGATGCTTTCCATTTAAATCTTGTAACAATTTTTTTTACTCTCATCAACCATAACTTATCTTAAACTTAATCTCTTCTTATTAATATTTAACTTATTGATTATACTTCCTAAGAAATCTCAATTAATGTTATCAATTTATCTAGAAACTTAACAATCAATAATTATCTTCAATTATACCAATGATCTTCATTATAAAGAGTTTAATTTATACTAAATAAGCAACTTAGTTAATGAACATGAAGGCCTCCTCATTATCTTGTCCTAAGGATTTAAATAGTTAATTGTAAATAAAATTGTGATAATTTCAAATAATCAACCTTAAAACATTTTAGTTGTTTCAAATAATTAAATTAAACATTTCAATAATTCCTAATAATCAAATTATAATAGTTTAATAGTTTCAATTAATTAAATTTAAAATTTTCGAATAGTTTTAAATAATCAATTTAAAACATTTTAATAATATGAAATAATTAAATTAAAACATTTTAGTGAGTGGACCCTAGATCCACATAATCACTTTTCCTTGTAATACTCACACTTTGTAAAATGTAAGATAAGTTAATAATTATTAATTTCTCATGAATTAAGAATATTTGTATACATAGATATTTTTATGCAACTCCAATTCTCATACTACAATTAAAATTTCAATCCATTCAGTGATGTATTGAATTAAAATTTCAATCCATTCCGTGATATATTAAATTAAAATTTCAATATCTTATTTATTAATTATCATACATAATATCCAAATATATACTCAAATTTATATTCCTATTATCATACATAATGTCCACAGATATCCTACAATTTATATCTATATTATGGACTGTTGATTGAACCATACTTGTCTGCACTAATCAATAAATGGATGGTGCATTTTTATTCAATTTAAGCTTTATATACAATAATAACAAGTATAAACAATTATTTGATTTTAAGTATAATTAATTCATTATTATATTTCTAGTTGCATAGTATATTTATTTCCGAAAAGTTAAAGGTTATATTGCTATTATATATCTTTGTTTGTTTTGTCATTAATGATTTGGCTAATTCATTATTTATTTCCTAACACTACAAAATTCATATAGCTGTCTGATTTTGTTGTGATTATGTGATTACTTTACACATTTGGCGTGGGCATATTCCATTAATTTGTTCTTTGCTATGTCGTTTGTCAAGGCTAGCTTTCTGTAGGTCAAAGCTTTGCCCATGTTAATCATAATAGATTACAATTTTTGGAAAAACGAAAGGCTTTGCAAGTGGCCAATGGCCTGAGTTTGTCACTTGAATATTCATCAATCATGCAATCCTTTCATTCTGCAGCATGGCAGAGAGCGGAATAGGCAGCCTATTAGATTTGACTGCATAATGGGCCATGTAATCTGGTGATCCCATTGACAGAAACTTAAGAAGTTAAGAACAATCACATTTAGTGTTTATTATCATTAATGGAAGTGTGTCCATCTTTTCTGTTTACATGTATAGAAATATGCCCATTCTAAGAAAGTTTTAGGGTTCCACGAGGCAATGGCATACCATCCCTGCAATATTTATAGTCTATACAAAGTTTTAAGTTTTAGCGTTCCAAGAGCACAATGGACCATAAATAAAATTCGATTCAATAATAATTCTTTGAAAAGCTTACAAAGTTAATAGCTTACGCTTATGGTTAGGGTGGAAGTAAATGGTTCAATTGGTAAAGCCTCTCCCATAAATGCTACGAATTTAGGGCTTCCATTATATATGATATGCTATTATGAAAAAAAATTCTTGATAAGTAGTAGCTGGCCGTCATCCATCAAAAGTGCAGTGTATTCACCTGGTCTGGTGCCTACCTAGAGGATCATGATAATTGTCTTTTTATCCAGGGCTGTTTCTACAGAAAGAGCTGCTCCTCTCTCCACGGCTACTATGGGGCAGATATAATCTAAATATCTACGACTGGGGATGGGGCAGGTCTAAACAATATTTCTATGACTGGTCTCAATGACAGGGGTGTTGCCTCTATGGTCGTGCTCCTATATATTATATAATAAAAACCAATTTTATTATAAAGTAGCTCCTCGTCAATAGCTCTATCTAAGGGTTTATAGGAGTTTAAAGTCTCCTAATCATATTTTCAAAGATGAAAGCTCCAAAAGCTAAAGCTCTGGTACGAGGGTTCAACCTAAAGATAATCACTGCCAAAAATCTAAAGTAAAAGTCAAAGGAATAAGAAAGTATAAACAAAACCTTTATTTGTGCGTGCGCCAAGTGAAGTGCCAAAGTCGGTGATTGCTAACCGACCCTACCTAAAGGTGATTGAACATGTTTAAACAAGAAAATACCAAGTGGACGCGTTGTGGGAAGGTTGGCTGGGCTCTCCCTTAGTGCTCTCGACACTAACTTTACCCTAACCTACCACTACGAGCACCTGTACCAAGCCATCCCTGCATGAAGGCCATGTGGACAATCGCATGATGCTCATGCTGCATGAAGCTTACGCACCAGTCCTCCAAGAGCCCAAAACTGAAGGAAGGATTACCAAAACCTATTGCCCCTCCAATAGATTTCATTTTGCAACAAATTTTTTTTTTTTTTCTTTGCTCGAGTGAGAACGCTGGACCGGAGAGGAGTGAAGGATGGAAACAGTGGTATCCGTGATTTAGAGAGGAGAGGCAACTCTACTTTGCTCCATGATTTAGAGAGGAGAAGCAAATCTACATTGCTCTGCGATTTAGAATGATAAAGGCTGAAGAGAATGGTGTGGTGTATATAACCGTGGAAAATATATAGAAAATGTTGGAAACCTTTACCCTGGAGCAACTGTTGGATATTCTACAGGAGGAAGCCATGAAGCATATGGACGTATTGGAGCAAGTTCGCTCCATCGCAGACAAAGACCCCATGCAGAGAAAGCTCTTCGTCCGTGGCCTCGGCTGGGACACAAATACAAACTCCCTCAATGCCCTATTTTCCCAATTTGGGAGCTTGATCGATGGACCTCAAATTATTTGTAAATTGGCCATCGAAGGTCAGAAGTCGAAGGTCATTGGCATAAATGTTCCACCGGGTGCAGACTGGTCAGGTATCAATGGTTTAATTTCTGTAATGCTCTGCGATTTAGAGAGGAGAGGCAACCCTACATTTTGTTGGATGCTCATAAACACTGAAATCATTTATGGTTTGGATGCAAAGCATATGAAGGCACAGTGATTCTTTTTATCTCCTCTACGATTTCCCTATGAAAGAATTTTACGGTGATAAATTTCGATTAGGTTTTTTTTTTAATTGCAGTTTGAGGTTTTCTTGTTTCTGATGGTCATCTGGTTTAAGGTTTTGCTTGTTTCCGGTCTCAAATCCAAAGACGAATACAAGAATGTTGAACAATGGATGATGCCAGTGCTCTTTGCTGTTTGATGAAGCTAAGTCTCACACTTGTACTAGCAATTTCACTTGTAGAATTCCTTAAATGCATGAAAATTTGGCTGAAAACATGTCTATTACATCTTCTTCTAGGGCGTAACAATAGTAGCAGGCAATGAAAATTCAGGACCTTTAGAGGCATGCCCACGGCTTCCCTTTGGATTCCCGTCCTTTCTAATTCTCTTCGTCTAAACCAGTCAATGGCATTCCATCCCACTTCGACTCTTACAAATCCACAAATCGCTCGGCTTTGCTTTTGCCCCATCATTCCCAATACATTCTCATTTTCTTCCGCCACGACCACTATAAACTCTGCAAGGAGATGGTCAAAGGAGGCTCGGATGGTTTGCTCTGTTCTTGGTAATCACGTGGTTAAAGCCAACACTCAATATAATGAAGATGAGGATACTTGGACGGCTCTCTCTGGTAACACTACGCGCGTGGTGAAATGTAGCAGCGAGCATAGAGACAATGAAAACTCAAGGTTCAACTATCCTCGACCACAAGAAGTACCATGGCAGAAAGAGCTTTTCGACACAGTCCATTTGAATGGAAAAATAGGTTTTCCCGTTAAATTCAAACGTACAAAATCAGGAAAAGCATGTGCGTCGACTAGCCTTGCAGTCAAAAGTGGCAGGGGCAGGGAAATCTTGTGGTTTACCTTGATATTTTGGAATGAGTTAGTAGAAACTGCACCTTGGCATCTGAAAATGAATGATAGCGTGTATGTCTCAGGTTTCTTTGGTTTAAAAACAACAACTGGTGAAGATGATAAGTTACATAGATATAAGGTTATTGCTCTTTTCATTTTATTCCCTTACCAAATTATTTCTCCCCTACGAAAACTTCGTTCCTCTCTCTTTAGTCGAGCGAACTTCCTGTATCTTTCTTTTGCCCTTTAACATTTAATTTTCCCACATGAATTTACAGTTGGCAAGTCTATAATGCCTGTGGCTAATTCTAATGATTAAATTATATTGGTGTTTTGGTATGTGGTTCTGCAAATTCGAGGTTTATGGTTTCTCTAATCTATTTCTCATAAAATCTGTTCAAGGTTAGGGTTTGTTTAATATTTCCACTAAAATTGTAGTACAAGCTAGGAGCACGCTGTGTTGCATAGTATCTTAATAGTTCTTTTGCTTTCATCTATGCTTTTAAGTAGCACAGTCGGTGAACACAAGGATTCTGAGAAAGAAGTTTGCGATATTGATGCTGAGGGTAATAGAGTTTGTTTTCATTCGTTTTCCTATCCTTTTGTTGAGTAGCGTCCACTTCTTTAGTTCGGTGCTGGGCTACTCATGCGTTGCAATTCTATAAACGACCGTACTTCTTACTGATGTGTCAATAAATTGCTTATTCTTGGTTGCAGTTTTGCTTCCTGTATAGAACTAGCTAGAGCTAAATGGATGGATTACACTGATTCCAGATATTTCCTTACTAAATAAAAAGTTAATTTTGGTTATTTATTGTACTGCTTTGATGTTGCTAGGTAAAAGCAATTTAAATCCTGAGCATCTGTAGTGCTCTCCCTAACTGGCAGAGCACTGGGTCCATGTAATGCCCTTTTGTTTTTGGTGTTTTTGCAGGTAAATTTTTTTTTGCAGGATAAGATTGTTTTTTTTTTGTAATGTATTCCCTTGTAATATCCTAGTTATTATTATTTTTTATTTACCTAAAATTGTAATATATTTACTAACTAGTAAGATTGTTTTTGCAGGAATTTTTTATTTTATTTTTATACTCAAGAAGAGGGTTATGCACAGAAGAGAATGCTGGTATGCTACTAGCATTTAGCTTATGGTCTTTAAGATTGTAAAATTTTAGTTTTGATTTATCTTCCATATAATGTTTATTTATTTATTTATTTTTCTCCTAGAGGGCCCCTTTAGGTTCCAGTTTTAGAACCTAGGGCTCTGATACCATCTGTAGTGCTCTGCCTAACCGGCAGAGCACTGTGTCCATTTCTTTATGATGTTCTCTATATTAAGCTCATTCTGAGTTATTTTTTAATAAAATCAAGACATTTTATATCATATTACAGGTTTATATCCATGTCTGTTCTATTGGTTTTATAAACATATGAATGTACAAATATGAACTGTAAACAGATTAAAGTAGAAATATGAGCTTTACATGTTTGATAAAATTCATGATTTTTTTTTGTAAATTAGATAATAATACCATGCATGAATTTAGTATCTAAATACCTGGAACCAACGGTTGCAGTAGATCCGACAATTTATTGTAGACCTTGTAGGCTCCTTCCGTTTTCATCCTTCCATCCAAGCCTTTATTAACAAAATGATGTGCCACCCTGCCAACCAGCTCTCATCATGTGCTGGCCCTAGGAAAACCATGGGTTTCCTAGCCCCCGAGCCCATAGACCAATAATACCGAGAGCAGCTTCCTCTCCATTCTATATCTTTCTTCGTTTCCACCCATTTCTCAGTCATTTACAGATATTCTAGTCCTTGAGTTATCCCCTCCTCAAGTTTCTCCTCATTCTCCACTCATGCAGAGTAATTTCCAAACTAAAATCCCCCCCCATCTCTCTTTGATACCTCTCTAAATACTCACCTTCTTTCTACTTTCTTCCACCTTCTCCACCACCTTTCCCCCAAAACCTTTCATTCACCTCCCCCCTCAGTTTTCGATGCCCGTCCATTCTTATAATCATGAATATACATTTATTTATTCAATTGTCCTTATCTTGAGCATCCCAATAATGAAGGTTATTTAAATTGAATCGAATAAATTGGTTGTCTAGCATTTATTAATTCTTGGAATGTTCACCATTGGTCCCTCATGGGATGGCGGTTTAATAGCTAGTCCTATTCAAATCAATTATGTTGAATAAAATAATAATTTAGTAATTCTCTTGTGTACAGGTGAGTATCTTAGTTGCACGGGGGCTTCACTTATTGACCAATATACTATCACCTTAGTTCATATTGTGGGTTTTAAAATTATCAAAAATCAAACCAATATATTGCATGTATTGGGGGGATGAGGGGTTAAAGGTGGGGCTAGGTAGGGTGGTTTATAAGGATTGAGCTATAAAAAGGGATTGAGAGGAGGTTTTAAGTATTGGGAGGGGGTTTCAACAAAAAGAGTTTGGGTCAATAATATATAATAATAATAATAATAGTAATCATAACAAAATAATAATGATTCACATAGATAGGAAATTCATGGATACAGGACATAACAATCGCAAATACCTAACCGAATTATCATACAAACATGTAATCTTTTTAGCATCATCAATCATTAATTATTAATGAATTAAGTTATAACATCATTATATTTTTTTGATTCATTACTCAATCAATTATTTTCAAGGAAGAGACACCTACTACAACTAATATTGGTGTCGTAGATCCCCCCCTGACCCAACACAGTACTAGCTATAACATCCTCCCATCCTAACCTATGTTCGCACCCTCCCTATCCTTCCTCTACTAGTATAGAAGTGGATGTCGGCTTCACCGACCTAACCACATAAGAACCTGAGAGCGATAGCGTCGGATGAACAACGGACCTATCCTCTCCTAGCAGGCATCTGACCATTGTCATCACAACAACATGGGGAGCGTGTCTCAGCACAGCCCTCCCACGACCTCGGGTACTCGATCGTCGTCATCACAACAACATGGGGAGCGTGTCTTAGCACGGCCCTCCCACGACCTCGGGTATCATAAAAACATAGGGTGGAACACATCCATCCCTCTCAACATCCTGGGTCTATATACCCTATCAAAAACATACTTTGCTTCTATCGAGATTATTGGTCTGTGTCATCGTATCATCAATTTTGGTAATCAAGGCTCTTCTGCAGAAATAGGTACTATACCACACTTCATATAAAGTATCCATTTATTACATAGCCCGTGTGTCCTGCAGATTAGTACTTTGAAAACATGCATTCATAATAATATCATCAGTTGGTGCATATTATCAACAACATTTCCTTTCATTATATAACTCATTAAATTGATCACATCATGGGTCGATATCCATGTACCACATCATATATATATTACATTTATCAATGATGACAATTAAACATACACTGTCTTTATGAATAAAGGAATATCATGATAACTATAACATAGTAACCTCATTAACATAATCATAACATCATAATCAATGTATCAACACAAGCATAGTAATATCTTAGACATAGTAGCAACATCTATCATGTCATAAATATGGTTTACTTAGTCGAATTGAGTCCTACATTTACTAAGAAAACAAAATGCAACATGTCGATATGTCTAGTCAAATATGGGCATTACACCACTACTCTCCCTTGGATATCTTTCATCTTCAATCTAAATTTTCTAGGACTCCATTTGCACAATAAAATTTTCAAGAGGCTTATCAGACTAGTCCTCTCTTTATTGAATAACCTTCCAAAATTTAAACCCTAAAAATATTAATCTCCAAAAGCACCATAAAAAATAGTACTTAATAACTAGTTCATGGTGTGATTTAAGCCTCTAATATCTTAATTAATCCAAGTGCTAGCTAATAGGTTGTTTTTAAGTGCTTGCATATTATTTATATTAGTATATTTGGCCGATTTTGATTAATGGTCACAAATCTTACTGCATACTTGAATGTTATTGGTACTAAATTAGTGTTAAAAATCAATAATTAATACAAACTAATCTTATGGATTTGATCTTGCCATCCTAGATAATCCTTGTGCATGCTCACTATGGTTGGTTATTGGTTAATATTCAACAGTAAACATGCGTCTACTTTTCCTCTTTAATCTTTGCTAGAAGTATGCTTTGATCTACTTTGCGTTGACACAATAAATATGTTCTGCGAATATTGGTTTCCATGATTGCTATTGTTGATATATGTAAGATACCTCTTATACCTTAATGTCAATTGTGTTGAAAAGGGTAAATGTTTTGTTTATTGCTGTTACCATAGGAGTGAATCGAACATGTTAGTGGGAGACTTTTCTTTTATTAAATGGAATTTTAATGAAGTATGTTAAATTAAATTGGAAAAATGTCAAACCACCCGTAATGCAACGCAATCATGTGATAATTTACAACCATTTCCTCGTGTAGGAAATAAACATACCATTGAATCCTGTAACATTCCCCAACTTTAATAAACAATACAAGACAGTTAAAACCTTCTTCCCAAGTACACCAACCAATGCTTCTTCTAAAAGACTCTAGAATTTCATCTAGCTCTCACGAGGTACTTGCGAAATTGCATTTATTCATGCCACATCCATTCATATAAATGCCTAAACTTTGACACAATCATTTATGCATTTCATTTCTCTGACTATCCCTTAGGAATTAGCTTGGCCATGAAGAGAATTGGTTTGGTAATACAATACATGTGCACTTGCTCTAAAATGCTGATCAATACTAACATAAAGTTATGTGATGCAAAATATCATTCATATGCTGCACTCTAATTTTAATCATAAATTACCTATCATTAAAGGTGTCGAGTCAGTGTGTCATTCATTTCGGCTAATGAAAACATCAAAGGCATAATCATAGCATAAGTTTTCTTTTCAGTCTTCCATCATCCACATGTTAATTTGATTCTGACAAATGTGACCTGCCATCAATTCCTTATCATAGTATAACACTTTTTACCTGGGTCGGGAACTGCAAGCATTTTCATCATCTAATGCATTTAACACACCACTAAATGCAAAAACAAACTGATCATAATAGTTTTA
This sequence comes from Pseudotsuga menziesii, assembly GCA_001517045.1. NCBI lineage: Eukaryota > Viridiplantae > Streptophyta > Pinopsida > Pinales > Pinaceae > Pseudotsuga > Pseudotsuga menziesii. Next base: position 321,645 of record LPNX010340947.1, read on the forward strand.
TTGATTCTATGGTAACAAAATCCATTTGCAAGGTGGTAGAACATCATCTCACACACACATAAACAAAATAAGGAAAGAAGACATTCAAACACAAGAAAATGAGACAGACACAAATTTATGTGGTTCACCCAAATCCCTGGGCTACGTCCACCAAACAGTCACATTGAGTGACATTTATCTTATTAAGGAACATTTCGCAATACAAATGTTGCCATACATTTTTTTTGGTTATAATCATGATCTCCTCCTCAGGGAGCCTTTCTAAGTCATTCCCGCACTATCCGCACAGGTAGGGAATTCTGTACAAACAAAACGAGGCATAGCCTCCATTCTAAAGTTTGATGCCTTAACAATCTCTTGTCTACATCAATTATGTAAGTCCCGACTATCAAAAAAAACGACCCAAAGTAAATCAAACAAGTTCCCTTCAATTTCAAGGGTAGTAAATGCCACAAAGATCCATTCCCTGCGAACTTTCATCATATAAAAATTTGTATGCATTCCACAAGCAATCACAACTATTTGATCAATATTAAAGACTACATGTTGCCCTCTTTCCACTCTTACCTTCGCTCATAACATTACCCTCCATAACTTTATATTGTCATGCAAATCTTGTCAAGGAGTTCATAAGTATAATGAACAGCAATAGAGGATTTAATGGATCCTAGGGAAGCAGATCATTATAAGCCAATAACAGCAACTGCCCTCAATTAAAATGTTAAGGAACTCGCAACAATCAGGAGTTGCGCCCATACCAAAAATTTGTGCTGGGGATGGAAACCTTGTTGCAACCCTACAGATTGCGTAATAATTAACAGGCTCAAATGCACCTGAAACTAAATGCATACACGCTGAGTGGGAGGAAGGCATAGCTCCTGGATGTTAGGTCTGGAAACGCTATTGGGGAACGTGACCCAAGACTAGCGCGCGTCTACAAAAATGCTGGTAGGTGTCCCATGGAAAAAGGTGGGGGTTTTACTACTGAAATTCAAAATCAGCTATGGCAACCTGTTTATACCAGCAAGCTCAAAAACATATAACCAACGCAAAACTTCATTCATCACGGCACACAAGCACGGCTACCAAAATGCATCGAATCCATCTTATCCGGATCTAATACACAGACGTTTACCTTGAGGCCGGGATAAAGTACTGTTTTAATGGTAATGAACTCACAGGGATTTTCCTTTAATATTCCCCCTAATTCTCTACCAGGAAACCCAGATCCCATGATAATTAACAGTTTGCGGTTATAACAGGCCATGTTCCTGACCGATATTTTTCAGTGGGGTGCATACCATCCAAACGCATATAGACTGCGTGGAAACCCTTCCAGCTCAATCGCAGCGCACCCTTTTTGTAGTATACAGGTTGAGGAGGATCCTCCCATGCGGATCGATAGTATAGAACAAAGAAAACGAGGTAGCTGTAATTCTTAAGAAAAGTTCTCGTTAACAAACGGTTTATCGAACACGATGGAATTTTCACCGGCAACCGTGTAAATCAATCATATAATTTATTTGCTTAAGAATGCAACCACACATCCTAGTTCAAACTGATAGAATCATCTATATTAAAACTTAAAAGATGTACCTCTCTTCGCTGCCGAACTCCAAGCGATTCCTGGCTGACTATCGACTACTCACGTTGGAATCCAAATGCTGAAAGAGTTCCTGAATGAAAGACTTGCCCCAGACAGAAAACGCAGCTCCTTTCTGGAATCGACCTCCGTTCTTTTCCCTAGCAATTCTCCCCCCAGGAAAACGCGCCTAACAGTCTATAAAAATAACTTCCCCAAAACCCTTAACGCTTCCACCATTAATTCTTATGAATTCAGAAAATTTCTCCCCAAATGGCGACTATCAGTCAGGGTAACATAACGTCTCCAAAATATACGCTGCTGTAAATTTTAAATAGTACCAAAGATGGTAGCGCCCCCCTAAATTGGTGACTACTATCAGGTAACAGTTCCTAAAACACTAGCTATTACACGTGATAGAGTCAGACTCCATTAATAGGGTTATTCATTCTATAATGTACATATATATGTGTATGGAATTGGCGAACAATACATGGTATGCAGCGCAGCATTTAATGCACTGGCGGTTGCGCTGCATACCGTCGGATCTCATAATGCCTAATGCCTGGCATCCGACGGTATGCAGCGCAGCCGCCAGTGCANGGAATTTAGTCGGCTATTTAATATATCTATATATCTTTACTATATGGTGTTTTCCACTTCCATACTTGACCATTATATAGTGTTGCCGCAAGCATTAAAGCTATAACTTTGTTCCGCTTCTCTCACTATGTAATTTATTTCATATATATATATTTTCTGATATTCAATACTTAACCATTATATAGTGTTGCCTCAAACAAAAAGGCTATACCTTTGTTCCGCTTCTCTCACTATATAATTTATTTCTCAATGTATAATTTATTTCCATTTCCATACTTAACCCTTATATAGTGTTGCCGCAAGCATTAAAGCTATAACTTTGTTCCGCTTCTCTCACTATGTAATTTATTTCATATATATATATTTTTTGCTATTCCATAAATCATGCCTTTGTATATCCGTTTTCATAAAATGTCTCTTAACCATTATTCTTGGATTGTTTTCTCCTCGGTTCTTTTTATAACACTTCAACCTTTTAGTGACGGTTGCGAGATTGAAGGCTCCTAGATCATGCCTTCAATACATTTTGAATTTAAATAGCTAGATATCGTATTTTAAAATATGCTGACACACGAATCGTTTAAGACAAGGCCAGGGCTACGCTTATCGAACTCAAGACTCCCTAACCATTCTTCTTTTCCTTATATATATATATATATATATAATTCCCCTTTTTTTTGAGTTTTTCCTAGTGGTTTAGTTTCCCCTCGTCTAGCTATGTTCAACTCTTAAGTCTTCTATGTTGATGCTAAACCGGGTGCAACTCCTTCTATCTCGGCTTGATCATATTAGCTTAAGTACCACGTCGTGGTGTCCCAAAAAAGATAGGTTCTTTTTTGGCGGACCATATATCGAGGCAAGCGGGGGTATTAACTCAAAAGAACCAGCATGTCAGTTAGTCCACCTAGGATTACTTCAACCTAGGATAACATTTAAACCCTTTATCATTGAAAGAAGACAATCACTCTTCTTCCCACGGACCCATTCACTGTTTTACCTTCCCTAGTGGGTTCGGCTGTCCGTTGTTTAAGTCGTGTCCCGGTCTCGCATTCTATAGCTTAGGAAATCTCATCAGCTAACATACAGGGTTCTGTTGGTGGGGCCTTGGCCTTGAGCTCCTCACCAGAGAACAAATACATTCAGAATTTACAAAATATTCAGAGGCGGTTTAAGAGTGATGTTACAATATAACTTTTGGCTATTCAAATATTTCAATGTGATAATTACTCGTGACGATTTTTTTTACAAACTATTCACATTATCTCAATAGTTGTTTGCATATTCACGTGGATGATCTATGGTAATATCACATAAAAATAACATTTACAAATATTGAAAGTCTTAAAATTACACACACACACACACAAAATTATTCAAACACAATGTTGTGATTTTGTGATTAAGCACTCAAAATTATCAATGAAATAATAATCAATATTTACTTTCTATAAATTTTAAAAAGTGCTACCTTGTAAATTGGAGACAACACTTTCTGAAAACATGTAGGTGTAAATTATTTCCACTTTTTATGCAAAAATCTAAATCCTTATGGGGCATTGAAGAATTTATGTTTTCTTGGTTCTTTTTACAACTACTCAAATGTTCTAACTTCTCATAACCACTCCACAAAAGTGTGTGAATCACAATAATATGAAGTTGATGCAAAATGTGATATATATAGCTCCAATACAAATTGAAATAGCTAAACAAGTGTGAAATGATAATATATGTAGAATAAGGTGTCATGGTGAGGCACTGACTAATAAGTTCCAAGTCATAAGACTCTAAGGACTATGACAAATAATCTATAGATGATGTTCTAAACCAAATTCCAACCACCATAAACAATTAATGAAAAAGAGAATATGTATTTTGAATAATTTATTTTGGTGGCCACGCAAGGTAGTTTTAAACTACAACAAGGCATTCAACCATCCTCCTAAATTAGAAAGTAAAAATATTTTTCCTACACCGCCTTCTTATGACTTATTAACAACAAATGAATCTAATTACTTTATTACAATCCATTTTTCCTTGAGTGACCATTTTTTTCATAGACACACCATTTATTAATTTAAAATGAATATGGGTTGTTAATACATAAGACAAGAAAACAATTGTTTTTCATTAGATTCATGGTGCCAATGAATTGGGTTTCAGGAGTGGCCCTGTTCCCATCTACGATTTGTCTCGCTTAGAATATTTTCCAGTTAGATTTGCATGGGGCCTTACCCCATATTATCATCCCAAAATACATTACATTTTGGGTATTCAATAGCTTATTTTCACAAGGACCTATTTCACTAATCAACTAGAGAAATTCCTCTCCTTCAACTAGGATGATCACATAGTGGTTATCAAATATATATCCTAAATGTATCTAACCTATGAACTCGACACACATTCAAAATTCCAAAGAATAAGAAGCTTGATTTCATGGGTTACTTGTACTATATGGAGGCAACTCCGTAAGAAATTGTACGCAAAAAATTTCTACTCGACTTTAAAAGTATAAGGTGGTCCAAGAATATGTCTTCAAAACATCCACCCAATAGGGGTGTGGTACATTCTATTGTGTTGTAAAATGAGGTGGTTACCTAAATAGAGTTCCCTTTCACAAATGAAGTAGGAAATCCAATGATGGAACACAAGGGTAAGGATGGATGAAGTGCACATATCACAAAGTAGAGGATCAAATGGATGGGTCTACCAATGAAGGAAACTACATGGGAGTCAAAATCAATTTTGATGGAATACCCTTGAGTTTACATATGTTATAGAGCACCTCTTATCTTTTCTTGCAATTAACCAAAAGAATAGTACCATTTCTTCTATGTAACTCAATTAACCAAAATAAACAGAGGAAAGAAAGAAATCTCCTTCCCCTTTTATGATTAAGATATACTAATGTGTTATGTACAATTTGTTGAAGTGGTACATTTTGGAATAAGTGGATTGTGTTCAAATATTTATTTCTATTCTTAAGTGTGTTATTCATAAATACATTCCTCTTTTTTTGCATGTACTACTATAAATCACTATCTAAGTAACTCATTCAAAATATATTTTGCATATTAAATTTTCATCTCCTACTAGTTTATAAAGTTATAAAATTATATATATTTTATTAATAATTAATTAAAATAAATTATTTAAAATCTTAATTTACTTTTAAAAAAACTTATAAGGTATATATTGTTTTATATAATAGAATAATCCATCCATCTAAATTTCTTTTATATATATAACTAACTTATTTTATATATAAATACAAAATATAAAAAAGTTACAATATTATAATAATTTAATTTTAATTTATATTAAATTGATAGATGTAGAAAGTCTTTTTGCAATTAATATAAATAATCTCCTCATTACTTAATTTATAAAAGATATATATTTTTAATTTTAAATTTATAACTTTGTTGTCATATCAAAATTCTAGTAAGAGTCACCAAAATATAAATATATATATACTTGTTAAGGAAAAAGAACTAAAAGAGAGAATATATTATGAATATAAAATATCATGAAAACATTACAATAAAAGTTTGGAGAATGATTGTTTTGAAAAAGATCATGCTCCTTCATTATTGCCAAAAAGTTTAACTTCATATTTATTACACATACAAGATGCTTCCTAATCAAAATGTGCTTATTTGTTAATTACAATAACCTAAATGTTATCTACTCACTTCCAAAAGTGATACTAACTCCTGCTTACATCCTCACTCTAAAAGCATTGTTATAATATCCTTTAGACTCTAACCAATAGGCAAAAAGACAATTTTGTATCCAATATTATTATGTTTTTTTATACCTTTCCTCTACTTTTCTATGTTTTTCTATGCCTTTTCTCTACTTCACTACTTCAAAATAGATGCTCCTAAAAGAATTTATAAATATTAAATGAAACCTTCTCTTTACTCATTGAGTAATTTTTGCATTCTCAAACAATATTAATATGTTTTCATATTTTCAATTTGTTTTCACTTTACTAAATTACATAATCTTATACTATCTACATTTAGATCTATTTTTACATTGTTATTTTTATAAAAACTACCTTTGTATTCCATACTATTATAATAAGCAGTTCCTTTGACCTATTTGCAATCATGTATTTGGGTATTAATGAAATTATATCTCGAACAAAGAATTCAAAACCCAAGTTTATCATGCTATTTTTTTTATTGAGATCATAACAATAAGGCAATGGTGACATTGCCGCAGTATTAAAAAATTGCATACCTATAATACATAATCCAATCTTAACTAAACGACAGGTACATACGTCCATTGGCAAATTGAGATCTTGGTTCATAATCATATTGGAATTTGCACAATGAAATTCAGAAAGATCAACGATTGCAAAAAAAATAATAATAAAACAGAAAAAGCCATTTACTTTAAGTTAGTAGACAAAATCATATACAAATAATTTTGTACTATTTTTGATTGAGGCTAGAAGCCAGCACTGGGGTTTGATGAATTCTCGGGGAAAAGGTGTAGTGAACTGACTACATATTAAAAAAAAGAGACTGTATCCTTATAATGGTGGTAGTATTGTTGTTGATTGTGTGAGGTCAACATTATTATTTAGGTACTTGGATAAAATAAATTGTAGTTTTTTAAATTTAGTAGTTAAAATATTTATTACACAAAATCATATATAAATAAGTTTGTATTTTTTTTACAAATGCATACACAATTTTATTATTCTGATTATGAGTAGGCAAACTCGTATAATTTTATTCTGAGTAGACATAATCATCTACAAATAAGTTTGTAACTTTTTACAAATACATACACAATTTTATTTTTTAAGTTCACCATTGCTAAAGCTCTCTCAAATTTCAATTAATTTTCAGGAAAATAAAAGTTGAATGTAATGACTACCTATTACTTGTAATTATATTACCACCCAAAACAAAAATTAGAAGCTTGATGCAACACACATCCAGCTTGGAATTTAGATTTAAATTCAGCTATCTTCATTACTTCACCCACCACTGAAAAAACTAGAAGCTTGCTGAACACACATCCCATTTGGAGTTAAAATTTAAATTTAGCTATCTTCATTACTTCATCCACCAATCTTTACAGTTAAGAAGTATAAATGATTAGCACAATTAGTATGGGCCGAAACATCATCCAGATAAATTTTCAAAACTTCAAAGAAAAGTTTGAAACAGTGGGTTGCAAAAATACACAGAAATCACTTCAATCGGAAAACCCTTTTGTCCCGCGACAGCATTGAGCACCAGCCTTTGATACTTCTTCCAAACCAGGTTTTGCTCTAAGCTGGGGTTTCATGAACTCTTGTTTCTCTTCGATCTGGTAGTGCCAATTTCAATTTGATCTCGTATTCCTCCTAATTCACTTTGATCCAGAAATCTGGATCTCCTTTTACTCTGACCGTAGTGTGTACATATCAATGGCCCTGCTCCAAATCAGAAGTAAAAATAAGATTAGAACCAAAAAATAGATTAAAAGAAATCTGAATTGTGTTCATCACTCTTGTAATTAAATCATTATCTCTGCATTTCCTTTGTATTCATCCCTATTCTAATTAAATAATATCTCAATTGAAATATGAGCTTACTTATATGTTCTCTTCTTTTTTTCTTCTCCATTGGCTCAACAAGAAGTCTGTGTTTCCAATTAGCATCAAGTAGCATACCTCCTTCTTTAAGCGAGTATCTTAGAATCGAGACATCTCTTCCCTACCCAATTTGGATAGTCACAATTTTTCTATGCTTTTGTGAGTACTAGGCTCTGTGTAAGTAAATGATCTTTTCAGAAAGAATGCACTATTTTTTTTCCTTTGCATTCTTGTTTAGTCTGCACCATCAAAGTAGCAACTTAGTGTTGTAGGATCTAAAAACAAATAACTACCATGGCTAAGGTAGAGTGCCTAAGACTATAACTAATGTAGGATCCAACCACAAACTATGTGGTGTGTTAGTATTTATATATATTGATAATCAATTAGTATTTATATATATTGATAATCAATTAATTATTCCTTTAAATAGTTTGAGTGATATATAATATTTATTTTTTAATTAATATTAAATTAATAATCATTTTTATAATTTTTTATATGTTTTTAATATTACACACATAATTATAAGTTTATAAATTTTGTCCATCTTATGAGAATTATAAGTTGTACAAATTGATGATGTTTTGGATGAGTAGATTGTTATATTTAGAATTTAAGGATGTTTGGTGATTGTAATTAATTTATATATATTTTTGTATTTTTAATATATTTTGTATTTTTTATATTTATGTATGATGGTAATTAATTATTTTGGTTTGGTTGATTTTTTAAATAGTTTAGGTTTTATTTAAGGATATTTGGTGTTTGTATTTAATGTATATATTTTTGTATTTTTTATATTTATATATAATGGCAATCAATTATTATAGTTTGGTTAATTTTTATAAGTAATTTAGGTTTTACAAAGCCAATATTTTTTATTTTGATTACATAATTGATTCAAATAATAAATATTTATGAAAGTGAATTATTTATGTTGTTTATTTCATTATTGAATATCAATTCAAATTTTGGTGTAATAAAGACTTGGATGATAAAGAAATTAAGATATTATAAGAACGTGACCAAACATAATTTAGATAATAAAAAATATCATGTATTTTTTTGTTTAAGCAGCATGAATAAGAAAATCAATTAAAAAAGAAAAAAAATCACCTCAATTACACTTTATTGATTTTCCAAAAAGAAATCATTGACTTATTAGAAATAATCTTCATATAAATGTCCGCATAATATAATTCCAATATTTCCTTTCAACTTATAGGAATCCCTTATAGTGCCATCACAAAATAATAATATATCAACTAATAGTAAGTGTGCCCTGTCCTAATAACTTTGAAAGGGTGAATCAACATGAAGTGAAGATACAACCAACTAGTCTTATCATATGCCTTTAAAAGGTCAATCTTTACGACCATGGTTGGTGATCCCTTGGATCATAGTGCATAACTCATCACCTAGTTGACAAAGTGTACATAAATTGAATGAATCAACATTAGCCAAAGATACAACCAACTAGTCTTATCATATGCTTTTAAAAGATCAATTTTTACAACTTGTTGGCAGTCTCTTAGATCTACTAGTGTCTCCTATGACACCCATATAGCCTCATGTATTTGTTTATAAGATAAATCCAAATCGTTCTTTAAAGATAGTGTTAAACAACATAATTTTCAGCCACTTTTCAGCCTCCTAAGAATCATCTTTGCAATATTTTGTAGATATAATTTCAAACTTCTCAAATGAAACTAGATTAGTAGTTTTTTTTTTCACCGAGAGTAGAAAGGTGATTACAACCTAGTATGATGGAGATATTGTCATGTTTGTCACATTATGTAATGTAGTTTTCTCATGTTTGCTCATAAAAAAAATAAAAAATTAAAACCAATATAGATGTACTTCTTAAACCTTAGAGGGATCCAATTTCTTGAGGTGTAAACCTTTTATTGATGTGTAAGATAGGGATCCAAATTCTTGAGCTGTAAATTCTTTCTTGATGTGTAAAAAATTTAAGATAAAAAAATTTGCACCTCAAGAAATTGAATCACTCTCGGTTCTTAATACATTGGTACCCATCATAAATCCATGCACTCCAACACTTGACATGACCCCATATGCAATGTGCTTGTAAGTTGGCGAAGGAGACATTTAAAGGGTTGGCCCCCTTTTGTAACACATACCCCTAGTCTAAGTTTGATGTCTTCATTAGCCTTCTCATCAGCCAATACATTATTTATATAGTTCAAATGGAATATGTGAGCCTCATTAATCAAATTGAGGAGGCTCTTTTCCCTTTGATGCAAAATATTGGTTTTTGTCTCTTGTTTTATTTTACTGGATCTGATTTGCTTGATCACAATGAGAGAATATCCTATAATTGAAAGTGTTTAGGGATGGCTACAGAAATGTCATATGACGGATAAAATTATGGTTGCACCAACGACAAATGTGGATGAATGGCCTTTGTAGTGAGTCTCTTTTTCCCACAATGTTGTTTATTAATGGGGAAATTGTGTCATGTTGTCTCAATCTACCTAAACCTAAATTTGACTTAACCACAATTAAATGGAAAAGTCTTAAGTATGATGGATATCCATTGCTAACGTGTTATTGACGTGAATCACCATGATTCTATGAATCAATATAGGCAATAATAATTTCTATTTCAAATCATTCCAGTGGATTGTACAACAAATATCATAGTTGTGGTCCCTGTGGCTTTGCGAACTTAGTTATATCTTGCAATTGAGTTAGCTTTCAGTCAATTGTTCGTTTTGTGTATTTTGTGGAGTGATATTTGATTTTTCTGAATTTTCTTGTATTAGAGTAGTTCTTCTTCAATCAATGTTCTTTGAATTTTTAATGACCAAATGCCTATTGTGCTCAAAGACCAATAAATCAGAGAAATCCTAAAAAAAATTGAATGAAGCAAAATGTCATATTAGTCAATGTTCGATAAGAGGTGTGGCCAAAGGTTGATTAGACAAGGTATGAAAAAGATGTGGTCAAAGGATGGATCAACACACAACTCTGATACCAATGTAATGAACAGTTCTTGTTCATATAATAATAATCCAAAATAGATAAGATATATAATAGAATTCTGCATAGGATTGTAAGTATAATTGAATAATGAATAATGTGATGATAATATATAATAACCATGTGACAGTCTACTTATAGCATAGACTCGTCACAATTGTATGTCAAGTCCTTTTTATAGGTCATCTATTTTAGATAAGATGTGTTCTTTCATTAATCACTAATTATTAATTAATAATATTATCATTATTATTTATTATAATTAATAAAACAAAAAAACAAAAGAAGTGTATATTTCTTTGAAGGGATGTAGAAACAACAAAAAGTTACGTTTGTGCTACAACTTTACAATGCAAAAAATATCTTTCAAGAGAAGATATTTTATCCCAAAAAACTCAAAGGCCTTTGAAACATAGCCGAGACTATTTCTATAAATTATAATTTCTCACTTATAACATCTTATGAACTGGCCTAGTATAAATATACAAAAGAAAAACATAAACACAGTTACTGGTAATGGATTCTGAAGTTGTTGCTTGTTCAACTTGACCTCTTGTTCATCCAAAACTTGCTTGTCTTGAGCCTCTTGAACCATAGCTAATTCATCTTCCTGCACTCCAGCCTCCAAATCTATATATTATGCGATCCTTCCCCTCTTATCAAGTCATCGAAATAGTTATGATCACGCAAATGAAGGTACCTTGTCATAAAACCATGCACAGAAAAAGATTGAAACAATTACATATGCCATGTTCTTTGTGAGAGTGAAAGGGATGAGGATCATATAAAGTTTGCAAGTTAGGGGAGCCAACATTTAAAGGGTTTCCCCACTTTTCTAACACATACCCCTAGTCTAAGTTTGATCCCTTCATTGGCCTTCTCACAGGCCAAAACATTATTTATACAATTTGTATGGAATAGGTGAGTCTCATTAATCAAACTAAGGAGGCTCTTTTCCAATTGATGCAAATGATTGGACTTTGTCTCTTGTTTTATTTTACTAGATCTAATTAGCTTGATCACAATGACTCGATCACTTATAAGGAGAATTTTTTTAATTATACTTTCAATAATCAAATCCATAGATTTATATAGGGCATACTACTTCAATTGGTTGTTTGCTACCTTTCCTAGTACCCATGCAAATAAGTCTTCTACTTTTTACTCCTTCAAGGTTGATTAGAACCCCCACTTTATTTATATAATTATTATTTTATAGTTTTTACTATTATTGTGTATGGTATAATGCTTCCCTCATTTTACTTAAACACCAGATTTGTATAAGGAAGCTAATGACACTCATCTTAGAAGATAATATACCAAAAAATAAAATAAAAACATAACCCACACTCACGAATGGTGTGTTTGCTTGAAGTATTGTTACATTGTTAAGTGTTGTATGGCTTTAGTTCAACGTTTAAAGTCATAAAATGCTCATTTCCTTGATTTTATTTAGTGTCATGTTTTAATTTCCAGAAAGAAAAATAAGTTTTGAATGCTCCTTAAATCACAATAACATTTTGTAATTCTAAGTTTGGTAACTCGATGTGGCATTTGGTAACTTGGTTTCATCACGTTATTATTTATATTTTGCATGCTTAATATTGTTGGTATTTAATCTAACATACTTGGAACTTAATTACTTCTACCCAAGACAAAGAAGAGCTTAGTCTCGACCTTTAGCAAAGGCCTCTACCCAAGATCAAAACTTGCTTCTTTGCAAGAGGGAAAGATTCAAGAGAGAGTCTCTTTGGAAACTCTCTTTGTCTGAAGAAGATGGATAAGATAACATTGCTTACATAAGTGAAATCTAAGTACCTAGCAAACATCCCAAGGGAGGACTCCATGCATTATTTTTCATTTCCTAACTTGTTGTGACAACTGGTAATTAAAACACTTGCGCTTCAAACTTGCATAACTATATTATTGATCTAGAATCTAAGTGGAATCTTTATGTTGGCTGCTACATTTTTATGTTTGAGCGCTCTAAAAAATCACATCTAAAGCTTAATCTATATCTAGTAGATGCATGTTAAATGAGTTCATGTCTATAATTTAATGATTTGAATGTTCTTCTTGAAGTGGATTAATCAAAAGATTCTTTGGCTTATTTGATTTTTCTCTAACAACCTTGAACTCCTTAAGATAATTGGTCAATGCCATCGTGATCCAATAGGTCTTTGCTAGGAGTTTTTATAATCTTACCCTAGCCTAACTAATATACATAGATTTAATTCATGAATCTAACTAAGTATAATTAGTCTTAGGTCAAGTGTAGTTGATTCAACTCATCAATTTCATCCTAAGTAAATTCTTCTTCCATAAATAAATTAAAGTAATATATTGGAACATTTGACCATTAGTACCATCCTTCTAGGTTTTGTCTTTAGGATTCTTGATAAGTACATGAGATTCTTTAGTTGGGGTCACCTCCCTTAGTTACTTTAGTTTTTCACTTAGAACCAAGAGACCTAAAATGAGAGGATTTGCTCAGTAGTGACATGTTGGAGGAAAATGTTGAGGTTGAGCAAGTTTGGCAGCTAGTTTTCCTTGATCTATTTAATTTTCAAAATGTGTATAAATAAGACTTTTAAGGAGGAATAATATCATGGAAAGCATAAAAAACACATGATCTAGAGTAAAATATGGGGAATAATATGCCACATTCTGTCGGCATACTATATTTCAAACCCATTTTGACTTGTGAGTAAGATTCAATCTAGAGTATTGAGGCCTATCCTTATTGCTCTTAGGCCTCTCCTTTGATTTGATGATCAAATGTATGCCAATGTCTATACTACTATGTCATGCCATGTTGATGAATTATATGAATGTACTCTATGTTTTTATTCCCATAGTTTATGTATTGCTTATTTGATGAGTATGGCTAGTAGTATCACAGTTTCAAGTTGATGAGGGTAGTTGATCCTTAATTTAATTATGTACCATTGCAATTTATGTAATTTTTGAGTATTTTGCAAGGAAGTTTACTGCCTTCTTTGGGTCCATATTATTCCCATGCATCCATCATCTATTCAACTTCATAATTCTAGTATGCATCATTTTCCTAAGGTTAATGGATTTGAATTCTTGATCTCCCCTCTATGACCCCTTCACCACGAATGGCTCCCAATTTTTCCCTTTGTGTCCTCGGCATGGTTGTATTACAACAATATTGTGATGGTTCAGGAAGCTTGCACGGTAAATCCATGGGGTTTAATTGTTTATTAAGAAAAGAGATTTTCCATGGAGTAATGATATTTCCTAGACTTGAAGCATGAAATTATTTTCCCCTTCCTATGCCTAAAAGAAGCATGAAAAATGAAGCTCTCATTCCAAAACTCCTTGTATATTTAAAGTCAAATCAATTTGAAGAACAACTCAAAGAAATAAATTCAAGAAAAGAAAGAATCAAATACAAATTTTTTTGATAAGAATTGGAATAAAATTAAAGGGCAAGGTCCCCCCTCCCCGAAAAAAAAAAACCGTCGTACAAGAATGAATAGTCCAAGAAGTCGAATGAATACTAGTCCAAGAAGTGTATAAAGAAAAAAGACAAATTCAGATGAGGGGAATTCTAATTGTTGATGGTTATGGGGGGATTATCACAAAATCAATTTGTGAAACACATTTCTATTATTTTTATTAAGGGATGAATATAATAGATATCCCTTTCTTCCTACACCTTGAATGAACTAATCACCTTTGACCAATAAATTTACTTGTCGAGCTTAGTATATTCCACCTAGTCCAACCCTTGAAGAAACTAATCGTTACGATTTCTTAGATGTTATTATGGACTTGATTGGTTGGTAAATCTTGTTTCTCAAAAATCTATTTAAAGGTACATGTAGTGTAGGTATATTATCATGTATACATGACTAGCTATATAATGAATCATTTTGATGGCCAATTGCATCTATTTTGTATTGGTCAATGTGGACACCCTTTTCTATTAATCAACGAGGGATAGTTATTATCTTTGTACATCTTGTTGAGTGCTATAAAGATTTCATCAAGTCATCTGTATAGTTTCATGGTTTGCAGTGTTAGTGTATCGATATCTATAGGGCTCATAAGGTGAATAATTCATATCTTGGGTTCTACAAGGTGTGTGGATAATATAAAAGAATATTTCGATACCCATTTGGCCAATTACCTAATTATATGGAATTATATTGGTCATTACTTCTTGAGATGATTTAGTTCTAGAAAGGTGGAAGGCCTCTCCATAGAAACACAATGTTAATTTTCATGGATGTGCATGGTGATGATTTAGTTAGTGATTTCAATATGTTAGGATAGAATTGGGCACCCAGTTGGACCTTCTACAATCTCCAATCCTTACATGTCAAAGAATTCCTCTAGATTGGTTAGATCTTACAGGGCCATATTTTTAGTGTCAACAGACAACCTAAAAATTTCATGATAGTGGATGGGAATGATTCAACCACTTCTAGGACAACAACTTCCTAGATTTGGGCACCCAATTGGCCCTATTACTCAGATCACTCATTACCTTGGAGGGTGTTGTCCATGTGAGAGATTTTCTAGGAATAGGGGAACTCCTAGTAATTTCAGGCACAAGGAATATTAATTGATGACACACCTAAGGTTTTGATTTTTAAAATCCCAATTTTGTGTCTAATTGATCATTACAAGGAAAAAATTGCAATTTATCTTCTATTTTTCATTTGACATTGCACTTTTAAATTAATTGAGGGAAATTAACATAATTTCCCTAAGTTGACTTGGCCTAAGTGACTAGTGGCACACATGTTGAGTAGATTTAGGATGACGTGTCACTTTGGCACACATGTGGAGGAACTTTGGGACATTTTAAAGTAAATTTGAAGATCAAGTCCTAGCCATTGATTTCCCTCTCTACCACATGGATCGACTTCCTCAAGCTAATTTGTTGGCCCAATGACATCATCACATGGATTCAACCAACTCCTTGTATCATGGAAAACAACACATGGTTTTTTCATTTGGTTTCAAGAACCCATAGTATTTACGTCTTATGTTAATCAAAACACATGGTATTAGAAATTATTTTATTCTTTTACTTGTTAAGGATTGAATTTTCCCTCTCCAAGCTCAATTACTTGGAATTTTTTATTGTTTCTCACTATAAAGAGAGTGGATCTAGACCATAGATATAAAACACAATGTAGCAACCCTAACCCTCATCACCCAAAAAAACAACCCCCTTATGATATAAAAGAGACATCTATTTCTGGGTGTGTGCAAGAAGATGAGGGACCTTTTAGATGCAACCTCACTTTTTAGGAACACGCTCATGTTACATAGAAAAAAGAACGCGCTCCTCTTCCATAGC
>LPNX010340980.1:0-82602 GCA_001517045.1 Pseudotsuga menziesii
TGTGTTCTTGCTTAAAAGAAAAGCCTCCAAGAACCTCTTTCGATCCAAGTGGATCTCAATTGGGGAATCAAGGAGGGGTTAATTTTAAAATGCTGATAAACCAAATATGAGAAAATAACACAAATACACAAATGCGGTTTTCTAATTAATCCTACCACGAATCTCTTTCCCCTTGCGGGTCAGTCGGGAAGTCATGGGGTAAGTATTATGATTACTGTTGAAAATAAGATATGGAATATGGAATTAACAACAAGATCAAATATACTACCCTACCAATCAGATAAATTCTAGTAAAACTAAATAAGCAGAAAAAGATGAAAAAGGCACCGACGCGAATCCCCCCAGGGGGGATGGGGAATGGGCTCGAAAGAGCCTATTCAAAGGATGATTTTATTACAGAGGTTACAAAATCAGAGCACTGATAAAACAGATCTTTCTTGGTCCTTATACAGGCTGAAACCAATATATTACAGTTTATACAAAACAATTACAAATTATGTGACAAAAGAGAGCCCCCTGGGGGGATTTGAGCGCTCCAAAAGCCAATTTGGACAGCATCTTCTTTTCTTCTCTATCAGACCTGCTAAATGACAGCGAGTGAATTAGAATAAAAAATGCCCCAAAGCACTTTGAGAGTGCCTTTGGGTCAGCCTACTTTATCTCAAAAAATTAATGAAATTATAGGACATGCTAAATCTAGAACTCTAAACATGCATCAAAGGAGAGTGAAAACCAATAAAATTATTGAACAACACCTTTCCTATCAATATTGTAATAAGATAATTACCAATCTTAACCACAGATCTACAAGAAAATAGCAAAAATTGACCACAGATACAGGTTACCTCAGTAAAACAATGGCAATAATCATCCACACATGTAATGGCACCACACCGTATTGACTCCAAAGCTTTTATTTATTTCAAATGAGAATTACAACAATACAATAGCAGCAGCACCTCAATCCCAGTTCTAACTCGCTTGGAAGAGGAGGCTGTGCCTTGATTTATACAATTTGCAGGCCATCTAGCCCAGGGGGGGTGCAATTCCTCATGGAATCAAGTGAAATCCTCTGATGGATAGTTCATCAATGCATAATTGAGGCTGAACTAAGCCTACTTGTCAACCGGGGGCCTGATCTGGCTGACACATCGGCCCAAACACTGAAGAATCCACCAAAAATCATCTAGTTGAGCCAAAAACGTGTTGAGGAGAGAGGGAGGGCGAAATTCCCCATAAAGACCACTGTAGATCAACTCTGGATCTGATTTGATCCCCTCCTTCAGTCAAGGATTTGTCAGATCCAGTCAATCTGCTCCAGATCTGATTGATTTCAGTCAAATCGGTTGAGAATCCATTGATTTATTTGATTTTGGATTGGCTCCATTATTCATCAATTTATTAATTAAAATAATCAATAAGTGATTTTTGGGGCTTTCTGACCTGAGTGATGGAAGATGATTCAAAACTTAGGAAAAAGTGAGTCCATGGGTTTACATGGTGCTCTTAGCTTTAAAATGAGCACCTACATGACTGAAACTTATTATTTGGCCCACTTTTATTACAGACTCAATTTTTCCAATTAAACTATTAAAAAATAGCCTAAGTTTTGGAAAAATTAAAATTTAATAAAAAACACTGAAAAAACTGAAAAATTGAAAAATTGAAAAACACCTAAGGGGACTTAGACATGTTCATATGACTCAAAAATTATGTCTAGCATGCTTACATATTGACACATAGACTCTAATAACCTCAATAGGCACAAATTCCAAGCCGGCCACCCCAACTTTGGAGGTATGGAGTGAAAAACTCAGAAATTATCAGTCGTTTATTCAACAACCAATAATAACCAAGGGAAAAAACACCCTGGGCTGATCGGATTGACAAATGAAGTCTAAGAGACCGAGTCTTTTACAGACACTATCATGCTAGAACATTTATTACAACTCCCCCATGGGGTATGAACATGTGATATGATACAACAGAGCTTCCCGGAAGCAAGACTGAAAGTTCTCTGAAGTCTGAACAAGTTATCCATGTCCGGTTCACCAGGCTCACTTGATAGAAAACCACTAAGTACAACTTAGGTGGTAACACTTCCTTTCTCCACACCTCCATGCGTATAACATAGTGCATCATCCCTAAGTCCTTTATCTTGAACTCAGCAGCAAGTCTTCTTCTTGAAAATTTAATGAGTTCCTCTCTTCTGTCAGGAACAAGTCATCGACATATAATAGGAGCATCACTGGTCTTTTTCCTTCAACCTTGAAGCAAAGGTTGGAATCCTATTTACTATTAGTAAATCCTAGAGTCATCAGTAATATATCCATCCTGTCATACCATGTTGAACCTCAAGATATTCTGTAGTCACTCCCTCTGAAGAAGAGCATCTTACTCCCTCTGTCTTCCGTACTCTATGCACTGAAACATACTGTACCGGAGTGAAAAGTAGTTTCCTATGCTACTAATATTCTATGTATCCATCTAGTATATATATTTTCATCTTCAACCTTGTAGAAAAGGTTACTATCTTCATCATGTATGTGTTTCAATTCCCACTGGTTGCAAATGTCTCTTCGTAGTGAATCTTTCCTTGTATCCGACGATGTTTCCATCTACTGCATGATGGAACTATGAACATCTCTTCATGTATCGATACTGCATCCTAGACATCATTCTTATTGAACCTTTCTTCTTGGTTACTTCTTCATGGATGGAACATTTTGCATCAATGATGTCGCTGCATTCGTCATATTATTCTTCATCTTGAGCTGTTGTCACTTGTTCTTCGGAACAAGTCTCATCCTTCTTTGATTGTAGGCAATTTTACGGTATCTTTCCTACAAGTCAAAGGAATTAGTTGTATGGTTAGAAACATTTCATAAGGTATATTCATAATGAAAAATTCTTATGCATAAATATATGATCATGCAACTACTTTAGCCAATACAACATTCTTCCATATCTCATGGAAGCTTTCTAGATTCCTTCAATCTCTACCAGGACAACATTAATATTGCACACTAATCCAATATGTCAGCAACGAGGTTTCATTCTAGATAAGTAGAAATGGAGAGTTGTATAGCACCATGAGCTACTTATCCATCACATGCATATTAGTAGTATATTGTCATTAATGCAAAACTTCTATCATGCATAATACATCAACTGAATATAAACAAATTGCATCACAAAACAATATCATGAAATGACAATTGAATACTTATATTTATTTATTTTGTGGGTAGAGTCCTTCTTGAGCCTTCAGATTCATCATCTTCTTCATTCATAATAGCATTGTTTCTTATCCAAATGCTAATATGGATAATAGGTTCTTCAAGAGTTGAGTTCTTCATATTCCTCATAGCTTGAGGGATCTTCTTTGGATGGTGAGAGCTTGATCTTTAGATGCTCTCATCTCTTCTCTTATCATGAGTCAGACTCCTTCTTCTTGTGTGTGATCTTGCTGAAAGTAATCACTTCCTTCTGGAACACATTCCTTGCACGAATGAATCCCATGATCATGGGAGGCCATTCAAGGTGGCTATCACCACTTCTACATTCTCCACTTCTTCTTCTACTGCTTCAAGTTCTTCTGCATTCTGGATCTTCACATTCTTCAACTGTTTTCTTAAGGCCATCTTCTAATTTATGTTCTTCCCTTCAAATAGCTTGATCAAGGAATCAAACATCTCTTTTGGTGTCTTTAGGGAAGACACTTGTGGTATAAGGTGATCTGTGATTGAATCAACAAGGATCTTCTTGGCCTTCACCAAGTTCTTCTTGAGTAAGGCTTTGAGCCTCATCTCCCTTTAGAACTAGAACCTCTCTACTCATGTAGGTGTCCAATTCATTTCTTCAAAGATATCATATACTTCTAGGATTGGAGGTTTTCAACTTCACTAAGCTTCTCATCAAGTTGATGTGATAGATCACTTTGAAATGAGAACCTTAAATGAAAATAGCAAAAGATTAGATCTTAACGATTTGAGGTGTCCGTCCTAGTTCTGGATCCGACTGATCTAGGGTTTGTCAAAGAAACCCTGATTTTCAAAACTTGGAATCTTTTAGATCTGATTGGATAGAAATATAGATCTCTTCAAGGAAAGATGTCCAATGCACTCCTCTTCTGAAAACAGTGGAGGGAATCTCTCGGAACAGGAAGCCCTAGTTTTCCAATTTCTTCTGCAGAAGTTCCTATTACTATTTCTGCAGTATATCTCTGAAATTACTACTCCTCGGTGTCTAAAACTTTGCACTGGGGTATCCTCACCTATTTCTGCTCCAACACCATAGGTTTCATTAGGATTGGTTTTAGCAATTGGGACTTAGGATCAATTTCCCAAGGTGACCTATTACAGGACTGTTAAGAATAGAAAAGTTGTACGGACTTCCATGTGTTACCGTTTCATTTTTGGGTTTGAAATTCGGACCATAGAAATTAAAGTCTAAGCCCTTTTTGGAACATCTTCATAAATTTCATTTGGACCTTTGCATCCCAAGATATAGCAATTCTCCCCAGGTGTCCTGTTTAGGGATGAATCCTAGAAGAGGATGGAACCCTAACTTGGAGGGATCATATCTCATTGAATATATCGAATTTGAGGCTGAAGTTTGGATACACTATACATCAGGATTGTATCTTCGACCTTTGCAAGTTTAAGCTCCTGATCCTTTTCCAATCTTAATATATAGCAAATGTACAAAAAATTATTAGTTTTAGTATTTAGAGTTTTTTCAGCTCAGGGTCAAACTAGGGTTTGACTTTCCCAGAGTTTAACCCAGACAAAAATCTTGACCCAAGTCTCTAAACTTTGATTTTGGTGAGGAGGTAAATCCTATGCCAGGATCACTCAAAAATTCCTCTTCTATAGAAAGCCCTATTTCCCGCACTAAAAATTGAAAATGCTCGGAATTTATTTCCGCTTCGACAGAAAGATGCACCCTTCAATGGAGAGTCAGCCTAGCATACTTTTGTTGATGGATTGTGGAGACAGACCCAAAAAGTAAGAATCTCTATATTCTGTAGCGGCATAATGTCTTCTTCTTAGGTTAGCTCTGATACCATGTTAGATTTTTATCATTCAAGATAGTATTATGATCTTAGGATCATTAACTCAGAGAATAACATGCACAACAATAAAACACAAGAGACAAGAGACACAGAGAATTTTCCTCATCAAAACCATAAAGGAGAAAACCTCAGAACTTTCTTAGAGATAGAATGAGCACCAACGGTAGCAATAAAACCCGAAAACATAAAGATGATCTACACAGCTTCCGTCTCTCTCTCTCAAACTAAGAGAGCTTCTTCTCTCTCACTCATGCGCCCCAATGAGTGAGTGTGTGTGTGGTAAATAGAGAGGCTCACTCTCTATTTATATTATTTTGTTCACTTGAAACCCACTCCAACATGTTGGACTCACTTAATAATTACTTACTAGAGCCAACATCTATAGGAGTGTCTAATAACCCTAGTGCCCCACAACTTGTGGGGACTTTGCCTCCTTCAACCAATAAGGAGGGTTATCCTTGACACAATGATGGGGACTATTGCCCTAACTTACAATGACTCACCTAGGGCCGACTTCTCTAGGATAGTCTAATAACCCTAGGGCACCACAACTGTGTGGAATTTAACCCTTGACAAATAGGAGGGTTACCCAGAATGACTTGACATGACCTATTACATTATAGAAACTCCCGATAGGAACATTAGGACATGACATGACTCAAATACATTACAGACACATCCCCGAATGAACATTGGAGTATAATACATAAGATATACGGATGAATACGTTCTCAAGTTACAAATACATCAACATCTTATGTAATGATTTCCACTTCAGAGCCAACCATTTTTCATGTTGGGTGTAGTATTTTCCCTCTGCAAGGATTTCCACTACATAGCCAACCATTTTTCATGCTGGGTGCAGTACCTTGCCTCTACAAGGATTTCCTATTTAGATCATCTCAGAGCACAATCCAAATACAAATAACACAACATTCACATTTATCAGATGGTAGGACACTCCTACTACCATTCGAGAAAGGCTTCAACACTTACATCCACCGACATGGTAGTACACACCTAATACCATATCGAAAGGGTTCATGTGTATCACTTTCCCTTGGAGGGAACCTCGATTTGAATAACACCAAGCCTCTCTCTAAAGTAATTAAACTTCACTTTGGCTAATGCCTTGGTCAACACATCATCTATATGCTCATCTGTCACAACATAACGGAGCTTCACTACTCCTCTCTACACCATATCCCTGATATAGTGATACTTGATCTCGATATGCTTCAACTTGTCATGGAACACTAAGTTCTCTGACAAATTCACACAACTTTGGTTTTCACAATATATACAACTAAAATCTAACCTGAGATGAAACAAATAATAAAATAGCTTCCTCAACCATACTGCGTCACAACTAGACAAACAAGATGCGACATACTCTACTTCGGTTTTACTCAGTGCCACAGAAAATTGCTTCTTGCTAAACCAAGATATCGCACCTAATCCCATACAAAAGAAGCATCCCGAAGTGCTCTTCCTATCAATGGAAATGCCTTCCCAATCTGAATCCACATAAACCTCCAAGTTAATCTTCTGATTCACCTCATACTTGAGCCCATAATCAACTATAACATTTAGGTACCTGAGAAAATTATTTGCAGCAACTAGGTGAACATGTCTTGGATTCATCAGGAACTGGCTTAGTGTGTTCACAGCAAGGAAAATATCTAGTCTCATGCTTGGCACATACATCAATGACCCAATCATTTGACGATACATAATGGCATCAAGCGAATTTGATGAAGCATCACTCAATAGATTTAGGTTAGATGCCATAGGTGTGGTCATGGATTTGCAGTCCAACAACCCAAACCTCTTCATCTTCTCCACTGCATGCTTCCCTTGTCCAAGGGATATTTCATCCACATTATGCCGCACCTGCATGCCTAGAAAGTAGTGCACCATACCCAATTCCTTTATCTTGAACTCAGAAGCAAGCTTCCTCTTCGTGTTAGGAATCAACCCATTCTCACCTCTCATAAACATGTCATCTACATATAGTAGGAGTATCACTTGGCCCCCTTCCTCAACCTTGTAATAAAACTTGGAATCTTGTTTACTCTTGGTAAAGCTCAAACAAGCCAGGAATTTTTCAATTATATCGCACCATGTCTTGGGTTCCTTTTTCAAACCATACAGGGCCTTCTTTAATTTTCAAACATTAGTTTCCCTATCATGTGTCTTAAATCTGAGTGGCTTCTCCACATACACTTCCTCTTCCACTACACCATTTAAGAACACGGTATTGACATCCATCTGGTGTATCTTCAATTCCATCACTACAGCCAGATAACCTACTAATCTGATGGAATAGTATCTAGCTACAGGTGGGAAAGTTTCTTCATAATATACCCCTTCATTCTGGGAGAAGTCACATGCCACAAATCAAGCTTGATATTTCTCTATGCTTCCATATACAACATGATGTTGGCTCAACCCTCAACCAACAAAACCCAGTCAACAGGGGTCCCCTCTGTTGACACTCGACTCTCTGCGATCTCCCTGAGCATCAGCCCAGACGAGTTTTACCTTGTCCAGCAACACCCACAGAGCGGATGAGGTCTCACCCGAGATGTTCAAGGGAGAGCTGATGGAACCAAGTTTCCATAGTATAGAAGAGGGTTAAAGGCATCCACAGTTCATCAATTCAATCACTAGATCATATCAACTTCTTTAACAAAACCATTCATCCTTGCACATCATTGATTCATAACTGGAACAGATCTACCAATGCAGAAGTAAATCTTAAAAATATAACAACATTCATAAACAGTAAACATCGCATCATAGAGCAATATTTCATATTCACTTAGAATTCATCATCGAGTTTGCAGGAATATAAAGACAACAAAATATAAAAGAATACAACAACGATTCATATCAACATCCATATTATCATATTACTTCTGCGCAATCACCCACAAATCAAAACAGATAACAATTCATCTTAGACAAATAACAACGTTTTTCTCTCTATGCATCCATCAGTCTCAATTCCCTCTATACCGATATCAACTCCTTTCTACATATAGGCTTGATCCATTACATTCATGGTCCACTTTTAACTAACTCCTACCTTATTTAACTGGCTAATGACCAATATACACAAAAAATGGTCAACAAGTACAAAACATGTCACAAAATAATCAAAAGTAGTATAGACTCTATCTTCTGCCTATTACGCTATCTTTTTATTGTGCGATGTCTTCTGAGATTGTGCAACATCATAGATGCTGTGCAACATAACCCAACCCCTTGCCAATAGGCCCCCAACACAGAATTGTGGCTCATCCTCAAGCCACGTCGATTGGTCTTGGTGTACTTAGCAAGCTTGGACTCGCAAAAACTGCTCCCAAACATCGATGTGTTGTTTGTCAGGAATTTGTTGAATTGGGTGATTTGCTACAACTTCCTCCACTATGGTCAATATATGCTAACCTTGGCACCACACTACAATCCTGTATCTCACAAAATATTATTGCACCTTCGACCATAAATACTACATATTGGAATTATTCGATCTCACTGTTACTGTCTAGGTGTATCCCTGCTACATGAAAACTGTTTGCATGAATTCTGAGCTTTCGTGCCACTATGGAAGCCATTATAGCATCCTCACCCTTGTCATTCCTTACATTCAAGCTCAGCCTGGCCCCCCTAAATTCACCCCATTCCCTCTTCCTATAGACTTAGTCAAGTGGGGAAAGAAATTTGGCCCCTTCCGGATTCCTCATGATTTTCTTTGTCTGTGCCTCATACCAACTAGAAGAAATATAGCCAAGGACGACCTTTCCATGCACTTTAGTCTTTGATGAGATAGACCGCATACTTCCAAATTCTTCTTAAATTTATACTGATGAAGAATTCTCACTCAAAATCTCCCCTGTATCCAAGGTGCACTGCATATTAGCTCTGGTTTTCACTTCCTTACGCAGCAGAGCTTCCTACCTCTACAAATTTAGATAGGGAAACTTAACCCCATCGTGTCCTCTCAACGACTGGCCATATGTTTATAACACCAGTCTCACTTTGGATATAATCATTGTCATATCATGTTCATCATTAGGGATAAATCTTGCATTAATGAACCGATTATGCCACTGATTCTTCAAGGATCCCACTTGGATCTACTATCATTAGACATTACATCAAAAAGTGTTTTCGTTCACCTATCTTAATAGTCATCATTGAGTACTGATGTGATGTCTAGTCACTGTCTTCCGGTTGAAGGGATCCATTATCTAAATGACGCTGTTGATTGTTTTGCTTATTCAACCTCTCCTTTTTGTGTAGTCACTTCCTCTGGCACAACCATGTCCTTACACATAATCCGTTTCTCGAGTGCAATCACTCTCCTCCATGCATCTACTATTCCTTTGCGCAGACCCTCTTCTCCCTGCGACTACTATTTTCTCAGCGCAGCCCCTCTCTTCCATGCAACTAATATTTGTTGATGTATTTGTAACTTTGGAATGTATTCATCTATGTATCCTATGTATTGTAACCCGATGTTTATTCCAGGATGTATCTATAATGTAATTGAGTCATGTTTTCATGCCCCGATGTTTGGATTGGGAGAATCAATAATGTAAACAAGTCATGTCAAGTCATAGTGGGTAACCCTACAATTGTCTAAGGGTTAAATTCCCTGTAGTTCCGAGGAACTAGGGTTATTAGACTCTCCAAGTAGAGGTCAGCCCTAGTAGGGTTTTAGTCATGTCAGGAATAGTATAAATATAGAGCCGGACTCTCTATTTAGAACACATCACTCACACACTCAATTGTAGCACATAGTTGAGGAAGGAGAAGACACTGGGGCTAGACAAGAAGAAGATTACTGCTATCAAGATTGCATCTTACTGTTTTTGGGTTTTACCTTTTTTGTTGATTCTATCTCTGAGGAAGTTGTGGGGTTTTCTCCATTTATGGTTTCCCCGATGAAAAACACTTTGTTCATTGTCTCTTGTGTTTGATTGTTGTACTTTTTGTTCTCTTAGTAAATACCCTAACATAATGCTATATTGAATGTTGAAAAACTAACATGGTATCAGAGCTAACCTGAGAAGAAGACACTATGCAGCTGCAGGAACTAGGGCTTCCTAGTTTGTGGATCTCACTCCACATATTTGCAGAAAAAGTAAGGTGGAATAACTCTCCTCCTTATTGTGCATCTTTCTGTCAAAGCAAAATCCAATTTTGAGGTTTTTCAGTTTTTGACCTATCACTACTACTGGAAATTAGGGCTTTTCACAGAAGAGGAATTTTTTAGTGAGCCCAAGCCTGGATTGATATCCTCCCCAAAATCAAAGTTAGGGACAAATTTCAAGGCATTTGGGTGGACAGAACTCCAGAAAAGCAAAACCTTAATTTGCTCCTGAACCAGCTCTACAGGATTTCAGCTCAAATTTCAGATCTGACATCTTGACCTGGTAAGATCTAAAATATTTTCTATATCCATTTGAGGTTCTCATTTAAGATGTCTCATCATACCAAGCTTGATGAAAATCTTGAGGGAGCTGATAACTTTCGATCTTGGAAGTATAGGATCTCCCTGGTCCTGAAAGAGAATGAGTTAGACTCTTACATCCATGAATAGGTTCTAGTTCCAGAGGGATATGAGGCTATGGCCTTGCCTAAGAAGAATTTGGTTATGACAAAGAGGATCATTGCTGATTCTATCAAGGATCACCTTATCCTACAAGTGTCATCTCTCAAGACACCTAAAGCTATGTTTGATGCCCTAACCAAATTTTTTGAATGGAAGAACCTAAACCGGAAAATGACTCTGAGAAACCAACTAAAGAATGTGAAGATTTAGAATGTAGAGACCATCCAGTCTTACTTCACAAGAGTTTCCCAGATCAAGGAAAAACTAGAAGCAGTAGATGAAGAAGTGGAAAATGAAGAGATTGTGATGACTACCTTGAATGGACTTCCTAGATCATGGGATTATTTCACCCAAGGAATCTGTGCTAGAAATAAGTTAGTCAAATTTATCAGAATATGGGAAGAGTGCTCTAAAGAAGAAGAAGCTCGGATAGCAGCTCGATAATAAAATATGGGAAGTGAAGATCAATCTCTCACAGTACACTCCAAGTCAGACTCCAAGTCAACAAGAAAGAAAACTCATCACTTCAGAGGTAAGCACTCTCACAAAGATAACAGTAGAAAAGATTTATCTAGGATCATATGTTATACATGTGATGAAGCAGGACATTATGCAAGTAATTTTCCTAAGAAACCAAATCCAACAAAGAGGAGCAACAAAAGAAGACATCATGCTCATACTACAGAGGATGATGAACCATCCAAGAAAAGATCCAGATATGAAAGTGAAGACTCTTCAAGCGAGGATGAATATGTTTTGATATTCACTCTCATAGGTAACATTACTCATGGAAGTGATGATTGGCTCATAGACAGTGGGGATTCCAAGCACATGACTAGATTCTAGGAATCCTTTGTGAGACTGTCAGAACATGAATCATCTCACAAGGGGAAGCTAGGAAATGACTACCAATATCCAATAAAAGGAAGTGGGGAATCTTCCTATAAGCTAGACTCTGGAAAGTCTCTAACAATGAAGGAAGTATTGTTTGTGCCAGGACTTAAGAAGAACCTCCTTTCCATATAAGCATTAGATGAAAAAGGAATGTGGGTTGCATTCATAGATGGTCAAGTCATCATCTGTCCAAAAGGAAAGACTATCGATGATGCGGTAGTTATTGGAGAACAAGAAGGAGGATTGTACAAATTGAAGGGCCATCCAGAACAAGCCTTGGTCCATGACACAGTAGAGCCAAGTGAACTTTGGCATAGAAGGCTTGCACATGTGCATTACAGAGCACTACCTATTGCAAGCAAAGCTGTCATAGGTCTTCCAGAAATCCAAGCAAAACATGGTGGGGTCTGCAAAGGATGTGCAAAAGAAAATAATACAAAGAAGATGTTTCCAAGCAGTGAAAGAAAAGCAAAAGGAATCTTGGAAATCATCCACTCCGATGTATGTGGTCCTATGTCATCAAACTCTCTAAGTGGGTATGCATATTATGTTTCTTTTATTGATGAATTTTCTAGGAAGACATGGGTTTACTTCATGAAGAACAAAGATGAAGTATTCAGTAAGTTCAAGGAATTCAAAGCCTTGATCAAGAACCATACTAAAAAGAAGATCAAGACCTTTCGATCAGATAATGGCGGAGAATTCACTTCAAATGAATTCAAAGAGCTATGCAAAGAATTAGGGATTAAGAGGGAGTTGTCCACTCCTTACAATCCACAATAGAATGGGATTGCAAAGAGGAAAAATAGAACTATCATGGAAGCTCCAAGAGAAATGCTTCATGATCAAGATCTTCCTATGCATCTTTGGGAAGAAGCTACCAGAACAACGGTGTATGTACAGAACCGTACTCCACATAGAGTACTCGAGAACAAGACTCTCGAATAAGTCTTCTCCGGAAAGAAACCAGAATTCAGCAATCTTAGAATATTTAGCTATCCTGTGTACATCCACATTCCAAAAGAGAAGAGGACTAAATTAGATCCTTTAGGAAAGAAGGGTATATTTGTGGGATACTCTGAAATCTCAAAGGCTTATAGAATATATTTCCTAGGATACAAGAAGATTGACATCAGCAGGGATGTGACATTTGATGAAGACACAGCTTACAACAGATCTAGAAAGAGACCTGCTGAAGAACCTGAAGAAGCAGAAGCACCCAGAATTCATGACATAACCATGAATGAAGAAAATCAAGAAGAAGATCGAGAATTTGAAGAACCACAAAGACCTATAGATCCACCTCTGGAGAAGAATCCTCATAAGAGAAAACCTACTTGGGTACGAGAACTTATCCAAGGTGCGGAAAGATATGGGGCTCTAGAAGAGAATCACAGAGAAAGAAAGAGGAACAGATCCTGCTCTAGGTATGTAGCTTTACTATGTGATTTCATTGATAAAGAACCTTCCAGTTATGAAGAAGCGGAAGAATGGAAAGAATGGAAGGATGCTATGATCGAAGAATACCAATCGATCATGAAGAATGATGTTTGGGATGTTGCCCCAAGACCATGCGGGAAGTCAGTTGTAACTTCCAAATGGATCTACAAGATCAAACATGCTACAGATGGTAGCATTAAAAAATACAAGGCAATATTTGTGGCTCAGGGTTTTTCTCAAAAGGAAGGAATAGACTATGAAGAAACCTTTGCACTTGTAGCCAGATACACTTCCATTAGATCAGTACTTACTTTGGCTGCAGTGATGAAATGGAAGATACATCAGATGGATGTCAATATTGCTTTCTTGAATGGTGTAGTAGAAGAGGAAGTGTATGTAGAACAACCACTTAGTTTTGAGACACATGACAGGGAGTCTCATGTATGCAGATTGAAGAAATCCTTGTATGGTTTGAAACAGGCACCTAGGACCTGGTATGGCAGAATTGATAGATTTCTATCCAGTTTGAGATTTACTCAGAGTAAAGTAGATTCCAACCTTTACTACAAGGTTGAAGATGGAAACCTAGTGATGCTTCTACTAGATGTAGATGATCTGTTTGTAACAAGTATGGATGGGTTGATTGCTGATACGAAGAGAAAGATTACTGCCGAGTTCGAGATGAAGGACTTGGGTATGATGCATTATTTTCTAGGTATGGAGGTGTGGTAGAGTGCAGATGGAATCTTCCTTGGACAAGGTAAGTATGCAGTAGACATCCTGAAGAGGTTTGGGATGATGGACTGCAAGACTATGGCCACACCTATGGCATCGAATCTGAAGCTATTGAGCGATGCTTCATCAGAGTCATTTTATGCTACGATGTATTGTCAGATGATTAGGTCATTGATGTACCTGACAAACACAAGACCAGACATTTGCTTTGCTGTGAACACCTTGAGCCAATTCTTGACAGATCCAAGAAATGTTTACTTGATTGCTGCAAATCATATTCTGAGGTACCTAAGGGGTGCAGTTGATTATGGGCACAAGTACGATGCAAATAAAAGGATTAACCTGGAGGTTTATGTTGATTTAGATTGGGTAGGCAGTGCCATCGATAGGAAGAGCACTTCAAGGTGTTGCTTCAGTATGGGATTAGGTCTGATCTCTCGGTTTAGTAGGAAGCAATCCTGTGTCGCACTGAGTACAGCTGAAGCAGAGTATGTCGTAGCTTGTTTAGCTAGTTGTGAGGCAATATGGTTGCAGAAGCTATTGTCTGATTTATTTGATCTCCAGATGGATGCTACTTGTATACATTGTGGCAATCAGAGTTACGTGAAGTTGTCAGAGAATCTAGTTTTCCATGACAAGTCGAAGCACATCGAGATCAAGTATTAAAATATCAGGGATATGGTGCGAAGAGGAGTACTGAAGCTCTAGTATGTTGTGATGGAGGAACATATAGCTGATGTGTTGACAAAGCCATTGGCTAGAGTGAAGTTTGAGTACTTCAGGGAGAATCTTGGTGTTCCCCAGATCAAGGTTTCCTCCAAGGGAAGGTGATGAGTCCCATAGCCATTCTGACATGGTGAGAGGATTGGTTCCTTCCATGGTCAGATGTAAGGGCTAAGCCATTATGTCATGGTGAGAGGATTTGATTCCTTCCATGTCATATATGATTGCTGAGATCCATAGTCATTTTTTCAAGTAGGTCAGATATAAGGGTAGAGCCATTATGTCATGGTGAGAGGATTGGTTCCTTCCATGACAGATGTGAGTGCTGGCCATTCTGTCGAGTACATCAAATGTAAGGGAAACTGCCATTCTAGGAATGGATGTACGTAGTCAGTTACCAGGAACACTCAGTCTGGTACTGAGAGAGCCATTCTGATGAGTAGGTCAGATGTAAGGGCTGAACCATTCTATCATGGCTAAAGGATTAGGTTCCTCCCATGTTAGATGTGAGTGTTTTCCATTCTGTCGAGTAAGATAGATGTAAGGGAAACTGCCACTCTTCAGGAGAGTGGAGGCAGTTGGTCCATTACCAGGTAGCTTAGTTGGGGACAGGGGACCATTCTGACGAGGGTGTAGGATTTAGTTCCTACCAGGTCAGATGTGAGTGCATGCCCTTCTAACGAGGGTGTAGGATTTGGTTCCTACCAAGTCAGATGTAAGTGCAGAGCCTTTCCATCATTGTGAGCAGGATGCGATTCTAGCCTGGATGAGAGTATGGAAATCTTCCATCATTGTGAGTAGGATGTGTTCCAACCTGGATGGATGTAAGTGAAGAAATATTCTATCATTGTGAGCAGGGTGCGATTCCAGCCTAGATGAAAGTATGGAAATCTTTCATCACTGTAAGTAGGATGTGTTCCCTCCTGGATAGAAGTATGGAAATCTTCCATCATTGTGAGCAGGATGTGTTCCTGCCTAGATGGAAGTGAGTACTATGCCTTTCTGACGAGTAGGTCAGATGTAAGTGCTGAAGAGGACCTACATGTTGGATAGGCCTACAACCAGCATGATAGAAGGCTGGCTCTCTAGAACTTCCTATGATGAGAAGAATCATGAGATAACACATACGATGATGACTAGATGAGATCCATATCGAGCTATGATCCAAATCCTGTTATGACGACTCCGAGAGATCCATTCAAGTGATGATCTAGATCTAGCAGTGATGATCTAGATCGAGTGATGATCCAGATCCAATAGTGATGATCTAGATCCAGTGATGATCCAGTTCCAATGATACTGATCTAGATCGAGAGATGTTCCAGATCCAGTGATGATGTGCCATGATCGAGAGATGATCCAGATTCGAAGAATGAAGATGAATTGAAGACTCAGAATACTTGAGATGTAGATGACGAGATGATCCAGTTGATACATAGAAGAAGACCGGTGCTGAAAATTGTGTCGAAAGAATACCTTCCTAGTTAAGAGGGAGTGTTGATGTATTTATAAATTCAGAATGTATTCATCTATGTATCTTATGTATTGTAACCTGATGTTTATTCTGGGATGTATCTATAATGTAATTGATTCATGTTGTCATTCATTGATGTTTCGATTGAGATAATCAATAATGTAAACAAATCCTGTTAAGTCATAGTGGGTAACCCTCCGATTGTCTAAGGGTTAAAGTCACCATAGTTTCGGGGCACTAGGGTTATTAGACTCTCCAAGTAGAGGTCGACCCAAGTAGGGTTTTAGTCATGTTGGGATTAGTATAAATAGAGAGTTGGACTCTCTATTTAGAACACATCACTCACACACTCAAGTGTAGCACATAGTTGAGGAAGGAGAAGACACTCAGGCTAGAGAAGAAGAAGATTACTATTGTCAGGAATGAATCTTACTATTTTGGGGTTTTACCTTTTGTGTTGATTCTATCTCTGAGGAATTTGTGGGG
Source organism: Pseudotsuga menziesii (assembly GCA_001517045.1). NCBI lineage: Eukaryota > Viridiplantae > Streptophyta > Pinopsida > Pinales > Pinaceae > Pseudotsuga > Pseudotsuga menziesii. Next base: position 16,453 of record LPNX010340980.1, read on the forward strand.
TTTTCTCAATTTATGGTTTCCCCAATGAAAAAAACTGTGTTCATTGTCTCTTGTGTTTGATTTTTGTACTTGTTTTTCTCTCAATAAAGATCCTAACATAATGCTAGCTTGAATGCTAAAAAACTAACAATATTCTCTCGGCACAATCCCTCTCCTCCATGCAACTATTTTTCTCTCAGCATAGCCCCTCTCTTCCATGAAACTACTTTTCTCTGAGTGTAGTGCCTATCCTCCATGAAACTATTGCTTTCTTAGCACAACCCCTCTACTCCATGAAACTAATATTCTCTTGATACATCCCCTCTCCTCTCTTCAAATATTGTTCTCTCGGTGCAACCGATATCTCTTGGCGTAATCACGTCTTCTTTCTATCTATCCTTCCCCTTCTTTGTCCTGAAGCTCAAGTAGTGCATAGTGTTGTCTGGTTAATTATATTAACTACTCTTTACCTAGTTCTAATTTTGACTATGTCACAACCCTACAGCTATTGTGACATATCCTTCTAACTGCACTAATGACTCCTATTCTTGTGCAGCCCCTTCCTTCTGGTGCACCCTTCCTATTTTTGTCTACCCTAGCTATATTTTCTCTCTCTCTCTCTCTCTTTAGCGCAATGCCTTAGATATTGCGTGGTTCTTCCCCTGTCTAATATGGCTTCAAGAGGTTTCCATTCACAAACTTTGGCAGTACTACCCCGTCTAATTGCTGCAATTGAACTGCACCCCCAAAGGTAATAGAATTAACAAGATATGGACCTAACTAGTGCATCGATAAATTACCTGGATGCTTCAAGAAATTTCTGTTGTAGAGCAGCACTAAATCCCCTTGTTGAAACTTTTTTTTTTGTACAATGATCATGCCACGCCTTCTGTTGATCCTTCTCGATGCACTGATGGAATCCTGCAATAACATGGTCTTCTTCAAGATATATTAACTATGTTGCACACTCTTCTAGTGCGGCTTCCTCATCCATGCCTGTTGAGGCTACAATGTGTAGACTGGGGACAATGTACTCCATAGTCATGACTTCCTCCTTCCAATATACTAATTTGAACGATGTTTTCCCCATCAATTTCTTGCAAGTGGTGCGATATGCCCATTAGCACAGCTGGAATATTCAAATCCCAGTCATCTAGGTTAACATCACATACCTTTGTAAGTGCATTCTCTAAGATTTTGTTCAAGGGTTCTACAGTCTCGTATTCCTCTGGATGATATGGTGTACTTTTCTTGTGTTGTATCTATAGATCCTCCATCAATGCTCATACTGTGCGATTGATAAAATGGATGCCCTAGTCACTCATCAATACTCTTGGAAATCCAAACCGCATCATAATGTTATCAAATAGAAATCTTGTTATTGTTGCAGCAGTATAGTCCACAACTAGGGCATCTGCCACCCATCTTGTTAGGTAGTCTATTGTTGTAATTATGTATCGAGCACTAGTTCTTTTTTCAAGTGGGTTGATTGGACCCACAATGTCTACAACCCACTTCTCAAAAGGTTTCAAAGCCACCTATGGTACTAGTGGCATCTCATCTCGTCGCAATGGTATCCCCATGATTTTGCATACATCACAGCTCCGCGCATATTCTACTACATCGTTACATAGGGTGGGAAACCATAACCCTAAGTGAAGCACTTTTCTGGTAGTAGCCCGAGCCTTGTAGTGTCAACCAACAACATTTGCATGTGCTTCTTCAAAAATCTGTTCCTGCTCATGTGCTAGGACACATCGTTGCAATATCTCATCTGGTCCCATTTTATATAGTTGTCTAGTAGTCAACTAGTAATTAGAAGATTTAACTACCTGATGTTTCTTTTGAATTATGGAGAATTATTATTGGGCCACTCTGGTTACCAAAAATTTAAGTATAGGAGCATAGAGGTCGTCAACCATGTCGACCCAGAATAGTTGCGCATCGGGCAGTCCTTCTTCAATGTTGGTAGGTTCTTCGCTTGTCTCGATTATGGACAAGTGATTAGGGCCAGAATTTAAGTGACCCGACTTGAAAATAATCTCAAAATCAAACTCCTAGAAGAGAAGTAGCCAGCGACATATCTTCCCCCCCAACATACACTTGTTGACCAGATACTTGAGCGCCGAATGGTCAGTAAAAATATTAAAGTGGCCTCGTAGTAGGTACTGCCAAAAATTATGCATTGCATAGACCATATCTAGGCCCTTGTGCTTGGTGTTTGTGTAGTTATTCGCTTTGAATGAAAACTTCTGGCTAGCGAAAGAAATTGGGTGATCCAAATCTCCTTCTCCTGGTTGCACGAGCACTAATCCGAGCGCACCAGAAGATGCATCAACATGCACATGGATTTTTTTGTTCCAGTATGGAAATACAAGTATTGGTGCTGAATCCATCTTGGCCTTCAGCGTGTCAAAGGTTCCTTGACACTCGAGACTCCAATTAAATACAACATCTTTTTTCAACAGTTTTTCCTTGGGAGCAATGATCGCAGCATAGCCTCTAATGAATTTGCGATAGTACCCCATGTGGTCCAGTGTTGCTCGAAGCATATTTACAGTGGTCGATGGTGGAAAACTCAAGATGAGTGCTATCTTTGCACGGTTAACAAGTAATCCTTGCTTGCAAATGATGTTTCCCAATAGTATCCCGAATGGTGCACAAAAAATGCACTTTTTAGAGTTCAACGCGATCTGATGTTGTCGACACATTGCCAGCATTAGTCAAAGGCTCACCAAATGATCTTTGATTAGGCCATACACTGTCCAATCATCCATGTCTTATGTCAATCTTACTTCATGATTTTGATTTGGTGATAGACAAAAAATCCATATGGAAAAGAATACATTTCTTGACTGCCTACTACTTCAAGAACTTCATTTGTGAATGGGGTCAGAAATGGGTCATGAAAACAAGCATCATTCAGCTTCTGTAAATCGATACATATCCTAACTTCACTTGTTTTCTTATCTTGGAACACCATAGGACTGATCCATTATGACTCTTATACTCGCTCAATGATTCCAGAATCCAACATCTAGTTAAGTTCAGCCTTGAATCTTTCTTTGTACCATGGATTTAAGCGATATGGTTTCTGTCGCACTGATTTCGCATCTGGTTTTATTGGGATATTCATCTCTCTAAGATCACCCAGTATCCCCTTCATATATGAGAACTTAGTCAGAAAGAGATCTTGAAATTCTTGTAGCAGGTCTGTAATTCTTGCCATGGTCTCCTCATCCCAATAGTCCCAAACACTGGAAAACTTTGGGTTCTCTTCTAACCCAATGTTAATATTTCTAATATTCAACGATTGACTCATGGGATCAGTTGCTATATCTGGCACTGCAACATCCCTACTACCTTCTATCTTAGGAATATTAATACTCTGCAACTCATCATCATCTTCAGGTTCTCCTGACACATTGTAACATTCCATCATGGACTACATATGATAGCGTGCATGTGGATCGACTGGATATGCAACCAGGACCACTGTCAATATCACATCCCGGATGATCTATAGCGCATTTTTGACATATGGATTGGTATCTCCGAAACTAAAGGTCTTTGCAAAGCAATTAGTCAGCTCCTCCCATGTAGTTATTTATCTGCATAGATCTTCTAATATGTACCATGACCTCGACATTTCACCTAGGGTCTGAAAAAAGGAATGGACCCATTAATCCTTTAGTCACAATGCCCATAATGTTTGGCATTCCCCCAAATGACTGCTACTTTCATTCCGTCCATCATACCTCCCAGCATGGTATGCTTCTGCATTTCTGAAGCGAACTGTTATCAAGTGTCGACACTAGGACCATCTAGTAATTGTCTTTTTGTGAGTTTCTCACTAGTGCACTGGAGCAGCCTTCAAGGCTTCTTCTAGTGCCAGCAGTCATTGTGGTTCCAAGACCTTTTCTTCAAAGTACATTAAGAATGCAAAAGTTTCAGGAAACCCTTCAAACATGGGTAATTCCACAATCTTAGTTGCAACATGGTGCAATGACTCTATGATTAATCTGCACTTCCTAAAGGACACTACATGCATCAAATTTTTCCAATTTTCTAGTACATCCTCAAAATCAGAAGTCGCAGAAATAGCACTATGCCAACCGAGTTCTTCATTGGCTATGGTGTGAATATAATCTTCATAGATATTGTAGGCATGGTCCCACCCCATGATAACTTCATGTTTTACTGGTTCAATGTATCACTGGCCTTTATCAAGGTCCATAAGCACGCTGACCCAAATATCTTGGTTCTCGAAAGTCATCATCCTCTTCTTGAAGTTAATGACTACTGTTGTAATCTCACAGATCACATAAGATTACCAATAATACATACTAAAACATAATTATAACAGAGACAAGAGACAAGAACAGATAGGATGAAATAGATTATATTATTATAGTGAGTTCATACAAAAGCAGAGAACTGAACCGAGTTCTTGTTTGGCTCAACATCCTAATATATACAATTTAGAAACAGTTACAAAATAACTACTTGTCGGTTTGGTGAACCGACACGACTGTTAGTTAGCTGACCTAATAATCTAGTTTAGTCGGCCGACCGACTTAGTCGGCTAATCGACTAAGTCGGCCCATCGACTTAGTCAGCTGATCGACTAAGTCAGCCTTCGTTCAAGTCAACTTTGTCAACTTGCTCCTTCTACATCTTCCCCACGAACAAAATGTTTCTTCGTCCCAAAGAAACAGGGAGGTACAAAAAAATTGGTGTGTTGACGGACGCTCCAAAATTGTTATTGTTGTGGACTGTGTAGATGGATGGTTGGTCTCCAACCAACAAGTTTTTGTTTTTGATGTTATGGTCGTGCCATGCTTTCTGTTGCTGCTTGTGAATTTCTTGGTGTTGTATAGCCATGAGTCTGTGTTCTTCCAGCTTGCTGAGTTGAAATAGTCGATCCTTTCTAGCATGTTCATCATCGACATGTAGTAGTTGTGCAATAATAGGTGTCTACTGACGGAAATGTAGGGGGACAACTGCTTCTTGTCCATATACTAGTCGGAAGAGGGGTTGGTCAGTTGACCGCTTATAGGCTATCTTGTATTCCCATAAGACTATAGGTATTTTCTCATCCCAGTCATCTTTGTCAGTGCTACATATTTTGGTTAACCCTTTTGTCAATGTTTTATTGAAAGCTTCTATCGCGCCATTCGACTGAGGGTGATAGGATGTACTTCATCGGTGGTCGATGTGGAATTGGTCGGTCAAATTCTTGATATTTTTGTTGATGAAGTGGGTCCCTTGGTCACTGATCAATGTGAGTGGGCATCCGAATCAAGTGATGATGTTTTCGTAGATAAACTTGGTAGCTACCTCGCTGGAACATGTATCGACGGGTTTAGCTTCTGCCCATTTAGTGACATATTCTACTGCAGTGATAATATATCTAGCACCTGATCTTTTGGCTGGGACTGGGAATGGTCCTACAAAATCTATAGCCCATATTTTGAATGTAAGACTAGGGTTTACAGATATCAAGGGCATTTCTGTGCTCGGCAGAGGTCGATCAAGGGAATTTCTGTGCTCGGCAGAGGTCGACCAAGTCATTGACATCTGTCACATCGACTAACAAAAATTTTACAGTCTCTGTGGAGTGTCGGCCACCATAATCCTGACTGTTGGATTTTCTTTGCAGTTGTGTCTGCTTGGAAATGTCCTCCTGCAGGTCCATAGTGTGCTTCATNTCGCTCGTCGTCGAGTACACACCTTCTAAGAATGTTGTCTAACCCCATTTTGTATAAAAAACCATTGATGAGGCTGTAAGGCGCAACCTTCATAGCTAATATTTGTTTTTTCTTGGTGTTCATGCCTTCTGGTGCCTGACCTGTCTCTAAGAACTAAGCTATTTCTTCTAGTTCTTTGGGTAGTACTTCTATACGAAATAAATGTGCATCAGGAAAGTCGTTGTCGAATCCAGTTGGTTCCTCCCCTGTGTCTATGCGGGATAGGTGGTTGGGCCCGACATTTAGCTTTCCTGGTCGGAGAATGACTTCGAACTTGAACTCTTGGAAAAGAAGCAGCCATCGACAAATCCTCCCATGATGGAGTGGTTTATTGACAAGGTACTTCAGTTCTTGATGGTCGGTATTGAATGTGAAGGGATTATCTAAAAGGTAATGTCGATACTTTTGAAGGGAAAAGACCATACCTAGGGCTTCCCTTTCGGTGGTCGAATAGTTTCTTTTAGCCTTATTTAATTTTCGACTGCTGTAAACTATAGGGTAATCCATTCCATCATCCCCTGGTTGAGTCAGGATTGCTCCAATTGCTATTCCTAATGCATCGATATGGACATGAAATTTGGTCGACCAGTTTGGGAACTTAAGTATGGGGGCTTCGACCAGTTTTCTTTTCAGTTTGTCTAAGGAGATATGACATTCTTCTGTCCATTTAAACTCCTGATCTTCCTTTATTAGTTCTTCCATAGGGTAAGTCATATCTGAATAGTGTCTTATGAATTTCCTATAATAGCCGGTATGGCCAAGTAACACCCTGACTTGTTTGGGGTTCACTAGAGGTTTGAGGTCAAGAATAATCTTAATCTTGGCAAAGTTGACCTTGATGCCTTCTTTATAGACAATATGCCATAAGAGTATGCCTATGGGAGTCATAAAGATACAGTTCTTAATGTTCATGGAAAGTTGAATCTGTCGACATGTTTCTAGCATAAGTCAGAGCCATGTGCAGTGATCCTCTAGGGTGGAGTATATTGTCCAGTCGTCGAAGTATACTACCATGGTCTTATATATATATACTCTTGGAATGTTTTGACAACAATTCGAGAGAATATTGCAAGGGAATTCTTTAACCTAAAAGGCATAACTCTGTAAGCAAAGGACCCAAATTCACATACAAATGTTGTTTTCTTTTAATCCTCTTTTGCTATTGGTACTTGGTTATAGCCTAAAAATCCATTTGTAAATGAATAACATTCATGGCCTGCAACTTCATTCAAGATTTTGTTAGCATAGGGGGTGGGGAATGGATCTGTGAGTGTGACTTTGTTGAGCTCCCTAAAGTCGACACAAATTCTTAACCTGGTCGGGTCATGTTTCTTTGGCTATATGACCATGGGACTTGCCCATTCCAACTGGTCGATAGGGTAAATGATCCCTACTGCTAACATGTTGTCGATTTTCTTTTTATCTATTTCCTTGTACTTGTGGGCTAGTTTAGAAGGTCTTTTCTTGATAGGTCGGGCATCAGGTTTAGTGTCTATTTTCATTTCACCCATTTCTTGTACTAAACCTTTTAGGTCTTTATAGTCTCTGGAAAATACATCCTGGAATTCTCTAAGTAATTTTATTATTTTGGCGGTCTGTTGTTCACTCCAATAGTCCCCAATCTTTGCGATTTTTGGTCGGTCGTCATTTGAAATGTTGACCTCTTTAGTTTTCACCTTGGCATCTAGCCACTATGGTGCTTTAGCTTCGTTGATCGGCTGAATTCCTTCTGTGAATTGTGAAAATGTAGCAGGGAAGTCGGCGGCAGTCATTCTGTCGAGGTCAGGTTTGTCGGTGGTCGCGATCTTTAGGATTGAATGGATAGGTTTGGTTGTTTCAGCATGGTTGGATTTCCACCTGAAGCTCTTGCTTTCTGTGTGTTCATTTTCTAATTGTAAATGGGTCGACTTGGTTTTTGATTCGGTGTGTATGCTATTGCAGTCCTTGATTGGTTGATGGTCTTGGTAGGGAAGTTTTTCGGTCGGTTGGAGAAAGTGTTTGATTTGCTATGCTGGCTTGGCTAATTGTTCATTTTGAGGTACGGAGTTGAAGTCTTTAATAAAATTTTCCCTTAGTTCATGCTAGAAGAAGGTTTCTCCTCTAGATTCCTCCATCTTATACCATTTACTGGGTAAGTCGGCTAGGGTTGAAGGGAACAAGTGTGGCCAGGCTCTTTCATCCTTAAATCCAAGTATTCTCCACTCCTTTTCACAAGTTTTGATATGTTCTTGTGGGTTTTGTCCTTGGGTAAAGATAGGGATTTGGGCTTGATGGGTTAACTTCTTGCCACCAAACCGCTCGACAAAGTAAGTCGAAGTAGTTTTCCAGGTCTGGAGTTTTATCTGATGGGTGTCCCACCATCTAGCTGCTTGACCTGTGAATGTTGCCACTAAGCTTTGAAGTCAGCCATTTTATTCAATGTTTTTAGATACTTGTTTGACATGCATGACTGGGGATTCCATCTCCTTATACCTTGGTTGTTGTGTAATGTTTACGTTGGTCGGTTGTAAGGTAGGGCGTTCCCTTATTCTCTTTTTGAAGATCTTGGGGATAATTGAGACGATAAAGCACTGTCGGGTGGGTTTTTTCTATACTTTTTGTATAGTCCAGCACCCTCTTGCTTGCGTTTCATAATTTTCCATCTCCCAGTCATATAATTCGTCATCTGAGTTATAACCAATTGAGTCTTGGTTACCTAAGTGAAGTTCCCCATGGATGTTTGGTTCTGTATAGTCCGTATTGTTGTGGATCTGGTACAGTTGTCTGACATCGACTTCCTCATCAATTAGCTCAGTCAAAGGTTGTCCTTGGGATGGATGAATGGGTATAATGACTTTGTGACCATTTCCTTTTATCTTGATTCATTCCTTGTCTAAGGATATGGATGCTTTCATCTTTCATCCCCAAGGCCGACCGACTAGGGCTGGGAAGGACCTGGAACCTTCTTTTGGGTCAATAATTTCAAAATCAACCTTGGCCGAGATTCCCTTAATGGTCGTGTCGACATCTTTGCAAACCCCAATGGGTTTGATGAGGCCTTGTTCAACGAGTTTCAGATAAATGCCTGACTCATAGAGTCGAGGTTTACCCATCTGTTCCCATGTATTTCGGGTGATGATATTTACTTGGGACTCGAAGTCGAGCACTACTTGTCGGACATGGTAACCTTCGATTTCTAGGTCGACAAGTGGGTTGACATCGTTTTTGTATTTTTGGTTCAAGCTGTAGATGTTCTTAGTTTGTTTTTCAACGTTAGTACCTTTTAGTGCATGCAATAAGTCGATGAATTGAGCTATCGATTTGTCTGATTGAGCTAGTTGGATTAGTTGATGTAGTGTGTTGGGTCGGTTATTAATGATGTCTTCATGTCGTGCAATGTCATGAAATATGTGGGTGGCTTCTTGATAGGTTTGTTTTTCCTTGATGGGGTCAGGATACTCATTGGTGTTTTTAATCTTGCTAATCTGAGGGTTATCAAGCCCTGTCATTGTGCCTTGTCGAGTGACAATATGTAAATTTTTAGTATTTATTACATCATGCTTCTGGACACAAGACAAGACATTAACATTTTTCTTATTATTGATTTTTTCTAACATAGTAGGACAATCCTCAAGGGAGTGATCACCTACTCCACAGTGGTTACAGAATTTAAGATCAGTCCTGTCTTTGTACGGACAGTCTGCATATCGGTGAGCTTCTTTGTAACATATGAAGCACTGGGTGGGTCGACGCGGTCGAATGTCATGATTCCCAGGGAATTGACCTCTTCCTTCATATCTTTGTCATCGATTGTCATACCAGCGCTCATATCATCAGTCTTCGTGTTGTCTGTTCTGAGTATTTGATGTATTGTTCTGCTCGTGATTTTGCGCTACTGCATTGGTTTAGTATATCGCATGATAGTTCTGTCGATTTTTCAGGTTTAGCTGACAGTCGGCGGTGTTGTGAATTTTGGTCTCGTAGATGGTGCACCAGGAAGCCTTGCCGTTCTTCATGTTAAAGGGGAAGTCTACGGTAGAATGGTCTCCGTGTTCCTGGAAAATGTCACAAAACGACTTGGTTTGTACGAAGCGGACGTCTTGTCGGCTGTATTCTTGTCGACAATTATCTTTTGAGTGGCTGTTTGTTGAACACTTGGTGCATCAGATTTCCTGATTCTTGAGGGTAAGCTCCTTGAGAGACTTCTGTACATTCTCTAGTTGTTGTTCCAGTCTGTGGTCCGTAGGGTATGCCAGGATGTCTTCGTCCATTTCAACCTGAAAAGATTTTGTTAGTGCATATTCATATGTTTTAAACATCTCCAGACTAATATGTCGATGTACTTTTGGTGATAGTCCTGCAAAAAACCATTGAATTAGTAATTGTTCATTAATAACGTAATGCAATTGGCTCAGTAAATCTTTCCACCACTTTTCGTAGTTGCGAACGGTCTCGCCTTGATTCTGTGAAATAGTTTTGAGCTTCTTTGCGGCCAGGTGCTTAGCATCTGGGGTTTTAACAAAGGACAAGAACTACGCCTTAATATCAGCTTTTGTCACTCTGGGTTGTCTTTCAGAAAAGGTCATGTACCACATTAAGGCCCATTTCCTTAATTCTCCTACGAACTGGGCCATTTAGCGATCTTCATCGGTAACTTGGTTAGCTTCCTAGGTTGACTCGCAGATGAACCAATGTCGTCGGGGGTATTCATCTCCCTCATAAAAAGGAATGTGAGTAGATCCATGACCCATGTCTGAATCACTTTCACTGCTCTCTGATGTTGGTGATGGTGGAAGTGGGGTTGGTGGTGAAAGTGGTGAGTTTATTGATATGGTCGGGCCTGCGGAACTTTGATCGATAGAACTTGTGCTCTCATCGGTGGTCAAGTCTTCTTCGACTTGCAGTTGGTTGATGTCGACTTCTATGGTCGATGGTCCACTGCAACTTTGTGTGCACAGGTCTGATTCTTTGATTTCTTCTAAAGTTGTACGTGGCAGGGGGGGTGCTCCTTCATGTGTCGATAAGAGCAAGTGGATACTGTGAAGGGATGGTGCTGCTTGAAAGTTCACCCAGTTCCCTTTCATCGGTCATCGTATAATAAGATGTCGTCCAGGGTATGGTTCATCACCTAGTCGGCTCCATATAGTAAGGTCACCAGCTCGTAGTTGGAGGTCGTCGTCGACAATAGTCTGTATTCTGGTATGCAGATTTGCTGGGGAAAGGGTTATTCCTTCGTCGGGGACAGTTATTTGGAGAGCTTCTGGCTGCTCTATCCACACTTCTTCCTCCATAGGGGACACCTCTTGCTCTATGCCTTCTTCCTATTGGTCATGACCCAACTCTGGTGGAATCTCTTCTCAGTCATTCTCCCTAGGGCTTTGTCCTCTGTGTAGCCCCGCGGCTCTTTCACGTCTAGCTTCCCTTCTCTACTGTCTTTCGTCCCTTTCTATTTTCTAGATGTCCAACATACTTTCATACAATACTATTCCTTTAGAGCCATCTTCTGCCGACTTCTCATTACTGGTGACCAATATCATAGTTTTAGTCAACTAGGATCAACTATGCTCAACCTGTGACACATGACCAGGTACCCCCCCATAGCCTACCCGATGCTTTTAGAAAGCTCGGATAGTTTGGTCTACTTGCTCAGGAAGTATTCCCACTCCCTTTCTGCAATGAATTTCTCCCACTTCTGCTGTTGCTCCGCCCAGTTAGTGTTTGCAGGCTGTTCAAGAAGCGATGGATGAGGTTTCATAATATGGGCTACCCCTTTCTCGATCAAGAATTTGAACAGCAAGGTCGATAGGGAATACAAAAAAATTTCGGTGAATTCTGTGTAAAATTTATTTTTGACAGTTTCCACTAAAGTTTTGTCTTCGACTGCTTGTTCCTCACATAAGTCATTGGTGATTTTCTTGAACCACTCCAATAGATTTGTGTGGCCTCCCCGGATCAGTTTTTGCAGCAACTGTTCTTCTTTAGTCGTGTGCGGCTTTCTCATCCAGAAGTTGCTTCAATAGTTGTGGCACGGATTCGACAAAATTTTTGTGTGTCTCTGTGAAAAATCTTGCTTTGGCTTCAGGGACTGTTAATCTATTCCTACGTGCATAATTTTGCAAATAATTGGCAATTTTACGCTCCCACCAGTCCTTAATCTCCTGCTCTGGTATCATATGTGAGCATATATTCTAGACATGTACTACCGGCAACGGAACCAATGTTGTAATCTCACAGATCACATAAGGTTACCAATAATACATACTAAAACATAAGTATAACAGAGACAAGAGACAAGAATAGATAGGATGAAACAGATTATATTATTATAGTGAGTTCATACAAAAGCAGAGAACTGAACTGAGTTCTCTTTTGGCTCAACAGCCTAATATATACAATTTACAAATAGTTACAAAATAACTACCTATCGGTTCGGTGAACCGACACGACTGTTAGTTAGCCGACCTAATCATCTAGTTTAGTAGGCCGACTGACTTAGTTGGCTGATCGACTAAGTCGGCCTTCGTTCAAGTCAACTTTGTCGACTTGCTCCTTCTACAACTACCATGCTATCATTAGCCCATCCAACCCCTAGCAAAGTAGGGTAGGAGCCTTCACCATTAACAACCTCTATTATTTCAAAATCAGCATGGTTCCTCATACCTTCAACATCTATGACCAGGTTAGACACCCATCTAATTGGTTGCACCTTCACCTAATTAGCTAGTCATAGCTACAATGGGGACCATCCCAATGTCGGCTACCCCATATTTTCCCATGTCTACTTTGTTAAGATATTTACATCCGACCCTAGATCCAGAATGACCAAGTCGACTTCATAGTCTCCGATTCGAATATTCATACACATCTCCTTGCCTCTCTTTTTCTTATGTAAAGAGTTCATCATGGACTCCTTACCTGGATGACGCAAGAAATTTTCAATCTCAACCAAAGCTTCTTGGTCTTATTCTAGCGATAGAAAAAACTTAAATAATTGCTGCAAGGTACCATGCTACCACGATGGTCCTGCATCTACTGTAGAATCAAAATCAGAAGGAATTTCAATTATAGGAGACTTACAAAGACTTCTTCCAATCGTATCATGTGCTCCAAGAAATCTCTCGTTCTCCATTACGATATCGAATGGTTCCTTCTTCTATCCATATAGTCAAATCTGTGGGTGGGGCTCATGTCCTCATGTCATGTCTCCTTCTCGAGTGAAAATGGAAACATCGACATCTATTGTTATGGGTTCCAGAGAGATCGTTGCTACCCTCAGTCCTTGATATTGGTCCATTTTCGAATTTTAAGTCAACGAAAGATTCATCAGTTGGTTCAAATTTTGATTCTGAATTGGAACTTGATTTCGTGGCTGTAACTAGTTCTGGCTTTGTAACTGATTCTGAGTCTAGACATGATTCGGGATCTACAAGTGAGGAACATTCCTAGCCTACCATGTCACGATTAGTTGTGGCCAGTTTTTGACTATGTGATGAATTGCCATGCAATATGTACATGAGCATTGCAAGTGTGTCCAATCCCTCTAATAGTTCCCAAATACTCCACAATTGTAGAACTGGAATGATCTGCGACCTTGTCTTCCTCCTCATCTGAAGCCTCCTCCACTTCGTCAAAATCCTCTCCAGAATCATCCTTGTGGTTGGTACTATGGCTAAGCCATTTGTTTTGGAATGGGATTTGGTTGTTGGTAAACATAATGGGAAGCTTGAACATACTACGACTGCGACTGAGGCATCATTATTTGACTATACTGCAGCTGCGACTCAAATTGCGATTGTGGTGCGAACTGTGGTTGTGAATGCAAAGGTATAAATTGCATCGGCGATGGAAGAGTATACTATGGTCAAGAATTTACTATTTGAGGTTGCATCTGTAGTTGCTATACAGCACAAGGGTCTTCACCTTTCATAAATTATAAATCATATGCTCTCTCCTGTAGTAGATCGTATGCCCAACAGTATTTTTATTCGTGTCCCACTAATTTACAAAAAGAAAAATAAATATTTCCTGGTTTTTACACCAATTTATGCATGCATCTACACTCCTCGTGCCGGTTCCCATAAAATTAAAATATGCAACACCTTGGTACACTATTGCAACTTAATGTATTTGGCACTCCTGAAACTAGATAATTTCAAAAACTAGGGAATTTGTCCTTGGTGTGCCTATCTACATGACACCAAGTACACCAAGTATCGTCATGATCTTCCTTTGGCTTCTTGATGTCTTGTAACTGGATTGTTATATTTTCCAGTTGCACCTGGATATGATTCATGCCAACTGTACTCTCTCCAACCAGTGAAGCTTCCAAGTTCATCACAATCTCTAGAGCCTCACGCTGTGTTGCAATCTTCTATTGCATTAGTGGCTAGTAGATATGAGGTACCAGGGCTGCAATAAACCACTCTTTATGCTGGACATCACTCATCTCAAAGCTAACTCGCACCATCAATGTCTTGAACCTCTAATCGAATTCCCACACAATCTCATTAGGAAACTTCTTGATCTCTTTCAATTTAGTAGTATATTGAGCCTCAGAATTAGGCTTCCAGAATTCATCGATTAGTCACTGTCGGACGTTGTCTAATGTTTTGGTAGGATTCCCCGTAGGAAACTCAATGAATTTCATGAACCAATATACCACACGACCCCGCAGGGTAGTCTTCAGTTGGCCTTTCTTGATATCATCATCGGTGGTCTATCAAAAATTTCCACACTACCTCAGAGATGAACAAGTAATGCTCAAGATCATCAGTCTTGTTCCCATAAAACAAAGGTAATTTAGTGTTTTCTCCTACCATCCTCGACCTTCTTCCTATAGTGGTTGATCTACTACTAGACTATTGTTGACACGTTAGGCAATTTGATGTAGAATTCATGGTTCTTCCTCATTTTGAAGTAGTGCGTTGAGGTGTGGGCACATTCCAAGTCTAGTATAGGTTTGGTCGTGCTCTTCATCATTGTAGGGTCTCTTTATCTTGTGTGGTTTTCCTTTGTTGTTCTGTGTTTCACTCACAATAGGACCTTCCCCTATCCTTTGCGTCTTCTCCTATTGAAACATTTCTTCTCCCCTTGTACAACCACTTTCGTCCTTGCCTTGCCTCACAGTCTCATCGAAACTTGCACCCATGTACCCCCTGTCTTCCCATTCATCTCTCCCCTTTAGTCACGACATCAACCAACTCCACACACCATATTTTTACTACTCTATGTGCATTTTCAATATGCCCTTCTCACAAATAATCATTTTAATTGAGCTCTGTAAAGACAATAAGAACCTTCCTCTGGGTTCGTTGAATAATTCCCATTCTTATTTGTTGTAGGATTTGGTAGTGACGACGACAAATTCAGTGATATATACCTCCAGGATACTATCCAACAAGACCTCAACAACTCGTGATGCCTGATTGTCAGTTTCTTGTAGCTCCTTGATTAATTCACCAGTCCAGCATGTTCATTCTCCTCCTTGGAAATTCGTCTTCTTTTATGTGAACTATGCCAACCACTCTTACAGTATAATAGGAAACTCACTGAAAAGGTACTCATGAGGACCATCGTTTATGTAGTTCTCCAACCACTTATCCATGGTCAATCCTAGGTTCTGATTTTCAGCTTCATAAAACTCTCACAACTTCTAGTCAAACCAATCTTGGATTTCTGGTCACATTGGATGCCACATCCCCTCCTCTCAGTCGTAACAAGGTCCCAGCAAAGAAACTATTTGTTGGCTCAACCCTCAACCAACAAAACCCAGTCGACAAGGATCACCTCTATTGACTCTCAACTCGTCATGATCTCTCTAAGTATCAGCCCATACAAGTTTTACCCTATCCATCCACACTCGCAGAGTGGATGAGGTCTCACCTGAGATGTTCGAGGGAGGGATGACAAAACCAAGTTTCTGTAGTATAGAATAGGTTAGGGACATCGATAGTTCATCACTCCAACAACCAGATCATATCAACTTCTTTAAAAAAACCATTCATCCTTGCACATGACACATTCATATTTGGAACAGATCTACCAATTTAGAAGCATATCTAAACAACAAACATTGCATCATAGAGCCATATTTCTGATTCACTTGGCATTCGTCATCGAGTTTGGAGGAATAGAAAGATAGGAAAATATAAAAGAAGAAAAAAAGAATTCATATTAACATCCATCTTATCATATTACTTCTTCCCAATCACCAACAAATTGAAACAGATAACAATTCATCTCAGATAGATAACAACTTGTTCTCTCTATGCATCCATCAGTCTCAATGCCCTCTATACTGATATCATCTCCTTTCTATATATAGGCTGGTGTCTTTACATTCATGATCAACTTCTAACTAAATCCTAACTTATTTAACTAACTAATGATCAATATCCACAAAAAATGGTGAACAAGTACAAAAAGTGACAAAAAATAATCAAAAGTAGTCTATCTTCCACCTATCGCTCTATCTTCGTCTTGTGTAGTGTCTTCTGAGCTTGCGCAACATCACAAATGTTGCACAACTTACCCTCACCCCTTTCCAACACATGCTTGATCTTGTAGATCCATTTGGAAGTCACAACATACTTCCCTTCTGGTCTTGCGACAACATCCCAGACATCATTCTTGATGATCGACTGGTACTCCTTGATCATAACATCCTTCCATTCTTTCTTTTCTGCCACTTCTTCTTAGTTGGAAGGTTATTTAGCAATGATGTCACATAGTAGGGCTACATAACTAGAGTAGGATCTAGTTCTCTTCCTT
The DNA here is from genome assembly GCA_001517045.1 of Pseudotsuga menziesii. Lineage (NCBI taxonomy): Eukaryota > Viridiplantae > Streptophyta > Pinopsida > Pinales > Pinaceae > Pseudotsuga > Pseudotsuga menziesii. Next base: position 32,931 of record LPNX010340980.1, read on the forward strand.
TCTCTATGCATTTCTTCAAGACCACCATATCTCTCTACACCTTGGATAGCTTCTCATACCCGTGATGGTTTCCTTTTGTAAGGATTCTTCTCATGGGGTGGATCTATAGGTTACTGAGTTTATTCTATTTTTCTATCTTTTTCGGGAGTTTCTTGAATCATTGTTGTATCCCAGATCGTGGGTACTTCTGGTTCTTCAATATCCTCAATAGGTTTCTTTCTGGATTTTTTGTAATTTGAGTCTTTGTCAAATGTTACGTCCCTACTAATGGTGATGTTCTTGAATCCTAGGAAATATACTCTGCAAGCCTTCAGGATTTCACTATATCCCACAAATATACCCTTCTTTCTTGAAGGATCTAACTTTGTCCTCTTTTCTTTCAGAATGTATATGTACACTGGGTAGCCAAATATTCAGAGATGGATGACTTCTAATTTCTTGCTAGAAAATACTTCTTACGGTGTCATGTTCTCAAGTACTCTATGCGAAGTGCGATTCTGTACATACACAACTAACCTAGCAGCTTCTTCCCATAGATGCATAGGAATACCTTAATCATGAAGCATTTCCCTTTCTTCTTCCATAATCATTCTATTCTTCCTTTTTGCAACCCCATTATGTTGTGGATTATATGAAGTGGTCAACTCCCTCTTAATCCATGGCTCTCTGCATAATTCCTTGAATTCATCTTATGTGAATTATCCCCCATTGTCTGATCGAAAGGTCTTGATTTTCTTTTCTGTGTGGTTTTCAATCAAGGATTTGAATTCCTTGAACTTACTGAAGACTTCATCTTTTCTTTTCAATAAATGTATCCACGTATTCCTAGAAAAATCATCAATGAAATAAACATAATATACATACCGACTTAACGAGATGGATGACATTGGACTGCATACCTCAGAGTGAATAATTTCCAAGATTCATTTTTCCTTGCTCTCGCCACTTGGAAATGTCTTCTTTGTTTTATTTCCTTTCGCAAATCCTTTGCAAATGAATTCATGCTTTGCCTAAATTTTTGGAAAACCTTCAACAACTTTTCTTGCAAGTGGTAGTTCCCTATAGTGCACATGTGCAAGCCTTATATGCCAAAGTTTGCCTGGATCGACTGAGTCATGTAGAAACGATTGCTCTGGTGGGCCATTTAATTTGTATAAGCCTCCCTCTTGGTATTAAATCACTAATACATCATCTATAGTCTTTCCCTTTGGCCACATAAGGAGTTGGCCATATACAAAGGAAACCCTCATACCTTTTGCATCCAATGCAGATATGGAGAGAAGATTCTTCTTTAGTCCTGGTACGAAAAAAACATCCTTCATCTTCATGGATTTTTAGGATTCTAGATTATAGGAATCTTTACCACTACCTTTTATTGGATGTTGGTAGTCATCCCCAAGTTTCATTTTGTGGGGTGACTCATGTTCGGATAGTTTCTCAAAGGATTCTTTGAATCTTGTCATAAGCTTGGAAGCTCCACTATCTATAATCCAATCATTGCTTCCATGTGTAACAATTCCCATTAGGGAAGAAATCAAAACATACTCTTCATCTCTTGAAGAATATTCACTTTCTTCTTTGTCTCTTTTCTTGGGAGGTTCATCATCCTTTTTGGTGTGAGAATCAGGTCTTCTTTTGTTATTCTTCTTCTTGTTGTTGAGGCCTGCAAAATCCCAGGAAAAAATAGTAGGGATTCTACCCAATAAACATTCTGAATTAGCTTGTTATTGTTTGATATGGGGAATCCATCTAGTTTATGGTCTGGCTATCATGGGTCAAGTAACAATTTAAGCTTTCTGTTACCGGTTGCGGCATGGTCCACCGTTTAAGTGTATTTTTTAGTTTTATTTTGTATATGATATGCAAGTGCCTAGTCTAAGTGCAAACGATAAAGACATCAATGAGTTCACAGTGTGATGCGTCAGTTCTTACCTCTCGTCTTATTACCCCTTTTTCTTCTAAATCATAAACAAATAACAACTATGCTAAGCTAGATAATTCTATATAACCTATCCCTAGGGAGAAATATTGTATTTAATGGTGAGTAATGTACTGTAAAAAATGCATAAAGAATATTACAGATATATGTTCATAATTTAGACTACATGAATACATGTAGAAAGATAAACATAGAGGTAACTCATTGTTGGTTAAAACATTCCTTACTCAACATACTGCATAAGTTTCATAAAAATAACAGAAAATCATTCATAGCATGGAAGTAATTCATAATTTAGAACTTTAGTGAGAATTTCTCTTCACTACAGGGGTTAGAATGGCTCCCTTGTGCCTATAGGGCACAAGGCTAGGTTCCTAAACTTAGAAAACAGTAAAAAAGGAATGGAAATATTGCATAAATAGAGCTGGGAATTGAAACTAAGCTAATATAAGCAAGACTAAGTAAATGGCAGCTACTATAAACTAAATTTATGAGCAAATAACAGAAAGAAATATGGAGATGCAGCCCTTGTGAACCCCTCTGCACACAGTAGGTTAGGGTTCCACCTCCAAAACCTGCAAAACCAATCTAAGATACTAAACCTACAAATAGAGATTAGGGTTAGAAAGTAAAAACAAATAAAACAAGCATAAACATATATTATACCTCACTTAGGTGGAAATGGGCCACCATGCCCTAGCTCATGGGAGCACCTCTCTCTTGGTTGGGAAGCAATGGCTTGGAGAAATGGAGATGGAGGAAAGGGAGAGTGGGTGGTTTGAGAGCAATAGGTCTCAAAGCATCCATGGGAAGCATAACAATATGCAAATGAGGAGTGTTTTGAGAGTGAGCCCCCACCCTCCTTATATAGTTTTTGCAAGGGGTTTTAGTGTTTTAAGCCCTTGGTCAAGGATTTAGCGCCTTCCGCTGTAAATTTAGCCTCTTTTTGAGGGATTTAGCTCTTGGGGGCTATTTTGGGCTCTTTTTAGGAGGTTTTATCCCTTTTCTTAATCCTTGGGCTCTTTTGGAGGTGTGGGGGTCAAATGGAAGGTCTTATGGAGTGAAATGAGTGTTGTGAGGTGGTGTCCTTGGGTGGTGTAGGCCATTGAGAGATGTGTGGGGAATTTTTGGGTTAACAGATTGCCCCCTGATGTGTGAGGGTAGGAGCTCAATGTATGGCCGATAGACACCATAGCATTTGTTGTCGAGAGGTGGTGCTTCCGGGGCTGGGGCATGGTGGATTTTGGTTTTTGTATTAATTTGGTTCCCATCAATGGGTGAGATACAATAAATGTGTGACATATCTATGGATGAGGCAAGCATTCCCATGCTCATGACAATGTAAAAATAATCATTTGATCTATTCTCTAAAGTACAAGAGCCGATCATATACAACTGATGTTACAATGCTGGTTGTCTCCATGTGAGGTTGAATACAATACTGATCTGGTACATTGGACCCATGGCATTCTCATGGAATACTACATCTTCATGGATGACGGTCTGCTAGATCTAGAAGGGTACATAGATGTATGGACTCGCTGATTGAGAGTGAGAGTCTCTGTGGTACAAGTATGCTGCATCAATCATAAAGGTATATCAAAGCACTGCTGGGGCTTCTGAACACTGTATTCAACGCAACCTGAAAAATCACAAGGTACATAACCTGTTTAGGCTCTGCAAGTTGACTCACCAATCTGCTAGAGTCGAGTGACATCTGGGGTCTTCGACCAAGTACTATGTAGAACAAACCTTGTACGAATCTCAACGGTGCGATGATGGAGCTGAAGTCGAGCACGTGAGACACAACCATCCTGAGAGGCACTAAGGTCTCCTCTCAAGTGGTCCAAGGAACTCATCAATGATGTTAATGAAACCAAGGTACAGGGACCTCTAGGTCTATCCTCTGGAATATATGTTTTGGAGTCGACAGAGGGAGAACTGCCCCTAGTCAAGGCAATGATGTCTCCTTGACCAGGAGTGCGAGGGATAAGCAAAAGGTGTAAAGCAATCTGCGGACTGACTCACTGAATTGGGGGGGAGGGGAGGGAAGGAAAAAAATGAACAGGGGCAGGGGGGAGTGGGAGACTCAAACTTCCTTTTTTCAGAGTATTACGGTAGGGCGAACCAGGCAGCAAATGAAACTGACTCATGGGAATGGGATCATAGCTATAATACCGGGAATGTTGCTACAGATGGGAAATACTTGGAGGAGGTGGATACTTTTGATACTGACGGGATCCAAGGAATACACATTGTAGAGTACTTTGAAAAAATGTGACCCAATGTAGGGATGCTGCCAAACTATTTTCTGTGGGGTGGTGTCTAGGGACACCATCATGGTATGATCTCATGGATTTTTGGTGAGCCCGAGAAGGTAAGTGCTTGATGGTGCTTTCAATTTTAAAGAGTCTGAAAGCACGAAGAAGAATCTAGTGGGGGATATTTTTCATTGGTAGCCTTTTGTGCCTGAAAAAGGATAAAAGTATACATAGGAGAGCTCGCCCATATTGGAGGGGATGAGAGACTTCTTTACCATTGGTAGTCTGATCAGGCTGGAAAAGGTTAAACCTAGACTGACTGGACGGTCATTCAAATACTTTTATGGGCATGAACGAAACCAATTTTGCTTGATGATATTTTCTTGTTGAGATGGTTGGAAAAGAGCTTAATGACAACTAGTGGTGAGATTTTTCGTAAAGTGCAGCCCCTCTACCCGAGAAAGAACAAAAGTCTACAGAGGGGAACGGTCTTGGCTTGAGTGTGCCAAGGAGGTCCTTTTCGATTGTTGGTCTACATGGTCTGCAAAAGGAGGTAAACGAGACGATGTAGATGCCATTTCCTATACTTTAGTGAGTGAGAAAGGAAGCAGCTGCACTCGACGGTATTTTCATTGTTTTGAGGACTCGGAAAAGAGATTTAAACAAAACTCCAATGTGGTCAACCGACTGCGGTGGCATGAGTGGTGCCCCCATGTCGAGACGGTCGACAGAGGTCCAAAGGTCATCCACGCAGTATGGATGGAGCAGAAGGATATCAAACATACCAATACATGTGTGGGATATATCGCAGCAGAGGTCTGCGAGACGGTGCGGCAGAGGCACGCAAACTGAGGTGGCTCTCAGACAGAGGTCAGGAGGGCATGTGTGTGTGTGTGTGTTGCGGTGGATGAACTTGACTACATGTGATGTGAGTACAAGTTCAGAGGAATTTATATGACAAATATGTGCATGAAAAGAAATCATTTTATGGACAGTGGTACAGAGATCCGCGTAAGGTGCAGTGAATGGAAAAGACAACTATGTGATAAAAATACAAAATAAAAGCTAATATTACATTTCTTAATGGGCAACGGCTCGAGGACACTTCTATACCAAATATATGGAAGAAAAACATAGGGTTTTGTGGATGATGGTCCAGATGTCCGCGTAAGGTGCGGTGAAAAAAGATAATTATAAATACAAAAAGTAAAATTATAGTACAATCCTTAAAGGGTGGTGGCCTGAAAGCTCGGATGAGTTGTGGTTGAGAAGTGTGATACAAGTGTAGGTCCATAGACACTTGCATCATCATGTCATGGCTCGTAAACTGAGGTGACTTGTGGGAAATAATCCCAAAATTGATTAATTAAACATGAGACGATGGTCTCATAAGGAAATGAAAATTTGATCCTAGAGGTGTGAGAGGTGTCTTGAACAGGTTTCGGGTGACTTTGGATTAGTAGCTGATGGTGCTGCTGCTGACTTGTGCTAAAAATGTTGAAAAACAAGAAAAGAAAATGAAGCGACTCATTGGTTATGTTAAGCATAAAATATCTTGAGGTAGAGCCTATTGTGGGGGTTCTCCAAGAGTTGTCCATCAGAGTCAACGAAGAGGTATGCCCCCTTGCCGAGATGAAGGTCATTGGCAAGGCAGGATGATAGAATCTAGTCTTTTATGGGAAGAATAGATTCCACACTATGGTTTAAATGGAATGGGTAAAACTAAAGCCGGTCTTACAAATCTCTCTGTCATCGCATAAGTGGTGCCGGGATAGATCAGGTGGATCTTCCACAACCGATGAGACGAAAGGGAAACTGGTTTTAGAGATCATGTAAATGGTACTGGTTGTGGTTTTGGTGGCCTTTCCCCCAGTCTCTATTGGAGGAAGAGGGGTAGGCCTGGAGATAGAAGGAGTCTTTGATGGACCTAGAGGTGGGTGCAACATCATCTCAATTGGTTGGACATGAGTTAACACATCCTGGGGACTCAGAGGTATGGTAGGTGGTTCAAGGTACGACACAAGATCCCCTGGTGTGAAATCCTGTAGATTGCGGGTTTCCAAGATAGACTTATTCATGATCTCATATGGTAGGAAAATAAAAAGGAAAAGGAAAAGGAAAATGATCATGTTGATCGAGAATGAACCCCACTATTTCCCTGGTAACTGAGGTTGAGGTTGCAACTAAGGTTGCAGTTGCGGATGGAGAAACAATGGAAGAGACAGTTTTGATCAACCGTCGATGATGGTGGAGACAAGAGGGTCTATAGAAATAGACATCATGTAGATAGACATGGTGTCTGAAGAAGGTGGTGGTGGCTAAACTTCTTCAATCAAGGTGATCTCAGACTCAAGGGAATGCGAAGGAGGTCAGCGAGAGCCATTCAAAACTTGGGCAGGTCTTGGCAATGGTGGGAGTAATGTCCATACAAGCCGCAAAAGGGCACAAGCATGGTTTTTCCTCAATGCCTTTTTCCTGACTAGTGGCGCGATTGGGAGTTCAACCATAGGGATGTTTTTGTTCGTATCCATGGCATCCAGATGCACACGGATCACTGGAATTTCAGGGCAATTCTGAGTTGGATGGCCCTGTTTTTGACAGAAGACACAAGGTGGGACTCATCCTGGTTTTATGGTGGCTTTGGTGTTATCTCCCCTCACCCTTTTGGGTCAGGGTGGTGCAAGTGCAGGTGTGGAGGTTGGATTATGTGGACCGGGTGGGGGGTGAGACTCAATCACAATAGGTTGCACCGAAGTTAACACAACCTGGGGCATTGCTGGTTGAGCTGGTGGATCTAAATACCACACCGTGATCCCCAACGTAAGGTTGGGTAGGCTTAAGGTGGCCATGACCAGCTTGCTCATGACACCAGGTGGGGGAAAGAGGAAGGGAATTGTATGGACTAGAGATGAGTCCACATAACTCCCAGCTGGTTGCATGTGGGGGTGAGGTTGTGGTTGCGGCTACGCGTAATGCTACTACTGCGGGTGATGTTGTAGCTGCTGTTGGTGTTGCGGCTATGGACAATGTTGTGATTCTGGTTGGGGCTGCAGTTGTGGTTGTTGTTTGGGTGCAGCAGTGCTTGATGAGACCATGCACAAGTCCGTAGTTTACTTTTGTGTTGGTGGCGGTGACACCAACGGGAAAGGAGTCGTCATGGTGGGATTAGTTAACAACCCAGGGCCCACATTCAATGGTGGGGAATCTGGTGTGTTTTCAACCACAACGTTGGTTGCAGGGATGGCATTAGCATGTGCGGTCTCCCCTTGCAACTTAGTTGTGGTGATGGTAGGGATAACATTGGCAGGCGTTGTTAACCCTTGCAGATCATGGTAGGTGAGCTGGTCAACTGTCACAATCTTCCCTTCTTGGGGGAACATCATGAGGTAGAAGATAGTTGACGCGATGGCTTGGATGGCATACATGTAACTCCTCCCAAGGAGGAGGTTGTAATTGAGTTGAGAGTTGATGACCTCAATGTTGATCATGACTGTCTTCTCGACTAATGTGATGGGGACATGGGGGAGGATTCTTTGGGCTTTAGTGGGGTGTCCATCATAAGCCCGCAAAGTTGTAGATGATGGTTGAGTAATTGGTAATCCAATCTTCTACCAAACCAAGGTAGACATGAAGCACATGAATTCCCCCTCATCCACTATGCATCATTGCACAACCAAGTTTCGGATGGATACCGGGATTTGGAAGGCGATAGTGAAGGGCATGCGCGGCTCTTCATTCTCTGTGTCAAATGTGATTAGCTTGGAATCAAAGGGGTCTACTGCCCCTAGAGTGACTAGTAAGGATTTCCACTGTGTTGGGCACATTTTAAGTACCTCAAAAGTGGACATAGTGGTTGGTGTTAGGGCGAAATTGTCCACAATGCCATAGCTGACTGCAGCTCTAGCTATGGCGTTATTGGCAATTTTGCGTATGGGGGGCCGCGTGAACGAGGGTAACTGGAGAGGTAAGTTGGTTGTCTTAGATGTGGATGTTGCTAATGAGTCAATAGGTTTGGTGGTGGTACCATACTGATTTTGTCTAGTTTGTAAGTTGACCTCTTCAGTGGTCATGGTCATCAGGTGGTGAACACCTGTTTCGGCCGTGGGCGGTGCCCCCAAAACATTGGGATTGGCCTGGGGAGGGGGAGAAGTTGCCACCAATCCTTGGATTGGTAGTGGGTTTTGAAGCACCATGTTAGGAGGTCCTTGTGGTGCTTGGTTGGGTTGGCCTTGGGTGGGGGAATTGACGGCCTGTTGGGCCTCATTTTGAATGGCCTGCTTAGCGTGAGCCATGAGGGGACACTCAAATGTGTACTACCCATAAAAATCATAGAGTGTACAAGGTTGGTTTATGTGAAATGGAGCATTGCGTCTTGGTGCATTCTGCCATGGGGGGTTTTGGGATGGCTGGTTAGCCGCGACATTATTAGGAGGGTTTGGTTTTTTACTGCCTCCCTGCGGTTGGTTAGTGCCTTGGTTGCGAGGCTAGTTATTTCTATCTTTCTCTTGTTGATTGTTGGGGTTAGACTGGTTGGGATAGTTTTGTTTGTGAACACTTGTCCCAATGGAGCGGGTGGAGTGGGGGCGAGGGCTTGAACTTGTTGCACTGGTGGTGCATAATATATTTGTGGGGGTGGTGGTGCCACGGATGCGAGCATTTTCCCCACATACTGTTGTGTTGGCCAAGCCATGGCCTGAGCCTGCTACGGTGGTGTAGGTTGTTCATAAGAGGTTGTTGCCCCGGACTGAGACATCATTCTAGCATAGTCCAGAGCTTGGGTTTGATAAGCAATGTTAGCCGTGTTGCTTGGTTACAGTGCCACGATAGGTGGTGTTAGTTGATGCTGTGGTTGTTGGGAGACTGACCCTATGATTCCATTCGCAGCATGGGATGCCCCCGGTGCATCACGGTAAGAGGTGTTTGGACGGGAAGCATCTGGAATGACAGTGTATAAGTATCCAGATTAGGCGTAAATGAGATCAAACTATTGGGCCTTCAATATGGCCTCTTCTTCAAATTGGGGACATTCAAATGCGACGTCCTTTGCGATGGGCAGGAGAAAAGTCTTGAGGAACCAATCCATGAAGATCCTGTTGTCAAGTTGGATTTTACACAAGCTACCGCACCGCCACCACTCATGGATATGATCAGTGTTGTGAGTGGCAGTGTTTTGGAAATAGGATAGTAGGATCTCCACCCCCTCATCATATCTGATAGGGAGTTGGAAATGCTGTAGGAACATGAAGGCTAGGGAGTTGGAAATGCTGTAGGAACATGAAGGCTAGGGAGTTGAAGTCGGGCTACTTGGCTTGTGGGAACTCAATGTACCATTTGGCCACGGCACTTGTGAGGGTGCGTTGGAATAGCCTCAGCTTGATGGAGTCCTCTACGATGCTATTGGATGAGCACCATAGATGGAATGTCATTATCTGATTTTGGGGACATTCCCCGACTTTGCCTTCAAACTTTGGGTTGTCTAATGACAACTTCGTTAGCATAGGTGGCCAAAACGTTTGGTGGCAGATGGGATCATTCGTTAATATAGCCAAGTAAGGAAAGTTCAAATGAGCCATTAAGGGAATATTTGATCCCAAGTTGATGTGGGATGGGGCCACAATGGGGGTGGGGTTTGTAGGTGCATAGTGCATCTACACAGATGGGGGTGCTTGTGGTGGCACCATGGCGGATGGGTCAATGCCCCCAAGTGTTGTGGGTGGGATGTTGTGGGTAGTGGGGGCATTGCCCCCATGCATGGCAGTAGGGGCAATGTGGGTGGTCGGTGCACTGCCCCCCTATGTGGCAGGGGGGACAATGTGTGTTGAGGGGCCACTGCCCCTGTGTGTTACCACTGGGCCAGCTTGGCTAGTCACTATTGGTGGTGGAAATTGGCTAATGATAGTCTGCATGACTATGCTTGGGCCACTTGCCACATTGTGGGTGACATGTTGTGATTTGGACATGGGTCCACTTGCTAAGGTTAGGACAAAAAATTGATTCGGGTTTGCAGTAGCCATGGGACTAGATGGTGCGGTGTGAAGGTTTGGTTCAGATTGATATGGGTTTGAATCAGAATCAGAGGCTATGTGGCCCTCTGATGGTGTGGGAGATTGCTGAGAACAGCTACGATGGTGCCAAATGAGTGTTCCAAATGGTGGTGGTTCGCCTCTTAGGCACGAGGAAGATCGTGGAGGATCAATTGTGTTCACTTTGGTGTATGAAAATGGTAGGTATGACATTTGGACCACGGTTTCAATGGCTTCCTATTAGTTGAAGGTGGTATCTCGACCACCAAGACTGCCAGAAGACAGTGCTTGGCTTGTTCCTCATGGGTACTTCTACTAAATCAGAAGGGTTCATTGCCCATTTTGCTTGGCAATTCCTCTTAGTGGCCAGCTACTTTGGGGTTCTTGTGGTACTCCTCACAATGAGTTTCTGGGCAAAGCCCAAGTACTTCCCATAGTTAAAACAGTTAGGGACTTATGTCCTTAAAGACTGCAGAATTGATTGAACTTAGTGTAAATTTGGTAAATTTTAAGGTTTACTCAGCATCATGAACTGAGATGGGTTAATTATTTGGTATGGTGTGTTGGTTTGCTTGTTTGTTCTGGTATATGGTTGTTGCAATATGGTTTATGAATTCATGGTATAGTTCATATCATGGTATTGTATGCAAACATAAACATAAATTTGTAAGAAAATATGGTGATTAACCCTGAATTGTTGTCCTAACTAAATGTCTACCTCTCAATGGTATTCTTCTTCAACCAAGAGAAGGTGTTGGGCTCTCAAAACAATGGGACTAAACCCATTTGTAGATCCTTAGGTCACCTCCCAAGTGCTAGGTTGGTCAATAGGGAGGACGCTTAGTGCCATGAGAAGCCCTCCTTCTCCACCCCCTCTACCTTCTAGGTCACCTGGTTTTAATGGTTTAGGAAAACTACCATGGAGTGCCTAGATCTATATGAGCTTTCCCTTCGTCGTATCCTAGAATTCCCCAGAGGGTGATGACTGGGTAGAGGAGGAAGGGGGCAGCAAGATGGTTAATTTTAAGTTAGTTTTAGTTAGGCTAGTTCATTTTAATAAACCTCAATGATTGATTTAGCATATACACTTTGTTAATGGATTTATTTGCAGAAAATGAAAACTAGAATTAAAAGAGACCTACAATCGAGGACAGGCATGGCTGGGCCACACTAATAGTCCTTTGAAACTGAAAATTGCTATTAATTAAACCCAAAAACAACTAATGTCTGACAGGCCACACATTTCTGACCAAATCCCGTGAGGGGGCCACGATATTTTTCCAGAAATGAGTGAGGGGGTCGCACAAAATGCCAAAACAGCCAAAACCTGAGCTCCTCGGCTAAAGTCACACCTGTCTAAGGATTAAGTGTGCCCTGAACATGCTTATCTGGGGATTAAGTGTGCCTTGTCTCACCTTTTCCCTTGATAAGAGAAACCTGCTCCAGAAAGGGATGTTTTGGTGAGGCAGGGTCAGATCTGGCTGACAGTAACTGGTACTGGGGTCAGTCTGACTTGGATTAGCCTAGAAGAGGCTTTGACACTGACATAAAGAAGACATAAAGGAGATTTAAATAGATCTAAACTAAGATTTATGAAAACTAGGGTAAAAACTAAAAAACTTGAAAACTTGAAATTTTTTGGCCAGGGATCCTGTGGGATCGACCCAGCAGAGTTGCCAAAGCTGTAGTGAGAATTTCTCCTCACTACAAGGGCAAGAATGGCTCCCTTGTGCCTATAGGGCACGAGGGTAGGTTCCTACCCTTAGAAAACAGTAAAAACAAAATGGAAATATTGCATAAACAGAGCTGTGAATTGAAACTAAGCTAATCTAAGCAAGACTAAGTAAATGGGAGCTACTGTAAACTAAATCTACAAGCAAATAATAGAAAGAAAGATGGAGATGTAGCCCTTGTGAACCCCTCTGCACACAGTGGGCTGGGGTTTTGCTGCCAAAACCTGCAAAACCAATCTAATCTACTAAACCTGCAAACAATGTCAATGAAAACCTGTAAATAGAGACTAGGGTTAGAAAGTAAAAACAAATAAAACAAGCATAAACATAGATTATACCTCACTTAGGTGGAAATGGGCCACCATGCCCTAGCTCATGGGAGCACCTCTCTCTTGTTTAGGAAGCAATGGCTTGGAGAAATGGAAATGGAGGAAAGGGGGAGTGGTTGGTTTGAGATCAAGAGGTCTCAAAGCATCCACGGGTAGCATAACAATAGGCAAGTGAGGAGTGTTTTGAGAGTGACCCACCACCCTCCTTATATAGTTTTTCCAAGGAGTTTTATGGTTTTAATCCTTTGTTCAAGGTTTTAGCCCCTTTTTTGGGCCTTTAGCCCCTTTTTCCCTAACTTTAGACCCTTTTAGGGTTTTAGCCCTGTTTTTAGGGCTTTAGCTCCTGGGGGTCTATTTTGGGCCCCTTTTTGGGGTTTTTAGCCCTTTTCTTCATCCTTGAGCTCTTTTGGAGGTGTGGGGATCAAATGGAAGGTCTTATGGAGTGAAATGAGTGTTGTGAGGTGGTTTCCTTAGGTGGTGTAGGCCATTGAGAGCTGTGCGGGGGATTTTCAGGTTAACAAGAACGATCTCACAGTTTGTAGAATAAGCTAAAATAGAAATAATTCGACATTCAACCAATCCACAATATGCATTTGAAACTTCATAGCTCCTTCTCCAGTAGAAACAATGGCTTTTCTTTATTATAAAAGGAAATAGTTCTTCTTACAATAACCTTCCCAAAAGATATCATGGAAAATTCCTTTCTCCCTCTACTTTCCCTATACTTATACAAATATAAAATAACTGTTGATTTTCCTAAAACTTTTGGGCTTCCTCAACTCTTCGTTCACAAAACTCTTGTCTTTAATGTTGTATTAAAAATAATAAATACAAAATTATATAATCTTTAGCTGGTGAATAAGACAAAATTCAAATGGGAAGAGGTGAGGTCTTAATAAAAATTCCCCATGCTTGTGTGTCTTCACTGATGATTCGATATTCTGCAGGGTCCAATACATGCACTGCCACTTCATGCTTTGATAGATGAGACTCGATTTCCTTTATCTTAGGTACATTATGCCTCAAATATTCTTCTAATAGGATCTTGTGGGATGAAGCTTGGATAATCCATATCTTGATGTCTTCTTCACTAATAGCTTTAAGATTGGATATACTTTCTTGTTCCTTTTGCAACCTCTCTTGCAAGTTCTTCATATGTTCTTCTTGGACTGGGAAATCTTGATCTAGGGCACTTGCTAGAATCATGCACTGATTGTGAATAAGATGTATGCCCTAGTAAAATTTAGAACACTTTTCAATAGTTTTCTCAATGGTTGTGTTTAATTTGACTGTTGTTTTACACCCAAAATTTAGTATGGCTAGCTCCATCTTAAGACTTCCTTTAGATTTCTGAGGCATATTAGCTAGAATAGTTGAATGGGTTCTTATCCATGTTAATTGGTGTTTTACAAGCTCGACCACCTCTGATAATATTTTATGGAATTCCAAAAAGATGAGTGCTAGCTATTTTAGTTTGACCTCAATTTATTAAATCTATACATCTCTCCTGCAAGGCTCAGCAATACCTGATTTATCTCTTTTTGTAGCATTGAGGCTTGATTCCTAAATGGAGTAATGTCTATTTGCTTCTCTTTCGCCACTAGAGGCTGTTCCAACAGTAAAATATTCTAAGCTTCTAGATCCTTTATTCTCTTGCTCACTACATATACTTTCTTTTCTGCTTCTCAAGATCTTTCTTTTCCCCTTCCATAATACTTATTGATAATATCAAGGAATCCCTGTCAGATTGTAATGTTTTGCATCCCTCCTTTGACTTCTCAATCTCACTAAGAATATCTTCATGCTTCCTCTTTAGACTTTGTCCCTTGCCTCTTTTCTTCTTAATATTTTTGTTCATTTGAACAACCTTGTTCTTATATTGTTCTAGATCACTCATAATTTTATCCACATTATCTTCATTAGCAAGGGTTGAGGGTACACCTTCCCTTTCTAGAAGTTTTGGATCCTTATCAATCTTGTGAACAATTTTTTTCTCATTTCTCAAGATTCCTTGGTTTTCTCTGGTGTCCACTTTCTTCTCAGTTCTCATGAAAATTCTCTTCTTATGCTTTTCATAAAAAATGGTATTTAAATCGGCTACCTCAACCTCTTAGGACGGGACAAAATGGATTAGTTCAATCCCTAATGTCGGAGCTGAATATCACATAGTTGTTCTCCTAGATGGAACCAATGATCCCAGCAGATCTTCATAATACTGATTCTAGTCCAAATTTGCATGATATTGTTCTTCCTTTTCTTTCTCTGTAACTCTTTAGCTTCTCTTTCTACATAGTCCCTTTCTCTGTCAGCTGCTTCCATTCTTAACCTTTCGTCTTCTTCTTTCCTTTTCTGGGACTCTTCTTCTTGATTATTTTTCTCAGCTTCTTCTTTGGCTCTCCTTTTCTCAGCTTCTTTTTCTTCTAACCATCATTCTTCTTCTTTTGATAGTCTACATGCCTCCTCTTCCCTTTTCTTAGCAGCTTCCTCCTCTTGCTTCGTCTGCTGCTCAATAGCCTTTCCCTTTCCACCTACGGTCATTATTTTGCTAAAATCTCTTCATGAAGGCTGTAATATTGCATGCATTTTGGAATATTTCTTCATCTTTATCCTAGTAATTTGCATAATCAAAATTTAATCCTACTGCAACACAAAAATTAGCAACCTTATCTTCAGAAACATTCCTATTAAAACTTATCTCTGCAAAGTGAAAGTACTCTAACTCCTTTACAAACTTTGGTGCACTCTTCACTTTTGAGAACTTATAACTTCCTATATAAAATGGGACTAGGGGGTATACATATTTCTTCTGATCAAACATGAAGTTACCAACCCCATCAATGTAAATTTTCCTCACAACTTCCTTGTGAATAACATAATCCATAGCGTATTTTGGAAAAAGAGGAGGGGCCCTCGGTCTGCCAAACATCCTCAGATATAGGCCTTCCTCTATCAGGTAATAATGACCATTATCCTGTACAATATTCAAGGCTTCTTCAGACATGAAATCACACTCAACAAGGAAGAATAATATGTATAGTGGCATTATGAAGTATTCCCAAATACTATTATAGTGGTTGAAATATCTATGTGCCCACAACAACTGATATGCAGCATAGACATGAGTTTTGGCCTTATCCCATTAGCACATCAGAGCTGGTAACTCATGTGTGCACAAAATGCAATTGATCAGAAATGAGCTCATATAGAACTATGACTTCTTTTATGAGAATTCTCCCAGTGTTGCACCTATGCATGAGGACAAACTGTTAGACACTATATTGGCCGAGTTAAAAATGGTGCCTTGAGTGGCCACAAAGAAAATCACTAGTACCCAGCTCAGTTTGTAATTCTTTCCATTTTCTCTTCCAAATATCCTGTTCAAAATTAATACTATCAATGTATAAGGGGTGCAAAGGTTTGTAGTTTCATATTCCCTGAAAGACCTTGTACGAAAATGTTTTTTGGGAAGCATCATTCTTTTGACATTGTCCAAAACATCTAAGTCAAGGTCCTTTAACCATCCTTTTGTTAGATAAGTCTGGGGCATTGGTAGCTTATAGTACTGAGCTACATAAGATGGGCTATAAGAAGCATAACCTTGTCCTTCAGTATTTGATAAAATCATTTTTGTTACATCATCCCTCAGGAGGATCTATCCTATTACTTATACACATGGAAAATGTTCTGGTCGCCTGGCAATCTTCATCATCGTTGACCTCTCTATATTGGCATATATTGGTAAATCCTCTAATACTGAATCAAGGACACTTCAATTGGTGATCATTTGGTAGATCTCCCCTCACTTGTACTCAGGTTTGATTCTTGTGCTAGCCTTGGTATCTTCATATATAAATTCAACTCGTGTTATAATATCTATCTCTGGATCCTCATCTGTGGCTTGCACCTTCTTCTTCTGTTTTCGAAGAATATTGCTATATGAATGACGAGGTTGTTTTGATAACATGACAGCATGTTAGACTCAATCTGTTCCAAAATATATAACTGTAAATGACACATTCTACCATAAACAGAAACATTTTTAACTAGATATTTTACCGAATCATCATAGTGCATATTGACCAAAATTTTGTTTCCACCCTAAGCCGCACTCTCTCAAAGTGAAAAATAAATAGCAGGTTCAAAAATTTTAAGAGGCGGGATGAACTAGAGTTGTAGGAAAGCATTCAACTATATGGGCCCTAATGCTCCCACCATGACACCGCATCTCACAGAGCCTACCAACGTCAACACCGTCAATGAGGAAGGAAAACTCAAAGATGCCTGAGAGGGAAACCTTCATGAATAACTAGGGTTTTCACCCTAAATGGAAAATTCCTCCCATGATGTTCCACAAAAATCCTATTCCAATTGGCCAATGATCGCAATACTACCATCATTTTGATTGAAGGAACGAAGGAGTGGTGCAGACAGTGAAACACTCATCTGCCCACTATCCTCCTACTACAAACGACTGTCTAGGAATATTTCATGGTAGGAACTGGGTAACAATGGATAGGGAAAGCAAGAAAAGTAGAGGCCATAGCTAACTCAAGAATAAAACCTTTTCAAAAATAATTCTAACCTTAAAGTCTAAAAAATCCCCACGAAAATGGGAAAACCTAACACTACCAAATCGCTACAACATAAACCTCCAAGCAACTGGACGAGTAGTGAGTAAGATCCTACCTAGATGCTGATACAACCTGGAAAAGAGAGATCCCCATTGGCTAGAAAATGATCAGTCGACTGACATATCCACAAACTTCAAAACGACAAACAATAATCATAGAACAACATCTTATAGGCTTAAATAATTTTAAAACGAGGGTAGGCATAATAAAATTCCTTGGGAGGGAAACCTCATTGGTGCTAAAAGACCTATCAGAACTGTGATCTTGCTAGAGGACACGAGGTATTTGGGTGGAAGAAAAGAACATGTTCGATGTTAATCGGGTGGCTAAAACATAAGCTATTGAAACAGGATAAAAGGATTACAAGTCTATTGATAAGACAAACAACTACCACCCACACCAGTATTGGAAATAGCTTCGAGAAGATATCGGTTATGCATCAGAATATGCATCCGAAGCATCGACAAGAAAAAAATCATCAGGCTTTCAGTAAACTCAGAAACAAATAGCCAAAATGGTGGATAGAGAAAAATAAATACTTCCACAGAAATCGGAAAATGAAATAAGAAGACGACCCGATGCGTCGGAAAGACTTTTGATAATCAACCAAGAAGCATTGAAAATTGTTTTTCGATACCATAGACCAAGGTACATCCGATGTATTGGTAGGATTTTGGAATACTTTTCAAAAGCGTAAGACATAGAGAATTGGGTGTCTACAACAATTCACTTTCGATACGTCGGATGAACTTCAAGGGAGCATCTGATACATCGGGTGAAAAAAAGAAAGTTTCTTTTGAAAAAAATTAAGTCATGAAACAACTCTTGCGAGGAAAAGATAGAATTTCAAATTTTTTTTTAAAATTAAAAGAGTAGGGGGCCCTAAAAAGTCAATTTTTTTTGGGATGATAGTTGCAGCAGCAACAATTGGTGACTAACTGGTGGACACAAATCTCTGGAGAACTGAATTTTGAACAAAGACTGCTTTAAAGTACCCATTTTAAAAAAAACTTTACCATATTTCTTTAAGATGCCCATATTTTCGAGAATGCAAGATTTATAAACTTTAACATTGATTATGGTCCAATAGGATAGGGGAACAAGGATTTCAAAGTCTTGACAACTCTTTTGCAACCAAGATATGATATTCATTTTACTTCTACTTTCGGACTACTTCAAACTTAGACACCAGATGATTGTAATAGGGTATGAATAGATATATTCATTTGTTCCTCGTTCCCATTCCTTTTTCATTATTTCGACGCTTTTGGAATTTTTTCATTTTGAGTCTTCCTAGATTGCTTACATCATTTGGAGTTTGATTTAGGTTCTTCCATCCATACTATTCGTTTGTGTGAGAGATATTTTTCTTTTAGCTCACAGATAGAGAAGAACCTTTGTGTAATCTTATCCGACTGATTATATTCAGTATGTCTTTTTATGTATGCTTTCTTTCTGGGAGATTTGACTCTTTTGGCCTTTTGACTTTCATTTGTGGCATGGGATTATTTAAATACCATACAACTATTCACCCTGCTTCCTTTCCATGGGTGTTTTGTTGTTAGCTTCCTCGGACAGACTTTAGTGTGAAGTGAATGGAGCCTCAAAATAGTATTTTGGACTTTTCTGAACTTAGTTATTTTACATCGATTAAATAGTTCTTCAATGTGTTCAAAATCTATTCAGATAGTCTACCAATATTAAAGGATATTTAATCATGATATATGTGCAGATAGAAAGCAGTCCTTCAATCAAAAGGTTTTTAGTCTATCGAAAATTCTAATTAACTCTAATGCCAAAGGTTGTGCTAGTTTATTGAAAACATAAAGTAGAGAAAACAACAACAAAAATGAAATAAATCAGACTCTAAGAAATCAAAGGGAAAATAAAGAAGAACTAATCTAAGGAAAACAAGATTGAAAAAAATAAAAAAGGTTTATTTATGTACAAAGAAAAATGAAACAACATTAAGAAAAATACAGTTTGAGAACTAAACCATTGAATGGCAAGTTCTCTTTCCACCCCTTAATCTTGTAACTTATAGGTTAAGGGGCCTAAGTTCTCTACAATCTAAAAAGGGCCTATCAATGATTGCTGAAATTTAGTGTGCTTTCCCTTTTCATCATGCGAGTGATCCCACTGAAGAACCAACTCACCGACTTAAAATTCCTTCTTTCCCACTTTGTGCTTATCGAACCATCTTTTCACTATTTCCTACCGGTGCTTAAGCCTATTTTTCAACTTGGATCTAGACTCTTGCAACTTTAGCAAAGTATTGATTTGAATTTGCAAGACCTCATTTTCAATTCCTATGGAGGCTTGAGCTAGTTGAGAGGAAGGAAACAAAATATTGGGAGGTAGGATGGCTTCTTTCTCGTAGAATAGAATACAGGGTGACAAACCTAAGGAGTTCCTGGGTATGACTCGATAAACCCACAGTGCATTAGGAAGACCTATGTGCCAACTTCTTCTATTTTCTATGACTGTTTTCTTCAAAATCCTAATGAGACTTTTATTTGTAGATTCTGCTAGACTATTACATTGTGGATAGTAGTTAGAAGAATAATGTAACTTAATCCCTTTATCATTTGAAAATTTAGTCAGTCTAATAGATGAAAAGTAGGAAGCATTATAAAAAACCAGGGAAATTGGAACCCCAGACCTGGTCATAATATGGTCTTGCAAAAATTCCATAACTGCATCTTCATTCACTTTTCGCAATGGGATGGCCTCTACCCATCTAGTGAAGTAGTCTATTGCTGTCAAGATGTGCTTGTGCTGCAATGAATAATTTGGATTCATCTCTCCGATAATATCAATCCCCCACTTCTCGAATGGTTTGGAAATAATAACTGGCTTTAATGGTTCTGCTTCCTTTGCTTGTATTTTTCCTCTTCTTTGACAAGTATCACATTTCCTAACATAAGCTTGAGAATCCTTGAACATGGTCAGCCAGTAATAACCAGCTCTCAAGATCTTATTTGCTGTAGTATCTCTTGAGAAATGACCTCCAATAGGGCCATCATGTAGCTCTGTAACAACCTTAGCTGCATCTTCGTGTTCCATGCATTTGAGAAAAGCTCCATCATAATTTTTTCTAAACAGAATTTCATCAATACTATGATATGAGGCTGAATTTAAGCGTAATGCTCTCCTATGCTTGGAATTCTAGTGTTCAAGAAAGTATCCTTGTTGAATATAATGAATCAGGTCTCTCTACCAGGATTGTGTAGCTGTATATAAAGGACATACATCAACCATGTGTAACTTAGCTTCATTCTTCCAATCATTATGTTCATTTTCCTAACTTTGAGTCATCAATTTGAAAAGCCCTTTTCCTTTTATCATGGTCTCTAGTTTGAATTCTAAGACATATTCTTGTAAGGCTGTTACCTAGTTACCTCTTCCTTCTCCTAATTCTTTCTGTATGAAAAGAGAACGGATTGTCGGGTGTGGAACTATCACTTTGGTATGGTTCTTCAGTATATATGGTCTGAATTGATTCACCACCTTAAAAAATGCATAAGCTTTCTTATCAACTATAGGGTAATTCAATTCAACCCCTTGTAGGCCAGTGCTCATAAACGATATGGGGTACACATCTCCCCCATATTCTTTCTGCGTAAGCACTGTTGCTAATGAATCATCTAAAGCAAAAGTTTACAAGATGAAGTATTTTTCAAAGTTGGTACTTTTAAGGGATCGTGCATGAGCTATTGATGTTTTGATCTTGTTAAATGCACCCTTATCTGAATCAGTCCACTTGAATTTGACACTTTACTTGAACATTTGTTGCAAAGGTTTAACTATTTGAGCTAAGTTTGGCACAAAGCTTTGCACAAAATTTATTGTCCCCATAAAAGACTGCATGCCCTTTTTTATTATGGGGTAAAGGGATCTATTCTATTGCTTTAATCCTCTCTAGATCTATTGATATCCCTTCCTTTGAAATTATGTGACCCAATATCTTTCCTTATGTAACAACGAACACACATTTCTTTGGATTTAAAGAAATGCCATACTTTTGATAGCATTCAAAAATCCGTTTTAAATGAAATGCACGTTCTACTCTTTTCTTAGAAAACATCATTACATCATCCAAATAAACCACTACACTTCAGCCAATCAGACCGCAAAAAGCTATATCCATAGACCTTTGGAAAGTTGCTCCAGTGTTAATGAGCCCAAAGGGCATTCTCCTATATGCAAAAGTCCCCCACTTGGTTCTGAAAGTGGTTTTTATTCTTTCTTCTTTTTCTCCTAACACACGGTTATAGCCTAAGAATCTGTCTAATAGAGAAAACAACGTAGAGCCTAAGACCATCTGTAATATCTGTTCCATGCGTGGGATAGGGTAATTGTCTTTATCAGATGCACAGTTTAAATTTCTGAAATCAACACAGAGACTAATCTCTTCAAACCTCTTTTGTAGTGGCACCAAATTTCAAACCCATTCCGAATGTCTAACCTTGAATATGATCTTAGCATCAAGAATTTTATTCACCTCTCTTTGAATTAGAGGTTCTAGTTTGGGGTGCATCTTCCTTAGAGGCTACTGGAAAGGTTTGACTCCAGCTTTGATTGGAACGACATGTTGTATAACTTTGGTGTCATAGGTTTTGAGGTCTTCATATTTCCATGCAAAGACATCTTTATATTGTCTGAACAAGATGATGAATTTGCTCCTTTCCTCGCATGAACAACACTTCCCTAGGTTCACATATTTGGGATCAACCTCTAACCATTGATTTATCTGCTCGAATTGCAAAGACGAACTGTGTGTCTTTACATTTGTTGGTCTTATAATCTTGTTGTCTAGATCGAACATTTGTTCCAACATTTTTACTCCTTTAGGAATGGAATTTCCATTCTGAATGTTTGCTTGATGTTCTTCATCATCTATTATGGCTCCTTTGAAGGTTTCATCATTATTTATACATTGCAATATTTGTTGATTAGCATCAAAAACCATCAGATTGGTGATATTTTCTGGAACGGAAGGCTTGGAAAGAAATTCAATTGAACATCTATTATTTGTGGGTACCATCCTTGCAGCTGAAGTAGCTAACATGTTAGTTGTTGTGTTATTTAACCTATGAATTGAAGTAATATTGAATGGATCAAAGTTTGTTAGTAAATCCCATACTTCATTTTGATAATCCTTCAGATGTGGCAATATGCAATAAATTGTATTACAGACTTGTTTAACAATGATTTCAAAATCTCCATACAATTTTAGATTTTTTACTTCAAATTCCATTGCCTTTTTTATTCCCTGGACAAATGATTCATATTCAATTGTATTATTAGTGCACTCAAATTCTAATCTATATGAAAGGAAATAATTTTTTTGGGGGGGATCCATCAGGACACATCCAGCTCCTGATCCTTCTAGGGTTTTGGAACCATCAAAATAAAGAATCCAAATTTTTTTATCTACCCCTACTGAATGTAAACTACTATCTACATTTGAGACTAACTCTACTATATTACAATCAATATTATCACCCTCTGAAAACTAAAGGAGATTGGGTTTGGTATCTGATGTGTCATTGGCTTCTTCATCTTGACAATTTCCCAGTTCAAGATCAAGGAAATAGTTCCCTAAAATAGAGTTAACCGGTTCATTATTCCCCCCCAACTGTGTTACATGTCAACACCTTTATCTGATTTTGACAACATTTGTAGGGAAAGCACAAATGTTACCAATCTAAAGAAAAATAACCATCTAATTTTGTCGATCAGTGCTGGCTCAAAACCAGCCCATATGCATCTGGGATATCTGCTACCACAATCTTTATATACTGACAAAACCTCTCATTTGCTGACAAATGTATCAAGACATCCTCCATTTCTCCTATCACTTTCATTGCAGTCCTATCTAATTAAACAACTTGAGCTGTAGTTGGCTTGGGTAGACCATTGATCTTCTTGCAGACTAAAAGTAGCATGACATTCACTGATGTTGGAGAGTCCACCAAACAGTTATGTATGTTTAAATTAAAAATTTCAAAAGTAAGTAGGAACACTAGTGTTCTATATTTAGACTTCCCCACTATACTTGCCTCACCAATTTCTTACTCAGATTGGTTATCATTATGGTGTTTAGTTATAGGTGTCTCAAGCACTTTCAACAGTTTTTCCTTTTGTTGGGGTAAGTTACACATTTAAAACAAATAGATGTTTTCCTTAGTCTTTTTAATATCTTCTACTATGCCATATCCCATTTCATGCTCGATGGAATTTTTCTTGATATTTTCAACTTTGTTTTCTGTAGACTTAAAATGCATACTATCTACCTTTGGATTCTAACTCATGATGAAAAACTATGGTATATTAATGGTCTGAGTATTATTTTTGATCTTTTTCATGTTCTCCTAGTGTTTCTTTATTTTGGGCATTATCGTGTTATCCTCTTTCAATGGGCCCCGACTCCTTGTTGTAACATTTGTTTCTAATATTTTTTCTTCCTCAATGATTCCTTCATCCTCTATACTAAATATGGATAAAAATCCCATAAAACCATAATGTTTTCTTCTTATGTCTCTATTGGTTCATGAACCTTCTCTCATTGATCCATAGTTTCTGTTAACTTGGAATCTACTAACTAATTCATCGCTAAAGTCATAGACTTTATCAAGTGTAGAAAGTTGCTTTTAGATTGAGGATGCTGTTATAGCTCAAAATGACACATCTATGCTTGTGACAACTTTCTCATGATTCTGTCGCATGTCGACACTTCCATGACGACACGTCATGAAAGTCACTAAACAAACACCTAACTTGGACGACCCATATCTTGAGTTTTGTAACTCTATTTGACCTCATCTCTGCACCATTGAAAAGGTATCTATCTTAGCTAAAACTTTCCAGAAGACACCAAAATTTGAAAATGCCCAAAAATACTCTAAAATTGAGTCTTTTGATGTGTATGTGTGTTTCCTTAAGGAAACCCGCATACATACGCGAGTTGCTATATATAATAGTCGCGTACACCTTAAATACATGACTTTATGTTTGGGTACATAAGGTAATCCCAAAATACCGAACACCTTAAGCAACCGCTTCACACAAATAAATCACAGATCAACACACCAATATTTGTCATGTGGTTAAAACTCTTGAGAGGGAAACAGTCGACGGCCCCAGCCAAATAGCTACTTGGAGCAATTTATTATGCAAAAAAAATAAAGTTACATGAGCTTCTCATAATCAATCAACTATCCAAGGTTCCTCTATGCTCTTTAAATAGATATCATAGACCAATCCGGTGTTAAGCCATGGATCAATGGTAGGTATGATCTAAGAGAAGTTGAACCGTCGGATCACTCTATGTCTAGAACATATTGTGACCATTGGATTAGAATATTTACGAATGCATACTAAAGCATACTAAAGAAACACACTTTTACCTAATGGATATATTACACAAGTTGATCTTAACTAACTCCTTAGTGTCTAAATATCCTAACATCCCCCCTTAAGAACAACTTAGGATAGGATTGAAGGATTTACAAAAGTGACACTATTAGGAGAAGGAAGGAGGCATTAGAGTTTAACCCCCCTTAAGGGCACATTCCTGAACTCCTAACATAGATCAAAGTTTAGAAAACTTCACTTCTGTAAGAGACTTGGTGAAGATGTCTGCAACTTGATCTTCTGTAGGGAAATAGAGAACTTCAATAACACGATCATGAACAAGATTTCTGATGAAGCGCATGTGTAGCTCAATGTGTTTGCTGTGCTGATGTAGAACTAGATCTTTGGAAAGATTGATGGCACTTTAATTGTCACACCAAAGTGGAGTAGGCTGCTGCTGCTCAAATCCAAACACTAAAAGGATCTGTCGAAGCCATAAAGCTTCCTGAATGGCATTAACTGCAGATCGATATTCTGCTTTTGCTGAAGAAAGAGAAAGAGCTTGTTGTTTCTTACAAGCCCAAGTGAGAGGTCTAAATCTCAAATTGAAAACATAACCTGCAGTAGACTTTCGATCATCAGGAATATCAGTGCAATCTGAATCAGTGAAACCAACCAACAAAGGTTTTCCCCCTGTACTGTAATGAATCCCAAACTGAATTGTACCTCGAATATATCGAAGTATTCTTTTTGCTGCTTTTTAGTGACTTTCATGAGGAGTTTGCATATAACGAGAAACACAACCAACGGAAAAGGAAAGGTCAGGACGGAAATGAGTCAAGTATAAACAACTACCAACGAGTTGATGATACAAGGTGGCATCTACTTCAGGGGGAGTACAAGTGGCAAAAAGTTTGACTCCAAACTAGAAGGGAGAAGGGATTGGTTTACAATCTTCCATGTGAAAGCGACGAAGAAGGTCACAAGCATACTTATACTGGGAAATAAAGATTCCTTCTTTGGTTTGCAAGACTTGGAGACCAAGAAAATAATGCAAATGTTATAAGTTTGACATTTCAAAATTTTGCTTAAGACTAGATTTCACATGGGTTATAAGTTTAGGGTCACTACCAGTAAGGATAAGATCATCAACATTAAGAACAAGTATGATGAGATGGTTTCCTACTTTCTTGGTATAGACATTGGGGTCAGAATGGCATGTAGAAAAACTAGTGTCAAGGAGAAAGCTATCCATTTTGGCATACCAAGCTCTAGGAGCTTGCTTAAGGCCATATAAGGATTTCTTAAGGAGACAAACAAGGCTAGAGTTATTCTGAACATATCTAGGAGGTTGTTCCATGTAAATTTCCTCATGTAAATAATCATGTAGAAAGGCATACTTGACATACATTTGATGGACTTCCCATTTATGTAAGGGTGCAAGGGAAAGAACAAGGCAGATGGAGTTGATTTTTTCTATAGGGGTAAAGGTTTCATTGTAGTCAATCCCTTCAACTTGGGAAAAATCTTTTCCAACTAAACTTGCCTTAAGTCTTTCAACACTTCCATCTGATGTATGCTTAGTTATATAGACCCATTTACATCTAACAATTTTTTTTCCTTTTGGAAGAGAAACAATATCTCAAGTATCGTTTGCCATTAAGGAACGATATTCTTCATCCAGAGCTGCATCCCAATCTGGATTTCCTGAAGCTTCTACAAAAGTTTCTGGATCATGATTCTTGGAAACATGAGCTAAAAGAGAATAGGCTCTCTTAAACTGAGAACGTGTTTGATGTTGATCTCTAGGATCACCAACAAGATCACCAGCTACTTCACATGTTGAATGGACCCATCAAGGAAGTATTGGTGCTGGTGCAATTTGAGGAACATGAGCAGGCAGAGGTGGATTTTCATCCTGATTGTCACCATAAAAAACTGGAGTTGGAAACCCGTCATGGAAGTTGAAAGAAGAAGAAGAAAGCACAATCGCCGAATCAGGCTTTCAGGCCAAAGATGGCACACCCTCCAAGTTAGGCTCGTAGGCCAAGAGATTTTCATCAAATTTAAAATCTTTTCTAATGATTATATCATGTGAATCGGGTTGAAGAAGTCTATAACCTTTTAAATATTCAGAATATCCAACAAATATGCATTGCTGACTTTTAGGCTGCAATGCTTTCCATTTTTCATCCAGAATGTGAGCCCATGCTTCACAACTAAACACACTAAGGTGACTTACATCTGGTTTAATTTTACTCCATGATTCTTCTGGTGTTATACCTTGTAAAAATTTAGTGGGTGTGTGATTAACTATGTAATTTACACAATTTATGGCCTCAGCCCAATATTGAACACTTAGTCCCTTAGATTGGATCATACAATTAGCCATTTATTTTAAAGTGCGGTTCTTCCGTTCAGATACACCATTTTGTTCTGGTGTGTATGATATAGTGTGTTGTTGTTGGATTCCTTGTTTAGTGCAGAAAGTAGTGAACTTGTTGTTAACATATTCTCCTCCATTGTTAGATCTTAACTTAATAATTTCATGACCAGATTGTTTTTCAACAAGGGCCTTGTAGGCCAAGAACATGTTAAATACTTTGCTCTTAAGTTTTAGGAAGTAAACCCAAGTACGTATAGATTAGTCATCAATGAAAGTTAAGAAATATTTGAAACCAAAAAAGGAAGTAGATAGAAGAGGACCACATAAGTCACTATGCACAAGCTCCAAAAGAATCGAGGCCTGCCAAGAGGCACGCTTGTCAAAACTATCATGATGATGTTTTTCAAGTACACAACTAAAACAAACGCCATTCTTGCATGATACCATTGGAAGACCAGTCACCATATTGTCTTTACATAGTTGTTGCAATGAGCGATAATTTAAGTGACCAAATTGCTCATGCCAAAGTTTGCTCAAGTTATTCCTATGAGTAACAAAAACTAAAGGAAAAGGTGATGACCCAAGTTGTTAAATTTGTACAACCTGGTAATATCATCAATAGTTCTAGTAGCAAGGACATTTTGAGGATTTTTAAAATCCTTGATTACAACTTGGTGAGGTGTAAAAGTCATAGTTTTACCTTCACCTGAATGAGTAATTTGATAAACTAATAACAAATTGCAGGAAATTTTTGGAACACATAGTAGTACATCACTGAAATGACCATTTTCTACTGTAATTATTTTAGATCCTACAACACTTAGAGATCTATCATCACCAACAAATATTTGTTTGGTGTTACATTCATGCATAGTAGAAAATATGGTTTGATCTTTAGCCATATGATAAGATGCTTCAGAATCAATAAGCCATTCATTTGAAGTAGAAGAAGAAGATGCAATATAAGAGTAACCAGAAGCACAACGTGCATGCCCATGAGAGTTATATTTTGAAGGCGAATCTAGGCTGATGTGGTGCTTCTTCATTGCTACTTCCAAGGATTCCATCTTCTTGAAACACTTAGATTCATCATGATTATATTTTCAACAAAAAATGCAATGACACTCAGTCTTCTTTCCTTTTTGCTTGGATCCTTTGTCATTTTTTAAAGAAGGAGTTGACTAAGAGGGTTTGGGACCCTCGTTGTTTTGCTTATTATTGTGAAAATTCTGTTTCTTGGGAGGCTTGGACTTTTCTTTCTGTTGGGACAATAAGGCTTTCCCAGATGTATCTGCATTGTTAATTATTCCAAGATGAATGAGCTTATATTACTCTCTAATTAAGGAATCACGAAAGGATTCAAGAATAGGCTCTTGATAGGTAGCTGTAGTCAAGGATTATTTCATGGACTAGAATGTAGATACAAAAATAGAATATGGAGGTCCAAGTTTGGAAAAAATATGATAAATACATTGTTTGCCTTCTTTCTTAAACTTGCATTCTGCACATAAGAGTCTGAGATTTTTATACTTAGATAAATAGTCTTGAATGCATGAAAAATCATTTGGATTCAAGGAAAGCAACTCATTCTCAAGTTGATGGCCCCAAATTTTATTGTGTTTACTAAACACAGATTCCAACTTTTCCCAAGCTTTATCAGGTTCATCAATTCCAAATATGTGGAATCGCAAATTAGTAGAGATTGTCATCCCAATCAATCCATGAGCTACATCACATCTATTTTCTCATTTAATTTTCTTATCATCATCAGTGGGTTTTGTTTCTTTCCCTGAGGTTATCCTAAAAGTATCCTACTTCATATAACATCCTCCATATGATATTTTCATTAGAAATAGTTAAAACTTGTAAGTATAATATCACAAGTGGTGGCCATACTGTAAAATAGTGGCTGAAAAAATAGAAACTAACTGTCTGGTTGCAAAGATCCCAAAAAAATATGCAGATTAAAAAAAATGACACTGAAAACTGATTCTGGATGATGAAGTTATGCTTGATCAAAGAAAATGTTGAAGATGCCCCCAATAGTGACGTGGTAGATATTAACTTGACCAACTAAAAAAAAGAACCCCCCTCTTCCCATGATCAATCTTTGGGAATCACTTTACAATAAAGTTGCTTTGAAGTGAATCACTTTTGTAAAATAAGTGAGGTTCACTTTTACAATAATGTTACTTTTAAATAGTGCGGCAATAAATTAAAAGACTTAAGTGACTCACTTTTTATTTTATTTTATTTATGTGAGATTCACTTTTACAATAAAGTAACTTGAAAATAGAAATTTCATGCACTAAAAAGTACGTTAATAAGACTTGAACTCAAGACCTATTAAGGAATAAAACAACTTTAGACAAAGTGAGCTAGCTTTAAAAGGTATGTAAAAGAATGGAAAGAGCAAGGGGCCTTTTTTTTTTACTCTTCTCTCTCATTCTCCGTGCTTGCCTTTTTTCTGCAAATCACAAAAAAAATGAAAATAAAAAAAACAATTTTTTTTTCCACACAATGGGGTTAGATCTTGGTTAGATTACCCATAAAGTGTATGTTTTCAAATTTTCTCGTTGTTTCTGATTTGTCGTGATCGCACAAGGTGCATGACAAAGAGCATACGTAGCTGAGAAGACAAGAAAAAAACTTTCCCTTACTGTTTCTGATTCGTCGCGATCGCGCAAAGGTGCACGGTAAAGAGCATATGCAGTCAAGGAAGACAACATTCTGAGACTAAAACAAAAAATATATAATAATAAAACTGATAAGATATGAGAGATTTAAAAAAAAACAAATCCGTCACTGTAATATTATACCTTCATATTTGCCGAAATGGGTGTTTCTAGAACAAACGAAAATGGTTTTCGGTGAAACAAAAACTATTTCCCAATGGAAACGGTGCTACAGACACAATGGAACAACTCCCATAGGCCAAAAATGCATAGAAAATCTAAAACCAGAAACCCTTTCAAAGTTTCAGCAACACTGGTTCCAGATCTAGATCAAAACCGAAAGTGACTCAAGTCATAACCGCTCTAATACCATGTTCAGCTACACAGAGTACTCCCAAAAGACCGAACACCTTGAGAGACCACTTCACACAAATAGATCATTGATCAACACACCGATTTTTGTCACGTGGTTAAAACCCTTGAGAGGGAAACAGTCCACGGCCCCAGCCAAATAGCTACTTGGAGCAATTTATTATGCAAAAGAAAGAAAGTTATATGAGCTTCTCATAATCAATCAACTAGCCAAGGACCCTCTATGCTATTTAAATAGAGATCATAGACTAATCGGGTTTTAAAACATAGATCAATGGTAGGTATGATCTAAGAGAAGTTGAACTGTCGGATCACTCTATGTTTAGAACATATCATGACCGTTGGATTAGAATATTTACAAATGCATACTAAAGAAACACACTTTTACCTAACAGATATATCACACAAGTTAATATTAACTAACTCCTAAGTTTCTAAATATCCTAACACTTTCTGCATTGCAAGCCGTGTATAACTCCTCGTGTACATGACTGTTGTTTCTGCAACCCATGTACACCTCCTAAAAATGTCAAAAAAATACGTATTTTGAAATTCGGGTAGTTATGCCACTGAATCCTTCAGTTGTAACTACTTTGTCTTCGACCCTAACTCTTCATTAAGCATATAAATAGAGGTAGAGAGGTCCATGAGAGGGGAGTTGAATCTTTGCATTGTAATGCTAGAGGAATTGGAGCTCTCTTTCCCCACACCTTTTCCCTAGAAGCTTTCTCCTTGTGTTGCAGAGCTTGGAGGCTAAGTTCCTTGGAGAAGAGAAGCAGCAGAACCATATCAAGGTTTCGTGAGGTGCTGAACTTGAAGAGAAGGTATACTTGTACTTGTTTTCAAGATTAATAAAGATGAGATGTCCTTCTTCTTCCCAAATCATTGTTCAATGTGTGATTGAATCTTTGTTTATGATCATAAGCTGATGTTAGTCATATCATTATTTTATGTTTATTTGATTATCATTCCTTTGAAGGGTCATAATGTTTTGAGGAAGGTATAATTCGTCTTGCAAGTCTCTTAGAGTAAGAGGAGTGAGAGGAGCAAGAAGAGGATTGAAGGGATTCTTGGATGATCCTTGATTTGGCTAAGGTATGAACCATTCTAATATTTGATATTGCTTATATACTTGCAGAACCATTTTCATCCACCTTTCAACCCCAGTACGTTGATGGCCTCTTAAACCCTAGCCATAGGAAACTTTCATTTACAACAGTTGTTGATGGAATGTACATAAATTTTCCATTCCCACTTCAGTTAAGTTCATAGTAGAGGGACTATGAGAGGAAGGTTTGGATGAACCACTGTCATATCTCTTTTTGTAATAAGGTTTGAATTGCTTATTGGTCTCTTTCTCTTTTTCTAGGTCAATTATTCTATTTGAAAGTTTCTGCACCATTTTTACCACACCATCTAATTCCTGTGACCGCTCATCTGTAGGCTTCGTTAACAACAAAGGTTTTTTGTTTCCAATTTTTTTTTATTCTGATGGTGAAGGATATTTGTTTATACTTTTAATTTCGGCTTCCACTTTCTTAGCTTCCTCATATATTTCCACTAAGGTGGGATTAACTAATCTTTTGATAAACATGGCTATCTCAGGAGCAAGAGATGAAGTTTAATACTCAATTAAGTTGTTCTCAGCAGGTTTTATAGTTGCATCAAAATTATTTAGATGGGCAGAAAACATCCAATTGAAATTATGCACCCTCTCTTTCATTTCCTTTCTGACGGCAAGCAACTCTTTCATTAAAGCAGCGGTAGTTCTCGGGGTTCCATACTTGTTTCTAAACAATCTCTCAAAGGTGTTCCAGTTTGGGATTGAGTTTTCCTGTAGGTAAAAATACCATGAAGGGATGCTTTACCCTTTAGAGTATGAGGGAATAATCTACAGACTACATCTTCATGATCTATTTCTTGTAAACCTTCTAAAGCTAGGTAAACACTTTGCAAATGATCATCCACAAATATTCCTTCATTTGGTTCAAACTTGGGCAATGACATATCAAAATTTTGAGGCATGGCATGTAATAGAGGGGATCTAGCTCTCCAAGAAGGAGATGGAGGCGGCTTATTTGCATTCACATTTTCCACAATTCTAGGTGTAGATTGAGGTGGAGACTGGACAAGAGTTTGAAAGGTGAGCAGTGAGGGGACTCTGGCAACCTTCATGATAAATATATGACCTATATATATTGGAATATATTGGTGAATCCTCTAATCCTGAATCCAGGATGCTTCAATTGGTTCTCATTTGGTAGACATCCCCCCACTTGTACTCAAGTTCAATGCCTATGATAGCCTTAGTATCTTCATATATAACTTCAACTCATGTTATAATCTCTATCTCTGGATCCCCGTCTGTGGCTTGCACCTTCTTGTTATGTTTCTAAGGAATATTTCTATTTGAATGATGAGGTTGTTTTGATAATATGACATCATGTTAGATTCAACTTGTTCCAAAATATATAACTACAATTAATACATTCTACCATAAATAGAAACAGTTTTAACCAAATATTTTATCGAATCATCATAGTGCATATTGACAAAAATTTTGTTTCCACCCTAAGCAGCACTCTCTCAAAGTGAAAAATAAATAGTAGGTTTAAATATTTTAAGAGATAGGATGAACTAGGGTCACATGAAAGCATTCTACTGCATGGGCCCTAAGGCTCTCACCACAGCACCACATCTCACAGAGCCTACCAATGTCAACACTGTCAATGAGAAAGGAAAAATCAAAGATGCCCAGGAGGGAAACCTTCAAGAATAACCAGGTTTTTCACCCTAAATGGAAAATTCCTCCCACAACATTCCAAAAAATGCATATTCCAACCGAGAAATGACTACAATACTGCCATCATTCTGATTGAAGGAACAAAGGAGTGGTGTAGACAGCGAAGTGATCATCTTCCCACTGTCCTCCTACTACAACGAGTACCTGGGAAGCTTTCATGACAAGAGCTGGTAAACAATGGCTAGGGTAGGAAACAAAACCAAAGGCCATAGCTAACTCAAGAATAAAATCTTTACAAAACAAATTCTGACCTTAAAGTCTAAAAACCCCCCGCAAAAGTGGGAAAACCTAACCCTACAAAATTGCTACAATATAAACCACCAAGAAACCAAACGAGTAGTTAGTAACATCCTACATGACTGCTGATATGACCTAGAAAATCATGATTTCCATTGGCTAGAAAACACTCAATTGACTAACTACTTCGGAGACTTCAAAATGGCTAACAATAACCATAGAAGAACCTCTTACGGGCTTAAATAGTTTTAAAATGAGGGTACGCATAATAAAAGGCCACGGGAGGGAAACTCTATTGGTGCTAAAAGACCTATCAAAACTGATCCTGCTAGCATATGTGAGGGCTTCGAGTGGCAGAAAAGAAAGGGCCCAATGTTAATAGGGTGGATATAGCATAAGCTACCAAAATGGGATAAACATTTTAGAGGTCCATCGATAAGACAAACAACTACCACCTGCACCAGTATTGGAAACAACTTCGAGAACATATTGATTATGCATTAAGCTATGCATCCCAAGCATCGACAAGGAAAACATCATCAATATTTTGGTAAACTTAGAACCAAACAGCCAGAATGACGGATAGAGAAAAACAAATTCTTCTACGAACATAGAAAAATGAAACAACATGACGACCCGATGCATCAGAAAGACTTATGATAATCGAGCTAGAGGCATCGAAAAATATTTTTCGATACGATAAACCAAGGTACATCTGATGTATCGGGAGGCTTTTTGAAGACTTTTCAGAAGCGTAAGACATGAAGAATCAGGTGGCTACAACAATATGCTTCCGATATGTCAGATGAATTTCAAGAGTGCATCCAATAGATCGGGTGAAAAAAAGAAAGTTTCTTTTGCAAAAACTTAACTCATGAAACAACTCTTGTGAGGTAAAGATAGACTTTCAATTTTATTTTTTTAAACTAAAAACAGTAGGGGGCCCTAAAAAGTAAATTTTTTTTGGGATGATAGTTGTAGCAGCAACAATTGTGAGAGCCACCTTAATTTTTTGGACAATTTCTGGTGATGTGTCCTTTCTCATCACATGTGAAGCATCTGATACTAGATGTATCTTTGCTAGGATAATCTTTATGATTCTGGCATGAATGCTTACCTTTCTTGGGATGAGAGTGGTCACTTCTAATTTCTTGGTGTGTGTTGTGAGAGCTTGATCTTCGTTTCCCATATTTTATTATCGAGATACTATTCTAGAGTCTTCTTGTGATAATTTCTCCCACAACCTACTGAAGGTGATTAACTTCTTCTAGCATAAATCCCTTGAATAAAGGAGTCCCATGATCTAGGGAGACCATTCAAAGTGGTCATCATAATTTCTCCATTCTCTACTTCTTCTTCCACGGATTCAAGTTGTTCTTTGATTTGAGAGACTCATGTAAATTATGATTATATGGTCTCTGCATTCTGGATCTTCACATTCTTCAACTGATTTTTCAAATTCATCTTCCAATTTGTATTCTTCATTTCAAATAGGTTGGTCATGGATTCAAACATCTCTTTAGGTTTCTTTAAGGAAGACACATGTCGTATAAGGTGATCCTTAATAGAATCAATAATGACCCTCTTGTCCTTGACCAAGTTATTCTTATGTAAGACCTTAGCCTCATCTCCCTCTAGAACTAGAACCTCTCCACTTATGTAGGAGTCCAATTCATTTTCTTCAAGAACGAGTGAAATCCTATACTTCCATGCTCGAAATTTATCATCTCCTTCATGCTTTTAATCAAGATTTGTGTGATGAGACATGTTTAATGAGAACCTCAAATGGAAATATAAAATATTTAGATCTTACCAATTTGAGATGCTGGAACTCGATCTGGAGCCGATCTTTTGCAGTGCTGATTTTCTAGTCTAGGGTCAAATTAGGGTTTGACTTTCCCATAGTTCTACCCAACCAAAAAATTCAATATTGGTATCTAAATTTTTATTTTTATGAGGAGATAAATCCTATGTTGGGCTCACTAAAAAATTCCTCTTTTGTGAAAATCCCTAATTTTCTGTAGTAGTGACAGGTCAAAAACTGAAAATGCTTAGAATCAGATTCTGCTTCAAGAGAAAGATGCACCCTTCAATGGAAATTTAGCCTAGCATCCTTTTTCTAATGATCTATGGAGAGAGACCCAAAAAGTAAGAAGCCCTAGCTTCTACAACTACACAACTTCTTCTTCTTAGGTTAGCTCTGATACCATGTTAGATTTTTATCATTTAATCAATATGATCTAGGATCTTATCTGAGAGAATAACATGGACAACAATAATCATAAGAGACAAGAGACACAAATAATTTTCCTTGGGTAAATCATAAAGGAAAAACCCCACAACTTCCTCAGATATAGAATAAGTACCAATGGAAAAAGTAAAACCCAAAGAAACAAAGATGATATCTGACAGTTATTTTCTCTTTCACTTGTGCGAGCTCATCTTCTCTCACTCATGTGCTATTGTTGAGTGAGTGTGTGTTTGAAATAAAGAGTCTCACTATCTACTTATAATAGTTTTCCACTTGACCATTACTCTACAGGGCCGACCTCTCTAAGAGAGTCTAATAACCCTAATACCCCTATGATTGTCGGCACTATTTCCCTGACTTACAATAGAGGGTTAACCTCAATGAATTTACATGACTTTATTATATTAATGACTCTCCCAATCAGAGGAATAAACATCTTTGTTGAGGTACAATGAAACACAATAATTGAATATATTCCAAAGTTATAAATACATCAACATGAAAAAATGGTTTGTGGAATCCTAATTCGAAAAAGTTGAAAGGAAACCCACAATCCGTAATCTACAATTGTGGAAGGATAAATGCAGAAGGTTAATTCAAAAATGTTGAAAGGCAGATCCCAATATACAATCTGAAATTGTGGAATGGTTAACGAAGAATGTTTATTGGAAATAGTTAAAAGGAAACTCGCAATCTACAATCTACAATTGCACAAGGGTAAATGTCGAAGGTTAATTCGAAAAAGTTAAGAGGAAAATCGTAATTCACAACCTACAATTGTAGTAGGATAATTGCATAATGATCATTATAGAAAGATAAATTTCAGAAATATCATTGCGAGAGGATATTTGTGGAAAGGTAAAATTTGGAGAGATCATTGTGGAAGGCTATTTGCGAAATTATAATTGCGGAAAGATAAATTTCAGAAATATAATTGTTGAAGGATCATTATCGAAGAATAATTGTGGAATGATCATTCCATAAAGATGAATTTTGGAAACATCATTGCGGAAGGATCATTTTGGAAGGATATTAGTGGAATGATCATTGTAGAAAGATAACTTTCATAAATATCATTGCGGAAAGATCATTGCGCAAGGATCATTGTGGAAGGCTATTAGAAAAATGATCATTGCGGAAAGATAGATTTTGGAAATATCATTGCAAAAAGATCATTGCAGAAATATAATTGTAGAAATACTAATAAAATTAGAATTTGAGGACTGAACAGATAAATGAATTGGAGCCTAATTTTCAGAGCCGAGTTCCATGATTGAGGAAAATTTAAACGAACAAGTAATGTTATAACGAGTAATGAACCTTCAAGATTTATTAATTCCATGTCACATTTAATTGAGGAATAAGATAATTTATTACAAGACATCAACTATACATTGAAGAACACCTAATGATATTGTTCCCTTAACAAAAATCTACATTGCACAACT
Source organism: Pseudotsuga menziesii (assembly GCA_001517045.1). Classification (NCBI taxonomy): domain Eukaryota; kingdom Viridiplantae; phylum Streptophyta; class Pinopsida; order Pinales; family Pinaceae; genus Pseudotsuga; species Pseudotsuga menziesii. The sequence continues at coordinate 69,378 of LPNX010340980.1, forward strand.
AGGAATCTAGTAGTAAAGTACGTTTTAGTAACAGAATGAAAACTATGAAAGATGTCTTTAGCAGCACGCAGGGACTTTAATGATTTTTTTATAAATATCTATGTTAGTTAAAAATAAATTATATGGATTTTTTAGGTGCGTGACAGAATAGTATCATAGCATGGTTACAACACTAGGCCTGAATGAGCTCAACTCTAAAACTGTTAGTTAAATCTGGAAACCAATTTTATATAATTTTTTTATTTGATTTTATTACAAACAAGAAGAGAATGATAACTTTATTTTTGCAATAAAAATATGGCAGAAGCATGGGATGTCTGCAGAAGAAGAGTCTCATCATAGAAATCCTATAAATAATGAAAATGGTAATCGAAGTGATGGTGAAATATGGGTAAAGCTTAAAGAGAGTCAAACTAATAACCCTTCTGAATTGCAAAGAACAGTTAAAGAACTAAGGTATGAGTTAAAAATAGTTAGGGAGCATAACGAATGAATGTTGAAATCTCAAGAGGAATTGGGCAATATTTTACTAGCTAAAATACATAACAATTAAAAAAAGAAAAACAAAGAACCTGAACATAATATGCCAAAAAATACAGGTTAGAAATGTAAGGAAAGAACATTGGAATTTTCCAGCCATGGGGCTGAAACTTCAACTGAGGAATTAGGAAACCAACACACATAAAACCAACAAGATTCCAGTGGAAGTAGTGATGATAATAAGAAGAAAAATAAGTGCAAACCATATGAATAAATATGTGAGGAATTTAAAAATATTAAACCACCGATGTTTAATAGTGAGATTGAAAAAGAAGAAGAGGTGGAATCCTGGCTGTCAAGGATGAAGAAATACTTCCAAATTTATAATTACTTTAACGAACTGAAAGATAAAATTCCCATATATAATTTAACTCGAAAATGGATATATAGTAGTAGGATATAAAGAATGTAAAATGAACATAAAGGAAATATACGTAACCTGGAAAACTTTTAAAATCATTTTATTGAAAAATACCTCTAAGAATAGTACTATGAAGAGAAGGCTGAGGAACTTTACGAGTTAAGTCTAGGAGTTATTACCATGAAAGTGGTCTAATGTAAATTCCTAATTCATCTTCAATATGTACCATATATAATATATGAAAAATCAAATATTCAATGCTTTCTCAGTTTTTTTCGTATCATGTTTAAGGAGAACATTGAGTATGACAATGCAAAGACACTAGAAGAAGGAATGCAGAAAGTAAATTTCTATTATGATAAAAATAAAAATAAAAGAGAAAGTGTACCAAACTCGAGGAATAAAAGACAAGATAATTTTGATCCAAGAAAGAAGAATAATAAAATCCACAAAAATAAAAGGAATAATTAAAAAGTGTATCAAAGGAAGTAACCATAAAAAATTGAAACCACAAAATAAAGGAGGAAAAGAAATAGAACCTCCTACTACTTTTAATAAGAACATTGCACAAAGGGAACCCTTAAAATGTTAGGAATGTGGCTAGACACAATATTTTAAATATTGTCCAATAAGAAAGAAAAACTTTAATGTTCACTCCATTCAAGAATATGTTACCATTGGAGACATGGTGAGGAGTATTACCAGAATCAACATCGTTTTGGAGAATTGACAAGCAAACAATTGAACTTCAATGGTCGAGATCGAAGGTATGATAAAAATTAAACCCATTTCCATACTAATTGATCTAAGTGAAAGCTTGAGTTATGTATCACCTAGGATTTCTAAAATATGTAAAATTAGTGCCAGAAAAAAATTGATAAGTCATGGCTGGTATAGTTAGCCACAAGTACTAAACATAAAGTCACTAATTATGTTAAAGGTTGTGAAATATTAGTGGAATATTTCAATGCAAGTGCTGATATGAATACTTTACAATTAGGTTCCTATTATATGTTCATAGGAATGGATTGGATAGAAAAACACAAAGTAATGTTGAACTTTTTTGAAAAAAAATTTACATGCATATATGACACTGGAGAATCCATTAAAGTGAAAGGAATTCCCATTAAAGTTATGGTTGTAGAGATCTATGCTGTACAAATGTAAATATATGCATAGAAGGGGAGTAAAGTATTTTTTATTTATGTAATGGATGATAAATATAATGATAATAAACTTAAAATAGAAGATATACATATCTTAATGGATTTTAAAGACATCTTTCTGGAAGAATTCCTTGGACTACCTCCGAAAAGAGACATAGACTTTACAATCGATCTGATGCCCGGAGCGGTACCAACATCAAAAGCTCCTTAACAAATGAACATAATAGATATTAAATAACTCAAAACACAATTAAAATAATTAATTGACAAGAACTATAGTTGACCTAGTGTTTCCTCTTGCGGAGCACCGATCTTATTTGTGAAGAAGAAAGATAGAACCTTAATATTGTATATAGACTATCGACAACTAAATAGAATGACTATTAAAAATTGATATCAAGTTTACCATGGATAGACAATCCGTTCAATTAGGTCCAAGGGGAAATAATCTTCTCTAAAATAGATATAAGGTCTAGATACCATCGGGTACATATTAAAGATGAATACATCGTTAAGACTACTTTTAGGACCTGTTATCGTCATTAAGAATTTGTTGTAATTCCTTTTGGGTTGACAAACACACATGAAACCTTTATGTTATTAATGAATAACATTCTAAGTAAACATATAGATAAATTTGTAGTCGTCTTCATCGACGATGTACTCATTTACTCAAAAAATGAACAACAACATCAAGAAAATTTAAAGATAATTTTACACGTATTAACAAAACAATAGTTGTATGCTAAGTTCAGCAAATGCGACTTCTTTAAAGACATGATTCAATATATAGGATAGGTAATGTCCAAGGATGGAATATTTGTCGACCCTGACAAAATTAAGGTTATCACTGAATGACCAGTTCCAAACAATGTAACATACATAATATTGTTCATGGGGATTACCAGTTATTATCGAAAATTCATAGAAGGATTTTCTAGGATAGCCTACCTCATAACTTCACAACAAAAGAAACATAAAAATTATTAGTGAAATAAAAAGTTTCTGGAGAGTTTTAATAAATTAAAACATTTGTTAACTACTTCCCCTATCCTAAAAAATGTTGATCCTTTTAAGGATTTCGTCATATGTACTGACGCTTCTAAGGAAGGATTAGGTGAGATGTTAATACAAGAAAATTACCTTGTGGCATATGAATTTAGAAAACTAAAAGGTCAGGAAAAGAATTATGATATGCACGACTTAGAACTTGTTGCAATTATACATGCTTTAAATATGTGGTGACACTACCCCATCGGAAGAAAATTTTCATTAATGTGAGATAATATAAGTTTAAAATATTTATTTGACCAAGAAAATATAAATGCTAGATATGTTAGGTGGTTGTATTTCTTACGTGAATATGCCTTTGAAATAAAACACATAAAGGGAAAAGAAAACAAGGTTTCATATGCTTAGAGTCGTCATGCAAACTTACCTTTTGCAAGTAGCAGTTATGAATCATATCTAGAAAATCAGATCTTAAATGAAAAAAATTCTGATCAAGAATACCAAAATTTAAAAGAGAAGGATGCTGAAAATGAAAAGAACCAAAAAAAAACATATATTAGCCTAAATAGAAGAGGATTACTACTACATAAAAATAAGTTGTACATACCAAATTTAGCATAAATCAAATTAACAGTCATGAATGAGTTACATAAATGACCTTATTTAGGACATCCTAGATATAAGAAGATGATCACGATGATTACAAAGGACGTCTTTTGGAATAACATGAAGAAAGAGGTAGGAGGGTACTTACGTCACTGCATCAAATTCCTACAAGTAGAGGAATAAAACCAACATCCAGGAGGGTTATTGCAACCGCTACCCACTTCAAAATGGAACTGGGAAATAATTAGCATGGATTTTAGAACAGGCCTACCTAAGAATTTCAGGAAACATGACTCAATTATGGTCATAGCTAATACCTTAAGTAAAGAAGCTCATTTTATTCCTATAAAATTTTCTTATAAGGATGTTAACATTGCAGATATTTTTATGAAATATATTTTTAGGTTACATGGCATACCAAAAGTAATACTCTTAGATAGAGACATAAAATTTACACGAAATTTCTGGAAATCTTTGTTTAAAGGGTTAGTGTTAAGCCCTTAATGATGACACATTACACCATATAGTGTGGTGCATTGCCTCCTATATTGTGGTGCATTACATATTATTTATGTAGGCTTGGTTTTATTATTGGGCTGATTAGTTTTTATTGTACACCTTTAACTCCTATATAAAAGACAAAGATATTCTCATTTTAGTCATCATAGTATCTTATCTTATCTTGTAAACTCAGTATGTTGTGTAAGGAGGTTCCTCCTTTAAATAGGATTGATATATATCTCTGATATTCATTTTTTAGGCATGTATTACTATCTTATTGTGTATTTTTTCTCTTTTTATGCTATATCTGGGACTAGGTTGCATAACATTTGGTATCAGAGTTCTTTCCCTAGGATTGGATTCTACAAAACGAGTCATCTTGAAACTTTCTCTACAACATTTTTTATACAAGGATTTAAAGATCTAGTTTAAAAAAACACTTCCAAAATAGGCCTAACTATATCCAGTCCAAAATTGAGATCCTAAGCCTTTACATTTTCTAAGAGAATTGCGGAGGAATCTAAGGTTTTTGACTAGTTCTACACCTAGTCTAAAATAGGTGTTCTTGGGGAAAATATCATATGATAGGAATAAAAGATTAGAAAGGGGTGATACCAGTTGCATAGGAAATAATACAGACTAGAGTAACTATGGTAGAAGTTTGAAATATAGAAACCAAATAGTGGACTTGTGGCATACAGTAGAAGTGTGCTCTTCTTGATAGGCCAAAACTAAGAAGCTTTGGTATATTTGCAATAAATTTTTTTGGGTCATCCAAATTAGGTCATACTTGCCACATTGGAAAGAGGACATATCAAGTTACTACAGGATGAAGTTTCAAACTTAGAGGTTTTTCAATTCAAATTTTACCTCAGTTACAAGTCAGCCCTAAAATAGTCTACCAATTAGGGTTTGAAAAAGGTACGCCATTTTTCATTTGAATATATTTTAGTAGAAGGATATATTTTTGGTAAACCCTAGGGTGTGATATTGATAAAAATTACACCAAAAGGAAGTGGCAGCAATCACACTCCACATACGAGAAAATGGAAGACATTTCTTTTAGAGTGTCCAAGTTGGAAGATATTATTAAAGGAAATATCAAAATTGATGGCATTGCTAAATTGGAAAAGAAAATGGATACTAAAGAGGATATCAAAGGGAGGGATAGTAACAAATATCTCAAAGGGATGGCTAGTAAAGAATATCCTCACAACTTGAAGGAGTTTATTAAGGATATCAAACATAGCTTTATTCCTCAATTATCTACTTAAGAAGAGGATAAGGAGGAAAACGATGACTTATTCTAGACACATCTGGAGAAAATTAAAAAAAATTGGAGAGTAGGAAGTTTGAGTCCTCAAAAGTTTATTATTCACTACAACATCATGGGTTCAATTTAGGTCCAAGAAACTATTTTATCCCCAGGATTGACATGAGAAATTTTGATGGCAAGGATCCAATCATGTGGATTTCTTAGATGGAGCAATTATTTGATCTACACCAAGTACCCATTTATGAGAAGGAAATGTTGGAAATACTACATGCTTTGAAGAAATGGTGCACTTACATTATTGGGAGATATTCCAAGGTTAAAACTGATCATGATAGCCTTAAATACTTCTAGGAACAAATGCTATTTTTAGAAAAGCAACAAAAATGGGTAACAAAGATGTTGGGATATGACATTGAAATCATCTACAAAAAGGGGAAGAAAATTGTTGTAGCAGATCCACTCTCCAAGAAAGATGAGGATATTGAAGCATTATTCTATTCTATTTTTATCATCCAATCAGATTGGATAGATGAAGCAGTGGCCAAATGGAAGAATGACAAAAAAATATAGACATTTCTTTAAAAGCTGCAGTAGGATCCTAGTGCCTCTAATACATTTAGGTGGAAATATGAATTTCTATGGTACAAGGATCACTTATATCTTGGGAACAGGGATGATTTTAAGGAACCATACTTATTTAAAAGTGTATAAATGTCAGCAAATCTTAACAATTCTTAAAACGGCAACTATAAAATGTTAGGCGATATTTTTCAAAAAATATTTTAATTTCCAAGGATTTTATATCGTTTATATAATAATTTGAAAATTTTTAGCGTGAAAAAAATTCACCCCATCAAAATTGGGCGAAACAAGGCTTCAAAAAATGAAAAATGAGGAATCTTTTTTTGGAGAAAAACTCCTAAAAATATCCCATGGGATAAAATTCGCCCCTAAAATTATCCCTGCTTGGGAAGTGTTCCCATCTCAAGAAAAATGTACTTCCTGAATTACACTCTTCACTGATTGGATGGCACTTAGGTTTCTTAAAATCCTACCATAGGGTAAAGAAATATTTTTTTGGGATGGTCTTAAAACCGACATTCAAAAATTTGTGGTAGAATGTTTGTTTTCTAGCAAAATAGAGTGGAAACAATTAAGACCCCTGGTCTCCTACAACTACTTTCCATTCCAATCCAAAGGTGGACATAGGTCTCGGTGGATTTTATTACAGGTTTACCAAAGTATGAAGGAAACAGTTTCATCATGGTAGTTGTTGATAGACTTACTAAATATGCACACTTCTATGCACTATCTCACCTCTTTAAATGAAGAACGGTCACCAATTCTTTTATGGATACATTAAAAAATTGCATGGTACTCCAAATATTATAGTAAGTGACAAGGATTCCATTTGCACTAGAAATTTTGGGACCAAATTATTTTCTTGTTTGGGTACTCAACTGGATCATACCTGATCTTATCACCCTCAATCTAATGGAAAAATAGAGATAGTAAAAAAGTGTTTGGAAGGGTATCTTCGATGTTTTGCAGTTGATAAACAAATAGAATGGGTAGAGTGGTTACCTTTTTCAGAATGGTGGTATAATAATTCCTTCCATACATCATAAAAAATTACCCCATTTATGGCATTGCATGGCTACCATCCACCATCGACCATCTTTACTAAGAGACTCTAAGGTTCAAGCATTGGAATAATAAGGTCTTCAACTCTTAAAGGACAACCTGAATCTAGAACAAAATTAAATGAAACAACAATCAGATGAACACTGTAGTGAATGAAGCTTTAATGTTGGGGATTGGGTGTTTTCAAGACTACAATCATACAAACAGATGTCCTTGAAGACCACCGAGAAGGATAATAAGTTATCACCTAAATACTACAGTCCCTCCCAGGTGTTACAAATGATTGGTAGCATGGGATACAAATTGGAACTACCTGCATCTTCATGAGTCCATCAAGTTTTCCATGTTTTCTATTTAAATAAGGTAATCGATGACAAGCTACCAGTTAAAACGATGTTAGTAGAAATTGATGAGGAAGAAAAAATAATCTTGGATCCTGAATAAATTCCTAAAATACGAACTATACAACTTCAAAATCTATTAATTTCAGCGTATCTCATTAAATGGAAGAACTTACCCACAAAAGATTTAACATGGGAAGATGAGTCCTTTATATAATGACATCCAAAACTACTTTAGCGTTGAGGAAATTTTTTTTTGAAGGGGAGGGGACTGTTAATCCGTTAATGATGACACATTACACCATATAGTGTGACGCATTTCCCCCTATATTGTGGTTCATTACATATTATTTATGTAGGCTTGGGACTATTATTGGGTTTATTAACTGTTATTGTACACCTTTATCTCATGTATATAGGAAGGATATATTCTCATTTTAGTCATCATAGTATCTTATCTTGACTTGTGTACTCAGTAAATTGTGTAAGGACATTCCTCCATCAAATAGTATTGATATCTATCTCTCCTATTCATTTTTTAGGTGTGGATTACTCTCTTATTTTCTATTTCTGGTATTTGTATGGCATATCTAGGATTTAATTGCATAAAAATTAGGAAGTCAGTTGAACTTCAATACTGCGTATCATCTGCAAAGAGATGGGAAGAATGAAATATTAAACCAAGTCCTAGAAGACATGCTATGAATGTATGTAATGGACAAACCAGGTAAGTGGGAATACTACTTACACCCAGCAGAATTTGCTTAAAATAATAATTTTCAAGTATCAGCATGTGTGAGTCGTTTTGAAATTTTGTATGGACGCAATTGTAATTCTCCAATTTCTTGGAGAATTTCAATTTATAGGTTAAGGTTAGGACTTGAATTGTTAAAGAATATGGAACTAACCGTGAAACAATTTCAAAAAAACTTGAATATTTCCAAAGACGGGAAGAAAATTTATGTAGACCTAAAAACAAATCCTAGGGAGTTCGGGGTAGGTAAACATGTGTAAATAAAGGTAAATACCAAGAAAATCTCTTTAATACTAGGTAAGTATTAAAATTTGGGACCCAAGTGTTGCAAGCCATTTGAATTTTTGGTAAAGTAGGGTTGGTGGCATACATGTTAACCCTACTACCTAATGTTAATGTAGATCAGATTTTTCACGTTTCCATTTTAAATAAATATATTCATGATGTTACTCATGTGATGAATTGGAATGTTATAAAGGAGAAACTCAAAGGATAGTTCTAGGTGGGACTGGAGTATATTCTTGACATGAAAGAATGTTTACTCTTGAACCATTTCATTCGACAAGACAAGGTGCAATGGAAGCACGTTAGTCTACAAGAATCTACTTGAGAATTGGAAAGTGTTATGCGGGAGGCACATCCAATCCTGTTCGAAGATAAAGATATGAAAGAATAAATCTGAAAGTTAATAACACCAAGGATGGTGTTATCCTCTAAGGGGAGGTGTATGTAATACACCAAGAATTAATAATTTATTATTAATTTCTGCTAAGATATTTCATTTTTTTATTTTAAATATTTTTGATAGAAAGTAAAAAATAAAACAAATGTAATGAATAATTATTTTATTAATAACATATACTAAAGGGACATAAATGAAATAGCTCTCAAAGAGTGTTTTCTGACCCACAAGAGGAAAAGACAAGTGGTTGTAGCTGCTAAGTGAAAACTGAAGGTGCAGGAGGCATCTTCCCCAAAATCAGGTCACAACTCTTTGTTGAGTGCTAAAGAGAAAGAGGCTCATAAATGACGAAGTCCTAGGAAAAATAGTATATAATAGCATGTCCATTGGAAAGCACGGGGCTAGAATTGGATGTAGATTGAATATAATAATGCAAGAGATGGCTCATTCATGTGTATTTCTCTCGTGTGGTTCAACCAATAGGCTCGGGGGTGCTGGAGCAATTGATTTGGCCGCTCTAGGATTTGGTTGGGAGGAATGAATATTCCCTTTATGTTTTTGCAGTAGTGGTTCTAGGTTCTTTTCCTATTGCTTATTTGTTATAACTAGCTACATTAGGATTTCAATTCTTAACGTGGAATCACAACTAATTCTTTTAGCAGAAATTTATCATGCATCTAAATTAAATAGTGAATATCCACTATGTATTTGATTTAAACACTTATCCATTATACAGATAAATATAATATGGTTCTTTTACGCATCATTTCACTAATCATTTTTATTATGTTTTCTAATTGGATCTTCTTTGCTATTAGTACATTTAAGCCTGTAAAATCAAGATTTAATTATTTCTGTATCTCGGAACGGGTTAAGATCCAAGAACCTTGTTCACATTTATAGCATATTAAAAAGGATAATCCATTTCATGAATCCCATTACAGATTGGGATCAATCAAGATTGACGTATTTATCAATAGGAAATCTGTATAGAATTATAAAATATATAATTATGTAGTTCATTGCAATCATAAAGTATTTAGCCATTCACATAATGATTCATAAGTTATTGGCTCACTAATTAACTTGTTTTCCTCGACTAAATCGAAGGTATAATTTCAAAGCTAGGATTGTTTAAACGTCTAGTTTCTCTCCTAGTTACAACATGGAGTTATTTTCCCTACCTTTTAGAAAACAAATTGAATCTACATGATACACATACCCTTAAGAAAACTACAATCCAATTCATAGTTATTTATCACTAAATATTCTTAGATCTAATTCCAAGATCATATTTAGAAATCCTAAACATATGTGTGTTAAACCCAAGGAAAACATTATAATCAATGTTACAATTTTCTAATTAAAAAACCCAGATATCCTCTTAAACATCGAATCTTTCCAAAATAGAAGGGAAACCATAAGGTCATCCCATATGGTGATCGAGTGTCTCTAGACACAAACATTCATATCTGAAAAGGATTCTCAATAGAAATACTTACAATTACTTCATAACCATGATTTGAATTGATGAAAAGAGGACTAAATATTTATTCCAAGAGATATCAAAGACCTTATGGGTCGTGGCAAGAATCACAACTATAAACCATATCAAATACAAAAAATAGGATTCATAACAATGTGTCTGTAAGACTATTCAATGGAATCCACAATCGTTTAAGAACAAACTACAAGCTCTTAACCAACAAACATCTAAGTGAAAAAAGATGGTTTGCGGAAGCCTAATTCGAAAGGATAAATGTCGAAAGTTAATTTGAAAAATTTGAAAGGAAACTTGCAATCTGCAATCCGCAATTGCGAAAGGATAAATGTGTAAGGTTAATTCGAAATATTTGAAAGGAAACCTGCAATACAAAATCCAAAATTGCAGAAGGGTAAGTGTGGAAGGTTAATTCGAAAAAATTAAAAGGAAAAACACAATACAAAGCCCCCAATTGCAAAAGGATCATTGTGGAAGGATATTTCACAATGATCACTATGGAATGATAAATTTCGGAAAGATTAGTGTAGAAGGATCGTTGTAGAAGGATATTTGCAGAATGATCACCGCGAAAAGTTAAATTTCGGAAATATCATTACAGAAGGATCATTGTGGAATCCTATTTGTTAAATGATCATTGCATTGAAAGATAAATTTTAGAAATATTGTTGTGGAAGGATCATTGGAGAAGGATATGTGCAGAAAGATAAATTTTGGAAAGATCATTAGGGAAGGATCATTGTGGATGGTTATTTGTGGAAAGATAAATTTGGGAAATATCATTGATGTTAGATAATTTCATAAATACTAATAAACTTATAAGTTCAATACTAACAAGATAAATTAATTGTAGCCATATTTTCAAATCCAGGTTTCATGATTGAGGAAAATTTGAACGAACAAGTAAAGTTAAAAACGAGTAATGAACCTTCAAAGTTTAATAATGCCATATCACATCTAAATTTATTAAAAAACATCACATGTAGGTTGAAGAAAACTTGATGATATTGTTCCCTTAGAAAAAATCTACATTGCACAATCGGTCATGTAGTAGTAAAGTATGTCTTAGTAATAGAAAGAAAACTATGACATATGTCTTTATCAACATGCAGGGGTTTTAATGATGTGTCTATAGATATCTATGTTATATATATATATATATATATATATATATATATAAACAAATTAGATGAATTTTTGAGATGTATGACAGAGCATGGTTGTAAATCTTTTAAAATTTTCTCATCCAAGTGTTTAGGTGAAGATGTCTACAATTTTCTCATTTGTAGAACAATTCCATAGATGAGTTGTCTTGGGCTCTACATGATGTCGAAAGAAATGTTACTTTGTGTTGATTTTCTTGGTTCCATCATGAAATTTATGGTTCTTGGCCAGGTTGATTGCAAAAGTGTTGTAAAGAAATATAAAGGAGTTCAATTTTCTTTCTTCTTCTGCAAATCTTCAAGTATATTCCTGAGCCACATAATATCCTTTTTTTTCTTATGAAACTGACACATATTATACTTATGTGGTTGAATATCCTAGAACTATCTATTTGCATGATCTAGAGGAAATAGTTGTTGACCCAACTCTCATTTTGTATCAAAAACTGGGAAGTATTATCTCTTTGTCACCATCGAAGTCTGAATCAGTGTACCCAATGAGTTTGAAGTCTTCCACCTTAGTGTAATTGATTCCAAAGTTTTGAGTCACCTTCAAGTACCTTAGAACTCTTTTTACTGCACAATAATGTCCTTCACAAGGTTGGTGCATGTATCTATAAAGAATTCCAACAACATAAGGAATATATGGTCTCATAGTGGTAAGATAGATAAGGCTTCCACCAAGCTATCAGTACTTTGTTCCATCCTCAAATTATTTTTATTCACTTGATCTAAGATTTAAACTTTTGTTCCATTGGAGTTGAGAGAGGGTTGCATTCTGTCATGCAAATTATGTGAAACAATTATCCAACATATTTTCTATGAGCTATGAATATACACTTAGGATGTTGAGTCACTTCAATTCCTAAGTAATAATGAATATGTCTCAAATCAATCACTTCAAAACATTTACTTACATCTTTCTTTATGGATAATATGTAATATGCATTGTTCATTATCATCAAAAGGTCATCTACATATATTACAAGAAATATAATAAATATTCCAAATTTATTTACAAACAATGTTGCATCATCAATATTACAATGCTTGAAATTTAGCTTTACAAGATACTTGATTAGCTTTACATACGATACTTGTCGTGCTTGTTTTAGGCCATAGAAGGATTTGACAAGTTTACATACCTTGTTTTCTTTTCCCTTCACAACTAAACCTTATAGTTGATACATGAAGACAATTTCTTTCAATTCTCCATTCAAGAAAGTAGTTTTTACATCCATTTGGTTAAGTTGCTAACCATTTTGTGCTACCATGGAGAGTAACATGTAAATGGTATCCCATTTTGTTGTGGGGGGTAATTGTTCTTCATAGTCATAGTCAACTCCTTGTTTTTGTGTATGGAATTTTTCCACAAGCCTTGCTTTGTGTTTCTCCAGTGAGCCATCTTATTTGTGTTTTTTCTTGTATACCCACTTGCAACTAATTCGTTTGGTTCCATTTTGGGGGTCAACCACCTTGTAGGTTCCATTCTTTGTGAGTGAATCATATTGATTTTTCATAGATTATTTCCACTCATCACATGCATCAGATTCTATAAATTAATTTGGCTTGAAATTAGAAAACTGTAGAAATTCAGGCCTGCAGTAGATTAATTTCACTCACAGCAATTAACAATTGATCATGCAAATTATCAACAATGGAGACTGAATATGGAGCTG
>LPNX010340980.1:84431-185400 GCA_001517045.1 Pseudotsuga menziesii
AAAAAAAATTCAATTAAAAATCAAATGAGACATCCATGTCATTAATTGAGTTATTTGCTTATCCTCCATCATGTTGTCTTGTTGAATTTCTTATTCATCTCTTTCCACCTTCATCCGAACGAAAACCTTCAAGTTTATTTATACACCATTTTGGAATCTTCTTTGATGGTAAAGGTTGATTAGTTGGAGGTGGTGCTACACTATCTTCAAGGTCAAATCTTCCAATAATTTCAATAACATAATCTAGTTCATGTAAAGTGGTCGATGTTGGGCCTAGGGAAAGGTAGGCATAATTCAATTAGAATTCTGCTTAAGTATGAAAAGATCTAAGGAAGGATTTATGACAAAGACAACGACAGAAAGAAGGAAAGAAATGAAGATAAAGTAAAATAAGGTAAATGAGGTGCAAAAAAAGTAGATAAAAAAGAGGAAGTTAAGGAAAGAAGCAGTTCAGGAGGAAACTATGACATCACAATAGAGAAGAAGCCATGAGAGAGAATAAGTCATGATAGAAGAAGAAGCCACAGTGGAATGAAAGGACGTGGCATAGAAAGAAGGAGACGAAGTTGAGCCATGTCAGAAGACATGTAATGGTGCAACAATTAGAAAGCAACATGATAGGAAGATCTTAGGTACAAGGTTGGATAGAATGGAAACAAATCGCATGTATGAAGTTATCTTTGTAATTCAGGCCATTAGTTCCTCAGGTTATGTGTCACTATAATAGGAAATACATCTCTTGTATATGTATAGGAAGTCGACTAAGAAAGAAACATGTAAAGATTCTATAAATATTATATAAAAGGAGGAACCCAAGTTGTATGCAAGTTACTCTCGATAGCCTCATGAGACTCATTAGCTACTTGATCCTCATTGCTCCTGGTCATTGATAGCTTCTATGATCTTTGTTAAGTTTTGGTCATTAATGTTGTAAGTAGAGTCCAAGAATCTATAGCTGAATGGGAAAAAGTGTGGGAGAATTAGGATGATCTGGGGTGTGTGCGGATCATCAGCAGTGCCATAGAATAATTCGAATCAATCGAGGATGTGTGGACCATTAGTAAATTCAAGTAGAGGAAGGTCAATGACAGAAGATAAGAGAGCATGAGGGGAGAGAAAAGTATGTAGAAATAAGAAAAGAAGATCTAAAACATGGTCTGTAACTTAGTGCATAGACCAAAGGTGCCATATATTTCTCATACCAGATGAAGAGTGCCTTTGTGGTTTCTCCCATATGGGATTCCATGTTAGATTTTATGTATATGTGTGAATGTTGAATGTGTTCGATTAGAATGTATATATTTTTTCAAGAATGAATTCTTATATAGTTTCTTTCGAATGAGTTTATCAATAATAGTTGCACTATTGTAAGATGAATACATGTTTGTTACTCCAGAGTTGTTGTTATATTAGCTACAAGGTAAGAAGTGTTTTGTATTATAACTATGTATAGAAAGCATAATTAATCCATACACAAGATTTGGTCAAGCACCTTGGAATAAATCCAAGGGACGCAAACTCCCACACTCAACTACGAAAACCTAGTTCTCGCAGTTACCAATAGAAATTTATCTTGGGTGAGAATGCACCTACGACACAGATGTTGTCAACTAGGATTTGATCTCTCAGGCTTATATATTGGGATTTATTTTTCTGAAGAGAAAGGGGATTAAACCTGGATTGAAGAGACTCCAAAAGGACAACAAATGGTTCTGTTGTCAAGAGCAAATCATATTAGTGAGGGATATGTTGTGGCATCCAACGAAGCATGAAATATAAGATTGGGTGGATTTCAAAGCATTAGAATTTGCACAAGAAGAGAGGAAAGGCTCTTGATTGAACCCAACATAGTGGTTGGGTTTGTACCTCTACATGGATATTAACGAGATTTTCCTTTCTGAGATTCCCATTTTGTTGCATGAGTGGCTGTCTAGGTTGGAGACACAATAAAGAAACTTCAAAGGAAGAGAACTGACGAAGTGGAATCCTCAACTAATTCATCTACTAAAAAGTGTGAGAAACCTTGTGTCAGGGACAATATATTTTTGGGTAGAAATTATTTTGGAGGTATACGTTATTGAGTTTCTTGTCAACACAATAACATCATATAGTGATGTAGAGGGACAATTTTTCCAAGGACCCCACAAAAGATATTTTTCGTCATTAAAGACATCGATAAAAATTCTTGTATGTGAAAATGGAATCCTACAAATGTGTCAAGTTGGAAGATGTGCACAGAAAGGTGTGTATGTCCTAGCTGAAATGTGTAATAAATGAAACAAGATAAGTTGAGATGTTCTTTGGAGATAGTGGAACTGAAATAGAGGCTGTTTATTTAAGAAGTGGAATAAGATTTTAGCTAAGAAAGAGAAGAAAGAATCTGACAGGAAGAGGGAGTTGTAGCAGGACTAGATAAAAAGACTACGATCTTGTTGTACTTGGACAAATGGTATTGGGACAAAGAAGAAGAATATTAGTCGATATTCAAAGGAAGAAGAGCAAGATGAATCAACTAAAGCTCCAGATCTAGAACGTGGGTATGAAATGCCTACAATATTGCACACATCATTGGAGGTAATATTCAAAGACTTATCTCCAAGCGGATTTGTAAATACATGTAGTACTACATTGTGAATAGAAGACAAGGGAGTTTGGATACTCAAATGTTTTGTCTAAATGTACAAAAAATTAATACAATGGTTGGGACCAACATTAATTTTCCAATATTCAATGGAAATGGGTTAGAAGAACCAAATAAACATTGGTTTCTCCGCGAATCCATATGGATTGAGTGAAAGTTCGAAGATGATGACACAAAAAAAGAAGAGATTATCATGACTCTATGACATCGTGCGCTAGATTGGTACATGAAATTTTCTATAGTGCCAGTAGGATTTGCACATAAAATGCCTGACTAGATTTGAGTGGTAATGATTGATGAGTTTAGAAAGATGAATTCTGAGTTGCAGTGCATTAAAAAGATAAAACAAATCCATAAGCTACCTACAGATTCTATTTGAGACTTTGACGAGAGATTCAAGATATTAATCACTAAAGTTATCTTGCAGATGTCATATGTACATCACAAGGACTGGTTCATTGTCTCCTTGCTGCCGCACATCTAGATCCCATTGATGCAACATAAAATTGTGTTGGAGAAAAAATATCTAGAAATAGAAATGAAACTAGAATACTCTCCAATTGGAGAAATTGACACATGAATGATGTATATTCAGTCGCAAGTTCCCAATCTTATGGTGCAGCTCTATGACATCAAGAAAGTAAAGAAAGTTCAAGAATAATTGTGGTGTACAAGATGTAGAATAGACGGACACCATAAGGATCACTGCTCAGTTCTCATGAACTATGTCGTAAAGGGAGAGTCGAACCCCATAAACACAAAAGGGATTCCTTGGTGTAGATATGTTAGACTAGAGGCCATAAGTTGGAAGAATGTTTCTATTTATAGAATATTGTAAGCACACCAGCTAGTCTATAATGTAAATTTTGTAAATCGGTAGGACACGATGAGAAATATTACAGAGAACTTCAGCTACTACAAGAAAAGATGGTGGATACCTAATTGATGAATAATTATTAGAAAATGAAAGTTGAACGAGCACAACCTCAGTATCATCTTACTCAATATCCACTAGAATAATTTCAAAAACCACAATATCCTCACCCATAATACCAACATAATTGTATTCACCCCAACAACAATATCCTCAGCCAAGGGGAGGTGGAAATTTTTCAAGGATGAGGACAATGAAAAGGACGAGGGGCATTTCGTAGAGGAAGAGGTCAAGTCATATATTATAACTTTAGACAATTGAGACACCTTTTTGGATATTTCTAGATTCCTTCGAAGACATGTACATACTGTAAAGCACTTTACCACACTGTCAAATAGTGTCCACAATTGATTGCAAAATGATAGGATCAAACTGTCAGAAATCCAAATCCAGAAAAGAATACAAACCTAAACCCCAACAAAAACACTCAGAACGATTTTTGTTGATGTAAGAGAACAAAATATTGTTGTTGTTACAAGAGAAGGTGTTGCGATGAGAGCATACCAAAATACATAGCATGGAAAACCACAGGTGCGATCTTCGACACAAAAGAAAGCTCAATTAGAAATACAGAAGGAGAAAGAATTCTTCTTGGACCCGTGTCTATAATTTATTGATAAAAAAAAGCATCAACATCTATATAAGTAAAGGCGATTCCCCAAATATTCGAGCAATTACTCAGGAAGCAACCAATGAAAAAGGTTAGTACGATCAAATATTTTTCAAAAGTTGTTTATAATTAATCCATGATAGAGATGATGTAGCATAGTTGACAACACTCAGAGAAGGAACTCCAAAAGACCTGTGACCTAAGAGTTAACCATGTCAGGAAAATATTAAAAACAGGTCGTGAACTGTGAATGACTATGCAGATCGAAGATTATGATATGGACTCTATAATTTTAGATATGGGATCTGATTTCAATATATTGACAAGACATACATGGGAAAGAATGAATAAACTATGCCTGGATTGATCTCCCATTTATCGAAGGGTAGCAAATAAGTCGAATGCTCTACCCATTAGTCGACCGACTCAAGTACCTGTCAAAGTAGAAGGCCTAAGGACATACGCAGACTTTGAAGTGATAGACATTGTTGATGAAACAACCCCATATCTTGCACTTTTAGGGATTGATTGGGAGATAGATAATCAAACCATGATTAATTTGAAGAAACGAATCTTGTCGTTTGAATATTATGATAGAAGGGTGGTCTCACCAATCGTTTCACTTGTAGGGAAGACATATGCTGAGCCAATGAATAGTGAATTCCAAGGTAATTACGTAGACGAGCTAGATGATATCATGTCTGCAAGAGACGACTATATAAATCCAATAGCTAATGGAAATCTGATTTGGAGGAGTGTTAGCTCCTATATATACGATTCAGGAGACACATTAGAAAACTAGCAGAATCAAATGCATGAATTTTCCATGTGAAGATGCACAAGATTAACAAGATCTATGCAACAGATAGGAGTTGAGGAAAGAGAGATACCTACATATGTAAGATTACCTAAACTTGCATCTTTTCTGGTTTATTTTGAAGCAAAAGTTACAGAATCACAGTGATTGTTCTCCTTGAACTTTGTCCAAAAATCTGCACCCGCTAGATGGTGGGGTACACATAAACAATCTATGTCTAAATGGATGCAGTGTAGAATATTGTTGAAGATAAGATTTGGAGAAGATATTAGTTATACAAGTTGAAATTATAGAATATTGAGAAATCATGTTAAACATATTGAGCATTGTTGCATGACATGGTGAGAGTATATGCGACAAGAATGGGTTCATCAATTCATACATACATTGGAGATGGTACCAAGGAATTCATATACATTAGTGGATCTACGATGATAAAATATCAAGTGGGAGCAGTTAGATACAATATTCACACATAGATTTGAGGTTTTGAGTGATTACCCAACAATTGATGCTACACTGCAGCTAATGACGTGGAAGATATTTAAAGAAATCCCTATCGCAACCACACATTTCCACCAATGTAGAACGACAGTCCACCTTTCGATGGAATGTTACAATGTCATGGGAGAATTGGATGATGGTGACCCACTCGATGTAAAAATACCAAATTCAGAAGATATGCACATAGTGGAAGGAATTGGCATTTCTAGAGACCAATTCCTAAATCCACTTAAAATTAAGAAACTAAATATTGGCTCTCCTAAAAATCTAATGTTCACCAATATTTGAGATTATTGGGATCATAAGACTGTGGGGAAAATCATTTATTTGTTGCATGAATTCCAAGATCTGTTCCCTACAAAATTTCCATAAATCAAAGGAATAGTTAGTAACCTCTGGGAAATGAAGATACCTTTGAGGCCAGATGCAAAACTGGTCAAGCAACGAGCATACAAATTAAATCCACGATAAAAATAAAAGCTTAAGGCTAAATTGGATGGAATGCTAGAGGAAGGTGTTATAGAACTTTTCAAGGAATCATAATGGATTAGCCCAATCATAGTATAGGACAAGAAGACTGTAGGTGAATTCAGAATTTGTGTCAACCTGAGAAAGTTGAATGATGCTTGCTTACATGATCTATGTCCAACTCCATTTATAGATGAGGTACTCAAGAATGTTAGAGGAAAAGAGATGTAGAATCTTTCACTGATGGATTTTCTGGTTACTAGCATATCATAATTACAAAGGAGGACTGACACAAGTCTACCTTTGCGATAGTGTGGGGATGTTTCCAGTATACGTTAATTACCTTTAGACTTAAAACTGTGCCTACAATTTTTTCTATAATCATAGTCATTTCCTTCAAATATTTTATACAAAAAATTATTTAATTTTACTTCGATGATTCGACAGTATTTGGGTTTGTAAAATACCATATAGAGAAGGTAAGAATGATGATGGAACATTGTTGGCAGTATTGAATTTCTCTAAATTTGAAGAAATGTATCTTTTACACACCTTTCGGAGATCTTTTGGGCCATCTGGTCTATCGCGATGAAATTTTGGTAGATCCAACCAAAATTGTGACTATATGTGACCTACCACTACCTACTATAGTTAAATAGTTAAGGGAAAAAATAGGACACACTGGACAGTACAATACATTTATCAAAGTATATGCATAGGTGACTGCTCCGATTAAAAAATCAGTGAAAAAAGATACTAAGTTTCAATGGACAATGGACTGTCAAGAAAGTATGCACAAGCTAAAGAATAAAATGGCTATTGCTCCAATACTTGTGTTTCCATACTGAGAGAAAGAGTTCCATGTTCAAGTCGACACATTGTTTATTGAACTCGGCATGGCACCAGTGCATCCTGGTGAAGGATTGATTGATCATCCCATTTCCTTTGCTAGAAGGAAATTATTAACTGTAGAGAAGAATTATACCATGACAGAGAGAGAAGTGTTAGCGATGGTATATGCACTCCAGAAATTTAGACACTATTTACTAGGAGGACATTTCAATATGTACACTAACCATTCTGTACTAAAATACTTGGTCAATAGGCTAGCATTGGGGGGAATATCTTTCGATGGCTTCTTCTCTTTCAAGAATTTGATTTTGAGAAATATTTTTAAACCTGGTCGGTTGAATTTGGGTCCATACCATCTTTCAAGGATCTAAAATGGAGAAGAACCTACTAGTATGGAAGATAATCTTCTTGATGTGCAACTATTTGCGATAAATATGTTTGATGATCAGTACCAAGATATCATACAATATTTAAGTATGGGATATTGACCATTTTGTGGAAATTGAACCCAGTGTTAGAACAATTACACTCACATCAATTGCCAATTGCACATGCAAAATTACTCACAAAAGAGACTGAATATGGAGCTGAACACTAAACTGTATTGAATAAGTGTACAATATCCAACCCTGTGAGGCAATAGGCTGCCACAATAAATAATTACATGAGGGATTTGAATGCATGAATTTTCCATTCGAATCTAGTCAAAAGCTGGCTTACTAAATCTAAGCAAATCCCCCATAGGTGCATAAAGCAGTTTCCAAAACTGTCTAGGAGCTCATGAATTGGCAAAATCAATTAGGCAAGATAATAGTGGGTGGAAGGAAAACTCATACATGCTTTTCATAGGAGAAAAGAGTGGAGGATGTGGAGGACAAATAAACAAGTTAACTTCACCTAGTCAAACTTTCCCAATTTCCTTAAAACACTGAAAAAGTAGGCAATAAGGTAGAGAAAGCAGACATGCACTAGGGAGGCCAGGAATAAAGTAGATTTGATTCCAATAGGTTTCCCAAGTGCTCCATGACTCAAAATTAGCAATTTTGACCACTATGGATGTGTAGATGACAACTTGCATAAGGTGGAATATGGAAACTAGGCAAATAAGACAAAAATGGATTAATTAATGTCTAAGGTAGCTAACAGCCCCCCTTAAGCCTAACTTATGAGTAATATATCAGAAAATTATAGGGCCTAGAAACAAGGCTTAGTCACCCTTTACATACTGCATGTCCATTTAACCAAGGAAATAGGAAAAAACCCAGTGGGAAAATCCTCCCTTAAACATGGATTGTAAAACAAAATTTGGAAATCTTGTCATCATTCATGCTTCACAGTATGTTCAGAAATCCCCAGCAGTGATTTGAGATTTCTGAATGTCTTCTCACAAAAATATTTGGTGAAGATATCAGCTACTTGTTCTGAAGATGAACATAAGAGTAGGTGAATGGTGCCATCATGCACAAGTTGTCTGATGTAGTGCATATGGATCTCAATGTGTTTGGTTCTCTGCTTCTGAACTGGATCATTGCAAATTTGAATGGTACTTTGATTATCACAGTAGATAGTAGTTAAGTATTCTGATTCGAAGCCACACTCTCTAAGTAACCCCTACAACCATAAACATTGAGTTGCTGCATTTACAACTCCTCTGTACTCTGCTTCTGTAGATGAGAGTGCAATCGCACTCTGTTTCTTGCTTGACCAGCTGATTGGCCCTTTTGCAAGCATGAACACATATTCTGATGTTGACTTTGGATCTATGCTATCACCTTCCCAATCACTATCAGTAAACCCAATCAAATCAAGATCAGATTTAGCTTTATAGAAGATCCCATGTGTCCTTGTTCCCTGAACAAAGTTAAGGATCCTTTTGGCTGCTTTCCAATGGATCTCATGAGGCTGATCCATGTATATAGAAGCCACACTTACTGCATAAGAAATATCAGGTCTAGTATGTGTAAGATACAACAAACATCCAATCAATTTCCTATACAGTGTATTGTTTACCATAGGTGAAGAATCAACTTCTTCAAGCTTCACTCCTAAAAGGAAAGGAGTCTTGCTTGGCTTAAAATCCTTCATTCTGAATTTGTTCAGAAAATCCAAGGCATACTTGTACTGGTGCACCTTGATTCCATCTTTGGTTTGAGCAATCTCAAGCCCTAAGAATTGGCTCAATAGCCCCAAATCTGTCATGGAGAAGGTTTGGTTCATTGCACCCTTCAAGGAAGCAATTTCATCCTTTGAGCTTCCTGTAATGAGGAGGTAATCAACATATAAAAAAAGATCATTAATGAACCATTAATCAACTTAAAATAGACATTTGGATCTGATTTGCACCGAACAAAATTCAGTGATAGCAGAAAGCTATCAATCTTGGCATACCAAGCCCTGGGGGCTTTATTAAGCCCATACAATGACTTCTTTAGCATGCACACAAGAGATGGGTTAGTAGAAAATCCTTGAGGCTGCTGCATGTATATCTCTTTAGTGAGATATCCATTGAGGAAAGCACACTTCACATCCATGTGATGTAGTTCCCATTGCTTTGAAGCTGCAATGGCTAAGTCTATCCTGATGGAGTCCATCTTTGCCACTGGTGCAAAGGTATCATTGTAGTCTATGCCATGAACCTGTGAGTATCCCTTGGCTACCAATCTGGCCTTTTACTTTATAGGTGAACCATTAGCAACAAATTTGGTCTTGTACATCCATTTACACTGAACTAGCTTCCTCCCTGGGGAAAGATCAACGAGCTCCCAAGTGTTGCTCTTCTGGAGTGAGCTGAACTCTTCCTTCATGGCTGCTTGCCATATTGGATCTCCTGCTACATATTCATATGTCTAAGGATCTGATTCCACCATTAGATAGCATTTCTCATCAAACATAGGATCTTTCATGCATAGAGCACTCTCAAATTGAGATCTAGTCCTCCTAGGGTCATTAGGATTTCCAGCTAGCTCTCCAGCTGCATGAATGGTCTTGGCTGCCCATTTTGGCCTTGCAGGGATTTTAGGATCTACATTAAAATCATCACTATCAGACATATCAGAATCAGCATGTTTAACTATCTCTTCACTTACATTTAGAGGTTCTGGTGGTGAAGAGGATTCTCCAACTTCCACTGCTGCTAAGGGTTCTTCTTGAAACTGAACACACCTTTCAATAAAGGATTTGTTTGTGCTCAAATTGATCAGCTTGTATCCTTTTGTATCTTCAGAGTACCCAACAAATAGACAGTCTTGGCTTTGGGTCTGCAAAGCCTTTGTCTTTTCTGTTGGAATTCTAGCCCAAGCCCTTGAGCCAAAAATCCTAAAATGGGTCACATATGGCTTGTGCCCACTCCATGCTTCGAAAGGAGTCATACCATCAAGATGTTTATCAGGCACCCTATTCTAGATATAGTCTGCACATTTTATAGCTTCATCCCAGTACTTTGGTGGCAAAGTCTTAGCCTCCATCATGCAGGTTGCCATCTCTTTCAGTGATCTGTTCTTCCTCTCTGCA
This sequence comes from Pseudotsuga menziesii, assembly GCA_001517045.1. Taxonomy (NCBI): domain Eukaryota; kingdom Viridiplantae; phylum Streptophyta; class Pinopsida; order Pinales; family Pinaceae; genus Pseudotsuga; species Pseudotsuga menziesii. Next base: position 94,768 of record LPNX010340980.1, read on the forward strand.
ACACCATTCTATTGTGGTGTGTAAGGGATAGAATGCTCCATCTGAATACCTGCATCTGCATAATATTGAATAAAATTAGACTTGACATACTCACCACCATTTTCATATCTGAGGACCTTGAGTTTCCTCCCATATTTTTTTTCAACCAAATCCTTAAAGACTTTGAAGAGGCCAAAAACTTCAGACTTGTGTTTTAGGAAGTAAACTCAGCAATACCTGGGAAATTCATCTATGAAAGTAAATGAATATTTGGCCTAACTCATGGACATATGAGGGAATGGGCCAGCAACATCACTATGGATCAACTCAAGAGGTGCAGAGGTTCTCTCATGACTAGCTCTCTCAAATTTATGCTCTGAATGTTTTCCCAGGATGCAACCTTGACAGACTCCTTTGGAAAATTTTATCTTTGGTAACCCTATGACCATCTCTTTTTCACTAACATCAGAAAGGTACTTGTAATTTAAGTGGACAAATCTTTCATGCCAAAGCTTGCTTTCCTCATTAGCATGAATCAGAAGAGCAGAGGGGTTTGAGTAGGGTAGGAAGTGTGAGAACATGTATACCTTCGAAGTATGATTTGCAACTCCTTTTGCAATGACTTTACCACTTGAGATCCCTGTGATCTCAACTTCATTAGGGGAGAATATGACCTTCTTTGGAGACCCAGTGTGAGTCATCTGATACACTAATAAGAGGTTAGAGGCAATACCTGGAACATACAACACATTGCTGAACTTACCATGACCAAGATCAATCCTACCTTTGCCCAAACTTTCAGTGAGAGAGTCATATCCTAGTAATATTGGTGGAACTTTCAACATGTCAAGTGAGGTGAATTCCTGCTTGTTCGAAACCATATGTCTTGAAGCTCCAGAATCAATGATGAAACTGGGTGAGCTTGATGTGCCAACAACCAATGTATGAACTCTCTCTCTCTCTGTCTTCTGAACTTGATCCTCCTTCCCTCTTCTTTGAGCTGTTTGGAAGGGAGATGCCATTCTTCTCCAGGAGTAGGGTCAGCATGTCTGTTTGCTTCTTCATGCAAGAGCTCTCAGAATGATTTTCCTTACTACAGTATGCGCACATTCTCATTTATCTTTTCTTCTTCTTCTTCTTGTAGTTCTTCTTCGGACCTTGAGGCTACTCCGGAGACTTGTTCTTGTCTCTCTTTTGCTCAGGTGGCTTTTTAGATTTATTTTTTATTTTTGAATCCACCCTTGAATCTCCAGCAACCAGAGCTTGGTCTTTGGATGGTTTGATGGTGCCCATCATCACCAATTTATCTTGTTCTTGTGTGAGAAATTCCATGAAATCTGCAAGGCTAGGCATCTTCTAGGCTCGAGCTATCAACTTTGTGGCATAGAACGTCGAAAAAAACACTGAATAGTCAGGGCCAAGCTTTGAGAGTATGGCCAAGACCAGCTGATCATCCTTCTTTTTGATCCCACATTGTTTTAGCTGCAAAACAAGTGCTTTGAACTTGGAAAAGTAGAGTTGCAGGGATTCAAAGCTATTGGCACTCAGGGAGATCAGTTCATTTTCAATTTGATGTCCCCTCATCTCATCTGTATTTCCAAAAAGATCAACAAGCTTCTCCCATACTTCATTCAGTGATGTCAATCCATCAAGATGGAAAAGGAGGTCTCTGGATATACTCAGACACAAGAGACCATAGGCCTCATCCCCCCTATTGTGCCATTTTATATTCTCTGCAATTGCATTGGGCTCTGCTTCTATTGCCATAGTCACTCTATAGAGGGCTTTTTCTCTCAACAGTATCTCCATCTCTGCTTTCCATTCAAAGAAGTTAAATGGAGTCAAGATGATCTTCTGAGATTGATCCATAGCTCAGAAATTGTCCCGTAAGTCAGCATGAATGCTCCCAGTCAATGATGTCGAACCTGCAAAAAAATTGCAAGGAGAGAAATTGATCTACAAAGGCTCTAATACCATGTGGAAATTGAACCCAGTGTTAGAACAATTACACTCACATAAATTGCTAATTGCACATGCAAATTTACTCACAAAAGAGACTGAATCTGGAGCTGAACACTAAACTGTATTGAATAAGTGTACAATAGCCAACCCTGTGAAGTCATAGGCTGCCACAATAAATAATTACATGAGGGATTCGAATGCATGAAGTTGCCATTCGAATCTAGTCAAAAGCAGGCTTACTAAATCTAAGAAAATCCCTCATAGGTGCATAAAGCAGTTTCCAAAACTGTCTAGGAGCTCACGAATTGGAAAAATAAATTAGGAAAGATAATAGTGGATGGAAGGAAAACTCATACATGCTTTTCATAGGAGAAAAGAGTGGAGGATGTGGAGGAAAAAAAACAAGTTAACTTCACCTAGTCAAACTTTCCCAATTGCCTTAAAACACTGAAAAAGCAGGCAATAAAGCAGAATAAGCAGGCATGCACTAGGGAGGCCAGGAATAAAGCAGATTTGATTCCAGGAGGTTTCCCAAGTGCTCCATGACTCAAAATTAGCAAGTTTGACCACTATGGATGTGTAGATGACAACTTGCATAAGGTGGAATATGGAAACTAAGAAAATAAGACAAAAATGGATTAATTAATGTCTAAGGTAGGTAACTATGGGTTGATTATTCTAACACATTTGAATTCACCATTTTGTAGAAGAATCGGTTGGTTGTGAGGGCTACATATTTCGAATTGATCGCTGGACACTTGTATAAAATGGGTGCTGGTGATATACTTTGGCGATGCATTTTGGAGCACAAGCTCTTGATGATATTAAATGAATCACATGTTGGTTTTGTTGGAGGCCACTAGCAAGGAAAAACTATGGCACACAAGGTTTTGCAAGAAGGATTATGGTGTCCCACCATGCATGTAGATGCTTGGGATTATTGTTGTAGCTGCACTATATACTAAAGAACTTGAAATCCATCTCGAAGAGATGAAATTCCATTGGTACCACAGATAACATTACAAGCATTTCATAAACAGGGTTTTTAAATTTTTTAGGACCTATCAATATGGAAGGAAATTACACGGGAGCATACTATATTATTACTGTGACTGATTACTTAACGAGATGGGAGAAGCAACACCCATAAAAGATTATACTACTTTGACTACTGCTAAGTTTCTATTTGAAAATTTTGTGACAAGGTTTGGGTACCAAATATTTTAGTCACTGATGATGGTATGCATTTTGTTAATCAATTGACTAAATAACTAACTAAATTTTTTTGGATATAGCATATAAGGACAACTCCATACCACCCTCAAGAAAATGCAGTTATTGAAGCATTCAACAAAGTTCTGGAAAACAAGTTGGAAAATGTTTACAATGTACAAAGAGATGACTGAGGCCATAATATTTCTACAATATTATGGGCATATCACACGACGTGTAAGAAGTTGACATGTCAGACTCTATTTTGGTTGGTGTATGGGAAAGAAGTTGTCATTTCTATGGAGTACATTGTACCGAGCTTTAGAATTTTTGTGATCACTCAAATGATAGATGTTGATGCTTTTTGGAGCAGGGCCCCGCAGCTACAGGAAAAGCTGCTATATCAAAACAAGAAAATCAAAGGAAATAGTACCTGAAGTGGCCGAGAAGAGAGAGCTCAACCACTGCACTTAAGGCAGCGGCGAAGACAGGAGGGCTTAGCTACCCTCATAAATGGAAAAGGAGGAATGGGGCAAGGTATTGAAGACAAAGGACAGAAGGGAAGCGACTGAGGAAGTGGCACCCATACCCGTGTTCAGCACCGAAATTGCGGAAGACTGCAGAAAGCTGTGGTGTGATGGAAAGCGGCAGTTCAAAGTACAGATAGGCTGACTGTCACAGTTAGGGTTTTTGGGTGACTGTTGGAATAGGCCTATAGTGTTGTATCATGGCGAGACCTTTGGTCCACCTATTTAAGCATGTATTTTATATTATGAAAGGTTAGCTAGCCAGTTGGTCTATTAGCTCGTATCCAGTTAGATAGTTAACCAGTCAGTTAGCTGTTCATTTTGTATTGTAAGACATTGAGGAAGAGTCGAGCTCTGGTTCTTTTATTCAGTTTGTAGTTATCTTACTGTAACCAGTAGCTGGCTCTTTGAGCATGACTGTACCAATCCACAGGGATTGAGAGAGAGGGAGAGAGAGGAAGAGTATATTGTAAGAAGAAGGAAATATAGGAAGAGAAGAGATCTAAGAGAGAAGGGCTCCCAGCTGTGTGCATGGAGTTTCCCAGAAGATATCAAGCTGCATAATAGGTTGCAGAGGAACTGTGTTTACTCTCTCAAGATACAATATAAAAACTAGTTCGCGTGGACGTAGCTTCCCCCTTGGAAGTGAACCACGTAAAATCCGTGTGTTGTGCGACTGTTTCATGTGACTGTGCTTTACTTATCTGCTATCTATTATTCAATACATGAGTTTTGCTTATCAGTTAATGAATGAATGTATGCTATCCTTTAGTTTACATTAACATGGAAGGTTAATCATGACTTGAATGTATCAAGTATTCTGTATATGAGTTATCAATGCTTGATTCATAATAGCTAACAATTACAGTGTTAAGTGACTTCTGTTTATGAGTTTAGCGAGTAGAGCATGATTGATGTTAAGTGTGTTGAATTGTAGAACCTTAAGTGAAGTTGTTTAACACCTTAATGAAGGTTAACTGAGCTATTATACCCAGAGAGAAAGCCCTTGGATCTTGAGAGTCATATTGAGTCTTACTGTAGAAAATATCACAGTATAGAAAGGTGATATCGCACAGTCCAAGGAGCTGCAATGTGAGATATCACAGGTGAAGAGTTGAATAAAAGAGAAAGTTTGCACATCATCCTAGAGGCTATGATGTGATAAGAGTCTGTTCCCTATCAGTTCCAACTAGAAATAGAGACAGTCCTTGCAGAGAGATCCCACTAACTAAGACGAGTTACGAGGAACTAGGATGCTATAGAACTTGGCTGAGGAGACCTGATTCTTCAGCCACCCCATCCAAGATGAATTTGGGTGAGACTTCAGGCCGTTCTGCGGTCTGTTTCCGAAAGGGCCAGTGAGCTAGGGGTTTTGCTGGTACAATAAAGTAACCCGGGTCTACCCGAGATAATCAACAAATGGTTCCATTGCCGGTTTTGAACAAATTGAAGAGCTAATGCTCTGTTGGCATCCTACTAAAGAAGAACTTAACCAGTGTGTTGGGTCTAAAGAAAGAGAATTTGTTGTGAGAAAAAACAAGAGTCCTAGGCTTAGTACAGAGGACTGGTTACAAAAACATATCTTCACAGACCTGCATGAGATATTTTTTGCAACCTATGCAAATGAGTTGTACGATTGGTTGTCAAAGTTGAATGATAAGCATATATTCAAGAAGAAAAGGAACATTTTTTAGAAAATGGAGCTGATTGATGCCGTGAAGAGCGTAGATAATCCCATTTTGTGGGAAGTAGACTTCTGGATTGTGAGTTTGCTGGAAGGCTTCATTACAGAGTTTGCAGTTGATCAAAGAAAGAGTTTCAGCGAAGCCGAGAGGTACTTCTTCAAAGGATATCATGGTAAGTGCTTGAACTCTTTAAATTTTTCCATTAAGATGTTATTACATGAAAAAATAGTATTGGATATATTCTCAGATGAATAAGTTAAGTAAGTGTAATGTCACAAGAGTTTGAGAGTGGTTTTGAAGAAATCAGATGTACACGTAGCCGTAAGAAATATAAAGTAGATTTTAGATCTTCCTTATTTGAAGACAATTTAGACAGTACTAGAGAACAGAGTCAAAGTAATAGAGAAAGAACAATAGGGGGTATCCCTTACCACCCTTGTACCCCACAGAAACCAACCGAGACTCAGAATAATCCTTCAGGAATGCCATCTAGTAGTTCACACACATTACATACTACCTTTACACCACCTACATCTACACCGCCGAGTGGTAGTAATACAACAAATCAAAATCCACCACGTAGAAACAAAATGGGGGATGACATGAAATTACCTACCTTTAGGGGTACAGGGGCAGAAGACCCAGAACAACATTGGTTCCTGTTGGGCAATAGGGCAGACCCGAGTTAACGCTTATACGTCGCACCAACAAAAGACCCACCGTGTTGGCCCTTTTGGCAACAACCTGCGCGCAGGTTGCAGTCTCACCCGAAACAGCAATGGGGTGCCGCAGAATCAGGTTTCTACATGCAAAGAGGGGTATTACTGTACCTTAGCCTTTCAAAGCAATTATTAATCAACTTCTTGTAAACTATCATTCATTCATATATAACTTCGCAGCATAATAAACAAACTAAACTTGCATAACCCACTACGGGGAATTCACAGTGAAGCTTATTACTAGCAGTGAGCTTATATTATCAGATGTATTCAGTTTAATGCATGGAAATAACAGAAGCAGAAACAACACAATAAAACCACAACACCACATATAACGTGGTTCACCCCCAGTGTAGGGGCTACGTCCACAAACTGCGTTTTATTCCTCTTTCCTCAAAACCACAGTTTATCTACGCACTCAGCTGCAGATCCCTTCAGTCCTTAATAGCCGCACACACAGCAGCAGGCTTCTGTGCACACAGCTGCAGATCTTTCTTCTTCTCTTACAAAAACCCTCTGCGCACACAGCTGCAGAGGTCGTCCACGCACACAGCTGGGACTTATCCTTTCCTTAAAAAAACCAACCTTACTTCGCCTTATCTTTCTTTTCATCAAAAATCCTAACCTATCCTTTTTACATAAGCGCTTCTTTATAATGCGCAGTTTTACAAAACCATGGTCTTAAACCATGGGCACCCAAAAAACCCTAAACCCTGGATTTAAACCACAGGTTTATTACAAAAAGGGGGGTTTTGACTTACCCTGACACCCCTAAGACTATTTTGGCCCATAGCTCTGCTTACAAATTTCCTAAATAACCACGGAGTTACCCAACATGGAGTATGCACCCCAACAGGCCCCTAAGACTCACTAGTGGCCCGTCCCGGGACACTGTTCATCTTCTCTGGTGGGCGAATCTTTTGTGCGAGGGTCTGGAAGCGACTGGTGAGATTATGGAGTATCTCATCAGCGGCTTTCTCCTTTTCCACCATCTCCTGTAATACTGAAGAAGAGTCTGTGTCAGCCTTTTCCTGCGCAAAATTGTCATATGTCTTCAAAATTTTGAGCTGGCTCTCCGCAGTATTGGTCAATTATAAGGCTTCATCAACCAGGGGCTGTAATGCACTTTCCAGCATCGTCACCTTCGTCCTGCAAGACTCGATTTCCTGTTGAAGTTCCTTGCTGCGCTTTACTTTAGCCATCTTCTGCATAGGTGGCAGCGTCTTGATTTCTATTCGGACTGCATCTAACTCATCTTGGTGCAACTTGATGGTTTCCTGAATCTTCCCTGCATCTGGATGGTCCTGTAGGTTTTCCCATGCTTCTATGCTGTCTTCCATTAGTTTTGCGACACTAGCCATGTTGTCTGATATTTTTGTTGCTGAAGCCTTGATATCCTGCTGGCGCTCTTCTCGGACCTCTGGAGGAGTCTCAGGGGGAATGCGCAGTTGAAGTTCTGCAATCTGTTGCTGATGTTCTATCTTCATCCGTTCCAATTCACTGCGGGACTGCTGGGCATAGTCTTTCATCTTAGCAATCTTCTGCTTTGGTTCCTCTTTTTCCTGTATGTCGGAGTCAGACAGACTCCGACATGCCTCATCTAATGCTTGCATTAGCGTAGTTGTTTTCTGCTCAGCCTCTTTCTTCTGTTGTGCAATCTCCTGTAGGCGTGCGGTGAAAGTTTTGTTTTGCTTGATTGATTCTTCTAGTTGGATTTGTGACACTTGAGTTCGGGTATGGATCTCCTTTGTAATCGCGAGCTGTCGGAGGTGCAACTCTGACATAGGTATCTTTGTATAATCAAGCTCCGCAGTTATATTTGTCGGGGGTCGAGAATCGATGTCAAGCTGCATCAGAGTTGCACTTGATACCTGTCCCTGGGGATCCCTAAGTGGCCATTGCCTACTGTCCTGCTGCGGGGGTGCCATAGTGCTGCTTGTCGCAGTACTGGGTGCTGATTTTGCGATTAGCTCTTTTAACTCTGATACCCTGGTTGCGAGACCTGCGAGGCTGGCAAGATGTAGCTCCGCGAATTCAGACCATTTTTTAGTAAGCGCCGTCGTAGATTGTTCGAGAGCATGCTCCAGTGCACCCATCGTGACAGTGGCTTCCTCCTCGATATCTTTATCCTTTGATGCCTTTACCTTTTTGCGAGACTGTGGCTTGGTTACCTCGGCTACTTCTGGTGACTTGCGCTTCGTCGGTGGGGTAGGATCTGTTATGGTCTTGACCGACTCCTCATCCTGTTCATCCTGTTCATCCTGTTCACTATGGCCACCCTGGTCATTATCATTTATCTGTGAATCACTTGGGTCTTCGCTATCTTCCAATGGGCTTTGCTGCTGCGCCTGACTAGTACCTGCGCCAATATTGGTAGCTGGAGGAACCGGAATAGAAGGTTTTTTTCCTAAATCTTTCAGCCATTCAGCCGGCCATTGCTGAACGATCCGCTGGATATCTGGTTTGGTGACTACATATGGTAATTTGAAACATTTTCGTTGAGGATCTGCACGAGCTTGAATGAAAACATAATGCATGTCGGCACTAAAGTGCGCGATCCCCTCGTACTGAGAGAACACTTTGTTGGTAAGGCGAGGTGTTCACACTATCTCATAGTGAAGGCTCATAGCATAGAATATGAACACAGTGTTCATCATCTGTTGAGTTTCCTTATCTGTGGATACCCAAAGGGAGGCATACCTTGCTGCTCCTGGTGTGCCGGGGTTTATTTCGGCAAACTGAGCTTCATTAGGTTCTTTCCATCCAAATAATGCAATAAGGATTATAAGCCATGAATAATGAAAAGGTCTACCTTTTTCTTGCGCATCGCGGGCATCCTCCAAAAACTCCTTCGCAAGATAGCCATCCCAATTATAAGTATACCCCTCGGCGCAGTTCATAGAAATCCTGATAACCGGGGCAGGTACTTCAGTTGGCCTGCATTTCCTTATAAGTTTGCAGGCTAAGAGTTCAGTTGCAAACCGAATGGGCTGTTCCCGAATCGCGGAGGTATGATACCCCCGTTTCCCTTTTGTCAGGCCAAACCGCTCCTTCATGGTTTGCGCGAGCTTTGTGTCATCATGTTTGGACGGAAACTCAGTTGCCGGATCTGGTCCTGCCATGGGTAAACCTGTGATCCTATGGATAAGGGCGGTGTCAATAGGAACTTGTTGGTCCCCTATCCATAAATAGCCGTCATGCACCAAGGCTAGTAACTACTTGGCCACTACAGTCACATGTATGCCGTGTCCAAAATGGGGAATCTTGAATAGCTTGAGTAGCCCAGCTTTGTCCAGACCCGCAGCCCATGTTTGCACTTCCAGTAGTGTGACCTCATGGTCGGGGTACCTGACGCGGTGCAAGTATTCGGCTGGGTCAAACTGTGGGAACTTTCCATAGTCATTGGTGTCATGATCGCTGTACTTAAGCCGATCAATCTTCCCTGTCATACTGCCAATCAGCTGCACTCCTGATGGTAATGAAGGTGTGGCTAATGTAAACTGCTTTGTCCGTCGGGGTAACGCGGTGCCTGGGCGAACAGGTGGTAGGTATGGTGGTCGTGGTGGTGGAATATTCTCCCTTCCCCTGGCCGGGGCCTGGGAGGAACCAGAGGGCTCCATGGGATGAGCCGCTGATGTTTGCCCTGTTTGCTGCGGTCGGTCTTGGTTGCGCTTGGTGCGAATTTCAGTTCTAGACTTTTTCCTGGCAGACCGTGTCTGCATTGGCCGTGGTGGTGCTGGGGGAGTGGCTTCGCAGTGAGATATGGCAGGCGACCGAGTAGAGTAGGTGATCAGACCCTCTTGCTCGAATTCTCGGACCAAGTCGTCAATCTCACGTTCAGTGGTCATGGGTTCACTCGCAAAGCTTGAAGGAATGCAGGATGTGACTTTTCCTATCTTAGGCATCTTCTTATACATACTATCAATCAAATCGGGGAGGACAGTGCATTGAAGGCACCAAATCGGATGAAAATCTTGTCCTTGCGGGACGTAATTGCCAGTACTGGTCTTAGTACAGTCATTTAAAGCACTTAAAATCCCGTTGCCGCCAAATGGACTACCTCCCAACGGTCGAATTTTGGGCCTCGAAACATTTTTGGTCTGTGGCAGAAGCATGGTCGCAGCCTCGGGGCAATAAGAAACTTCGACCCAATAGTGCCCTTCAACCCAACCCGGTAATATCTGCGATAGGATGATTAAATTTGAGGTGCGAGCGTCTTGGCGCTGCCCCTGAAACTTACTTCGCACTTCTTGAGCTTGTCTTATAAATGTGGTGCGCGCGACTTTCTGGTAGGTTCTCCGTTGGAGCTGAACTTTTGTAGGGTCGGCCCCCCATGCTGCGGTAGCGTCTATTGCTATTTCCAGATGCTGGATGTTTTGTGACTGAGGTACTTGGTCTGGCATCCGCAGAATAGTTTTTCCAAGATCTGTCATCCCGACCTGTGCAGGCAGTTCTCGAGGCTGTGCTCTAAGGCATCGAAGAGACTGAGTGATCTGTGCGCACCTATGGCCATGTAGCTCGTACAGTCGTTGCTGCCAATTCTCCAGACCATCGTCTGAATCAGACATGCAGGAGCTATCACATTGCCAATCCATTACACCATCAGCATTAGGCTCGACATAATCTGCATCCATGGCTGTGATGTTATAGATGTGGTCTAAAGTATCCTGCTCCCCTTCATCTCTGAGTGGTTCTGTATATCTCTCTCCTTGGGACGGATCGATGGGTATAATAACGCGCAGGCCATTTCCTTCGAAGGTCATCTGCCGCCTTTTAAGGTTGGTGATTGCAGCATTGGCCATGGCCCACTCAATTCCCAGCAGGGCTGGGTAAGGGTTGTTGTCATCAATGATCTCAATAACTTCAAAATCTGTTAGAGTACTGACCCCATCGATGTCGATTGGGACACTAAGAAGTCTCCCTAGCGGTACAATCCTTTGCTGGTTAGCTAGTCGCAGCTGTATAGGCGACCAAGCTAGGGAAGGCGTTCCCATTTGTCCCCACGTCTGCTTAGGGAGGACATTGACGTCTGATCCAAGATCGAGGATGACATCAGTCATATCATATTCTCCTATCTGAACATTCAACCTCATATCCCTTCCCGTTCGTCGGACACGACTAACAGTTTTCTCCTGATCAATTCCTCTCTGAGGGTCTGTGATAGCAAGAACTTTTTGCAGCTCGTTTAGAGCGTTCTGATTGCGCAAGAGTTTCATACAGCTCTGCAAGAAAGAAGATAGTGTACTTACTTTATCCATCGAGGCCCCCTGTAGCTGCGACGCCTGCTGGTGTTGCCGTGCAGATATGTCTACGGCGCCATCAACATTAGCGCACCGGACCTCCGGGACTGGTGTGTTATCCTTCGCCGGGCCAAGGGCGGGGGATTTTTTACAGACCTGTTGTGCACTCATTGTGGCAGGTTGTCTTGGCGAGTCTTGAGTATGTGTCGTAGCTCCACTCCGGGGGACCACATTGAGGGCTGGGGGAGGGCTTTGCTCCACGGAAATCAACTGAATACTTGGGGTAGGGCTACGGCTATTTTCCTGTATCTTTGCAAGGAGCTGGGGACACTGTTCAATGACGTGATCTACTGCGCGGCAATACCGACATGTCGTAGTGGGGTTTCGACAGTCGCGGGCTAAGTGACCAGCTTGGTTACAATTGTAACACACAACCTGGCCTCTACCTCTGCCGGTCATCCCACCACGGCTGCGACCACCGAAAGCACCTTTGCCGGAGGTGCCACCTCGGTATCCATAACCATCATTATTCTGGGTTTCATTGTGGACTAGGTAAGCATCAGAGGTGCGCTCTCGCATAAGGTCATAGCTGCGACATTATTCTTCATTATGGCCAACAGACTTACAAAACTGGTAGTAGGGGTTTTTGGGAACTGGGACATATCTCTGGAGAAGAGGGCAATGCTCAGGGCGATGCTGGCCAGGGGTGCGGCAAATCTCACAATATATCACACCGGCATTGAATTGGGTGGGCATGCCCATGCTAAGATAAGTTCTGACCATGGGGCATTGGTCCCTATCGTGACCCTCGGACCGGAATTACGTACACCAAACCTCCTCTCGACTGGTTTTAGCTTTCTTCATGTCACAAAGTTCCAGGGCCATTGCTGCCAATTGTGCTTGGATTTGAGCAAGACCAGAATCGTCTTCGACGGGAGCGGTTTCTAGCTTCATTGCGATTTCCAGAGCCTCTTGCTGGTCAGCAACCTTCTGTTGCATGAGCGGCGTTCTGATGTGCGGCAATAACGCAGCAATAAACCATTCCTTGTGCTGCGCAGGACTAATAGTGAAGCTTACTTGGTCTAATAAGACTTTGAATCTCTGATCAAAGTCCCACACGGATTCTCCGCGCCGCTATTGAATCTCTTTGAGTTCAGTGATGCTCTGTGATTCTGATTTTGGTTTCTTAAATTCCTTAATGATGGCGGCCTTGATTTCATCCAAATTGGGGTGCTGATTACTGGAGAATTTCATGAACCAGGTCAAAGCCCGGTCGCGAAAGGAAGTAATAAGCTGCGCAGTTCTCATATCCCGGTCGGTAATACTCTTCGCGTTCCAGACGGCCTCGCACAAAAACCAGAACTGTTCTGGGTCTTCTGATCCCGTGCCTTTGAAAATGGGAAGCTTAATATCATCAGCTAGGTGGGCCATGTTGGGTCTGGGAGGGTGAGGAGGAGGGCAGGCCGTTGATGGGGGGGGGTTTACGGGGTTAGGTTGACCTCTGGGCGGGATACTTGGACTTGGTTGCCGGTCACACTGCGGCCGAACTTTAGGGGTAACAAAGCGATGCTGGGGGGTAACAGGAGGGTGTCCTTTGGGGTTGGATTTTGAAGGGCTGTCAGGGGGAAGCGTGGTGGTCTATCCTGAAGAGTAGGATTCAAAATCTCTTTTGTACCATTGCTCACTTCGGGGCAACCCACTTTGCGCGTCGAGGGTATTTTCACTTGTAAACATATGTTAGTACTAGCAGTCGGACTCAAATAATAAGATGCAGTTTTCAACCAATAGTATTTTAATCTTTAAGCTTAAGGAATTTAAAAACTTACCACGGGTCCCTTTAAAGAACTGCCGTTCAGCTTCGCTGAAAGAAGTGCTTGTATCAATGGAAAACTCTGTCACAAAGGTCTCCAATGTGCGCGTCGTCCAGAAATCGACAGTGTGAGATACCTCGTTGTTCACGTTTTGCACAAGGTTGACCCTTGCGGGGGTCCACACAGGAATCCGTCGAGTTTGAAAGTTCATCCTTCTTTCTGTTAACCTAGACAACCACTGGTGCAACTCTATATGGAAACGACCAAAGAGAATTTCATAAGTATCACAAAAAACATACCGTTGTAAAAAGTCACTTGCGCTTCGACACGGGTTCATATTTTCTTGCTGCGCGAATTGCAAACAGATCTCAGCAAACCAATCACTGATGTCCTTCATAGAGGGCCTCCAGAACATAGCCCTTGTGGTCCAAGGTAAACCCCTCTTGAGCAGGTACTGAGTTCAACCGGCAACGGAACCAATTTGTTGGGCAATAGGGCAGACTTGAGTTAACGCTTATACGTCGCAACAACAAAAGACCCACCGCGTTGGCCCTTTCGGCAACAACCTGCGCACAGGTTGCAGTCTCACCCGAAACAGCAATGGGGTGCCGCAGAATCAGGTTTCTGCATGCAGAGAGGGGTATTACTGTACCTTATCCTTTCAAAGCAATTATTAATCAACTTCTTGTAAACTATCATTCATTCATATATAACTTCGCAGCATAATAAACAAACTAAACTTGCATAACCCACTACGGGGAATTCACAGTGAAGCTTATTACTAGCAGTGAGCTTATATTATCAGATGTATTCAGTTTAATGCATGGAAATAACAGAAGCATAAACAACACAATAAAACCACAACACCACATATAACGTGGTTCACCCCCAGTGTAGGGGCTACGTCCACAAACTGCGTTTTATTCCTCTTTCCTCAAAACCACAGTTTATCTGCGCACTCAGATGCAGATCCCTTCAGTCCTTAATAGCCGTGCACATAGCTGCAGATCTTTCTTCTTCTCTTACAAAAACCCTCTGCGCACACAGCTGCAGAGGTCGTCCACGCCCACAGCTGGGACTTATCCTTTCCTTACAAAAACCAACCTTACTTCGCCTTATCTTTCTTTTCATCAAAAAGCCTAACCTATCCTTTTTACATAAGCGCTTATTTATACTGCGCAGTTTTACAAAACCATGGTCTTAAACCATGGATTTAAACCACAGGTTTATTACAAAAAGGGGGGTTTTGACTTACCCTGACACCCCTAAGACTATTTTGGCCCATAGCTCTGCTTACAAATTTCCTAAATAACCGCGGAGTTACCCAACATGGAGTATGCGCCCCAACAGTTCCTATGTAAAGCTGTATGGACCATTAAACAGATCCAGGATGAACTAAACTTGTCCAGTTGGCCACTACACTTAGAGAAAGAGCTTTAACATGGTATATGAAGTATACATCCATGATTAAGGAATTTAAGAAACCCAAGTCTGAGTCACAATGTATCACAAAACTTAAAGACATCAAACAGTTACCCACAGAGTCAATATGGGATTTTGATCAGAAATTTAAAGCTCTTATAGACCAAGTTAGCTGTGAGTTTGCACCGTAGCAGGATAAGGAATGGTTTATCACAGCACTGCTCCCTCATATCAGACTTCCCCTCATGCAACAGAAACTCCATATGCAGGATGAAGCATTGGATATGGCAATGAAACTAGAGGCTTCACCTCTAGCTAAGACTAGTACAGGTATGACAAACCTACAGAATCAGTTAGCCAATCTCACTTTACAGCTACACGAGATTAAGAAAGGAAAAGAGGTTGCACTAGAACTATGGTGTACCAAGTGTAAAGGACATGGCCATACTAAATATAATTGTCCAGTATTTGTTGAATATTTAGCAAGTGGGGCTCCTAACCCCTTAGTGCAGAATCAAGGGCCATGGTGTGAAATCTGTAGAACAACAGGACATAGACCATAGGAATGCCCTTTACTTCAGAAGTATGTACAAACTCCTGAGAACTTATACTGTAACTTGTGTAAGTTGGTAGGACATGATGAAAATAATTACAGAGCTTATGATCTCATGATATAGAGAAAACATGACTTCTATAGAGTCCAGTCAGAGACACCAGGACCAGCAGCAGGCCCACAGCATGAACCGGCTCATGTTTGCCGTGGAGGAGGATTCAAAGGAAGAGGTCGTGGTGGAGGCTTTGGCCATGGCCACAGACCCATTATTTGTTACAACTATGGATCTATAGGACATTATGCTAGGGATTGTCAAAACCCTACTACGACATGTAAATATTGCAAGTCCTATGATCATACCATAAAAGAGTGTCCTATCTTGATAACCAAGATTAGGGATCTTAAGCCAGCAGTAAACCAGAATATCCATCTTATTGCTGCTGAGTAGAAAGAACCAGAACCAATATTATGACTCGCAGCAGTGCTTCCACTAGTAGGACATCACAGGATGCCGAAAAGAATACAGGTCCAGAGTGGGTGCGCAAAGCCACTAATAAATCAACACCACTTGACCTGCAGAAGAACAAATAAATGTTTTAGAAAGTAAAACTTTCTTTACCGACCCTACACCATTAGGATCGTAGACATTTCCTTGTAGGGGTGTACCGCAGCAAACACCTTGTGGCATTAGTCCTATGTAGATATCGCGGGCTACCACATCTGGAAGGTGCGACGAGGATGAGTTGACAGGAAGTGTACAATCCTTCCTGCGAAGCTGGTTGAAACTCGTAAGAAATGAGAAATCCATAGGAGAGCTTCAACGCATCATAGATCAGTATCAATAGTCTTCTTCAGTGAGCAGTGCACAGCGTGCTGTTCATAATATTATGGGCCATACAAGAACAGGAAGAGAAATGAGACTCATAGCACAAATTGGAGAATTTGAAATGGATGAGGTAATCCTAGATTTAGTATTAGAGGTAAATGTTCTGACTAAGCAGACATGGGAACAGATGGGTAGCCCTAAGTTATCTAGATCGCCTATCCATATGCGATTAGCCAATCAGCAGAGGGTATTGCAACTGGGTTGATTACCACAAGTACCAGTTGATATTGACAGAGTTCGTAGCTTTGCATATTTTGAAGTCATAGAAATTATTGGCGATAGTAGACCATATCCAGCTTTATTAGGTATTGATTGGGAAATTGATAACATGGTTGTTATCGATTTGAAGAAAAGACAAATAACCTTTGAGGATAATCAGATTCGAGTCATCGCACCGTTGGATCCTTTTCAGGGTCCTCGATACATTGAACCTATCAGAGCAGAGGAAGAGGTACGTAATATGGAGAGCCTCTATCAGATGACTGCTAACCAAAGTGATTACATCAATCCCACCGCAGAAGGAAATATTAGTTGGTGATGCGATAGCTCATGCGCATCGGATTCAGATGTTGGTCTAGAAAACTGGCAGAATAGACTTTATGAAGTCTCAACTCGCAGATGTACATCTATGACTAAGTCACTGCGATGGATTGGAGTAGAGATTAAGGATATTCCATCATTTGATGGCTTAGCAGATGTCAACAACTTCTTACAGCAGCTTGAGCAGGAAATTCCTCATGAGCAGAGGATGGCAGTTATTGACCTTGCAGTAAGAGCCACACCTACAAGATGGTGGCATGCACATAAATAAAATATCACATCATGGGATGATTTTAAGAGATTGATGGCGATTAGATTCTCTAATGACAAGGAGTAGTTCCAGTAGAAATATATAGGAGAAAGTGACCCCAGGTCACATATTAAGATTTGTGAATAGAATTCGTCAGACATTCCCAAGGATGAATGGGTTCACGTATTCATTCACACTTTAGACACAATCCCAAGGAACTGGTACACTGAGATAGAGTTGCACAAAGGAACGACTACATGGCCAGTTATGATAGACATATTTTAACTCACTTTCACTTTTGAATCTAATTATCCAATCATTGATCAGGCTCTAGATATTATAAAGACTAAGATATTTGATGACTGTACCCCATCAGTGCCTGCTCAAAGTGATTGGGCCATCCAGTTAGAACATGCGCTAGAGTGTTACAACTTCATAGCAGATCTAGATGATGAGGATGAGAATCCTCACAAGATCAATATTCCAGAGTCAGAAGGGACTCATGAAGTTGAGGGACCGAATCTAGAGATTCCAGCTATCATAGAGCCTATTAAGATTAAAAAGATCAATATTGGCACAGAAACAAAACCAAAGTTTGCCTCTATTGGAGACTATTGGGATGATGAAATAGTAGGACACATCATAGATTTTTTATATGACTATCAGGACTTATTTCCCACCAAGTTTTTAGAGACAAAGTGAATAGTAGGAGATTTGGGAGTCATGAGGATACCTTTGAAAGAGGATGATAGGCCATTTAAGCAGCATCCATACAGATTAAATCCTCTTTATAAAGAAAAAGTTAAGGATGAGATTGATAAGATGCTAGTTGCAGACATCATTGAGCCAGTAGAAGAGAGTGAATGGGTTAGTCCCATGGTTGTGTAGGAAAATAAAACTAAAGGAGAAATTAGGATTTGTGTCGATTTGCACAAACTCAATGATGCATCACTTCATGACCCATTTTCGACACCTTTTACTGATGAAGTTTTATACAATGTGGGAGGAAAGGAGGTCTACTCCTTCATTGATGGCTTTTCAGGCTATCACTAGATCAGAATCCATCCAGAGGATCCACATAAGACCACCTTTGCGATAGAATGGGGCTCATTCTAGTATATGGTAATTCCCTTTGGTCTTAAAAATGCACCAGCTATTTTTTCGGGAGTAGTAGTTGCTGTATTTAAGGAATACATCCATAAATTCTTAGAAGTCTATTTTGATGATTGGACTATATTTGGGTTAACCATATAGGAGATTTAAGGCTCATGTTAGAGAAATGTAGGCAATATCAGATTTCTCTTAACTTGCAGAAATGTATATTCTGTACACCATTTGGTATTTTGTTGGGTCATATTGTTTGTAGACAAGGCTTGATGGCAGATCCTACAAAGATTGCCATCATTGTAAATCTTCTAGCACCCAACTCAGTCAAGCAATTGAGGACAGTGCTTGGTCATACTAGGTACTATAGAAAATTCATCAAGGGTTACGCAAAGATCACAACACCTATGGAAAAGTTGTTAAAGAAAGACGTGAAATTCCTATGGAATGAGGAATGCCAGCAAAGTCTATACACTCTTAAAGAAAAGATGGTTACAACACCCATCTTAGTATTTCCAAATCGGAACAAACCATTTCATGTACATGTTGATGCATCTGGCATTGCACTGGGGATTGTCTTAACCCAGCTAGGAGAAGGGGTTATCGATCACCCTATCGCGTACTCAATCAGAAAGTTATCTACCACACAAAAGAACTACACCACTATAGAAAGATAAGGATTAGCTATGGTGTATGCTCTACAGAATTTTAGGCACTACATGTTGGGTGCCCCATTCAAGATGTTCACTAACCATTCCGCTTTAAAGTACTTGGTCAATAAGCAAGTGTTAGGAGGAAGGATCTGCAGATGGTTACTCCTATTTCAGGAGTATGATTTTGAAATTATTGTAAAACCAGGGAGATTAAATGATGGAACTAATCATCTATCGTGGATAGATTCAAGAGAAGAACAAAGTAATTTAGAGGATAATTTGCCAGATGCGCAATTGTTTTCTATCCAGATCCCAGATGAGTATTACGTGGATATTATTCACTTTCTCATTACAGGGTGGGCACCTGTTGAGTTTACTAAGCAACAAAAGAAATAGTTAATTGTCAAAGCAGCATATTTCAATTTGATCGCAGGACATTCATATAAGTTAGGTCCAGATGAAGTATTGCGCAGATGCGTTATGCCGCATGAGAATAAGGCCATTATCAGAGAAGCACATTCAGGTGTCGCAGGAGGTCATTTCGCAGGAAAGCCGGCTGCTCAAAAAATTCTAGCTGCAGGATTATGGTGGCCTACTTTGTATAAAGACACTAAGGAGTTTTGCAGATGCTGCGATATTTGCCAGAGGGTAGGAAAACCTTTGTAGAGAGATGAAATGCCGCTGCGAGCATTTGACAAGTGGTCTATAGATTTCATGGGTCCTATCAACCCACCCGGGAAACGAACTAGTGCGAGATACATCATCACAGGAACAGAATACCTCACCAGGTTGGAAGAGGCCAAAGCAGTAAGGAATTGTGATGCTGCTACAGCTGCACAGTTCATTTTTTAAAACATCATAAGTAGATTTGGATGTCCAGTAATTTTGATGAGTGATCAAGGAACACATTTTCTGAACCGCACTATTAAGGCCTTGACGGAGGAATTCTAGATACAACACCATAAGAGCACTCCCTACCACCCACATGCTAATGGTACGGTGGAGGCTTTTAACAAGATTCTATAAAATGCTCTTAGTAAGATCTGTAACAGCCAAAGAGATGATTGGGACCTCAGGGTTAATGCTATATTATGGGCTTATAGGACTACATGTAAGAAACTTACAGGACACACACCTTTCAGCTTGGTGTATGGACAAGAGGTTGTTATGCCTATGGAATATATTATTCCTAGTTTAAGAGTTGATCAAATTATTGAGATGGCTAATACAGATACGATGAATGAAAGACTAGCGCAACTGCTTGCCTTAGAAGAAGACAGATTCATTGCAGGATTTCATCAGAAAGTGCAGAAGGCACGATAAAAAGCTTGGCATGGCAGGCACATCAAGAGCAAGATTTTTTAAACAGGAGACCTAGTGCTCCTCTATGGAAGCAAGTTTGTTAATTTTCTTGGGAAGTTCAAGACGCATTGGTTTGGGCCATATCATATACAACAAGTCACAAAAGGAGGTGTTGTTTAGCTCAGAAAACTAAACGGGGAGCTTCTTCCTACTTTCATTAATGACAGTAGGCTTAAGATTTATAGTGATAGCCACTCCACCTCCCAGCCCTAACTCAAATAGTTTATGGGTGTGTAGATGTCCAGTGTAGTTGAAAGGAGGCATCGCACCCACCTAGTCTGCACGAAAAAAAAAGGTTCTAAGTATGAGGAAAGTTTATTTTTCACTAGTCATAGGATGATTGCAGAGTCTTTGAATGTTGCGGAGCTTCATGCCAACATTTTGGTTCAGGACGACGCGGTGTTATGTCACAGTGAGGTGATGTTCCTTGTGCCACGTAGATCATTTTGAAAATCCATAGAGGGCCAGTCACTTCGCCTTCTGACAAGCAGTTAATCCAGATACGATAGGTATCCGTTACCCTAGATTTGGAAACAGTACAATGTCTTTCCTAGATTTGGTAAATATTGGTCGAGACCGGCACCTGCACACAATGTTTGAGGGAAATTTGATCGGTTTTTCAGCAATTAATGAGGATCGAGACGACGGGTGTTGTCTTGTCCATGTAATAAATACCGTAGATGGGTCTATCCTAAATGACCGTTGCTTCAAAGATTATCACCTTCGTTATAAATACAGAGATCATTCATACAGAAGGGTTACTTTTGCAATTTCTGAGAGCTATAGAGCAATTTGTAGAGTTTTCTCTGTGCAGAGATACTCCAGTTACAAAGTGTTGGTTTTCCCTAATTTTGCAGCCATTTCCAGTCCGGAGTATTGCACTACGTGGTTTATGTCTGAGAAGGAACCTTTAGAAGACATTGTGCAACGATTCCAGAGTGGTGGCCTCGAGTCTGCTATGACGATGCTGCCCAGGGTTGTGAAATTAGGTGCACCATAGGTCAAACAGACATCAAAGATGAGGAGTCAAGCTCAGATAGTAGAAGAGTCCATCCCAGAGCAGAGAATAAGAAAGACAAGAATATCATTGAAGATAAGAAAACAGAGAAGAAGAAAAGTGAGGAAAAGAAAGAGAAGGGCTCCCAGCTGTGCGCATGGAGTTTCCCAGAAGATCTCACGGAAAGAAAAAAGGACCAAGAAACAGGAATCCGAGACTCAGAAAAACAAAAGGAAAAGGGAGAGGAATGAAGTAGAGATGTTGAAAATGAGAGAGATACAGAAAATGTCAAAGAACGTAGTTACATTAAAGCTGGAAAAGGACATGTCTCCTCATGGAATTGTTACCAATGTGCATATGTCCAAGTAAATTCAAATTATTGGAATGAAGATCAACTTAAATGTATGCTGAAAGACATCTACTTTCCATATATTCAGAATGATGATGGCTGTGATAAATCTGTTCGGACAAGCGCTCCAGTAGAATTTGAGGTGAATGGTACAAACCTGACCAAGGTAGTAGGAGGTGAGGTCGTTCAAACAAATTTAGCAGCCTATAAATGGTCCGCCATTTATTCAAGAGATTCACTTAAGGAAAGTGTTGACACTATTTTATAGAAGAGGCATAAGACTATGTCGAAGCTATGGACAAAGAAGTCGCAGGACTCAGAGAGAGACTTACAAGGACTTCGCAGGAAGCCAAGGAGAAGCTACAGCAAGAAAAGCCAGCTGTTAGTGGCACGGGGATGAGCCACAAGTAAGTGTTAGGGGAATATTGGAGCAGGGCTCTACAGCTACAAGAAAAGATGCTATATCAAAACAAGAAAGTTAAAGGAAAAAGTACCTGAAGTGGCTGAGAAGAGAGAGCTCAACCACTGCACTTAAGGCAGTGGTGAGTACAAGAGGGATTAGCTACCCTCATAAATGGAAAAGGAGAAACAAAACAAGGTATTGAAGATAAAAGAAAGAAGGGGAGCGACTGAGGAAGTGGTGCCCATACCCGCGTTCAGTGCCGAAATCGCGAAAGACTGCAAAAAGCTGTGGTGTGATGAAAAGCGACAGTTCAAAGTACAGATAGGCCGACTGTCACAGTCAGGGTTTTTGGGTTACTATTGGGATAGGCCCATAGTGTTGTATCATGGTGAGACCTTCAGGCCACCTATTTAAGCATGTATTTTGTATTATGAATGGTTAGCTATCCAGTTGGTTTGTTAGTTCGTAGCCAATTAGACAGTTAACCAGTTAGTTAGCTGGTCATTTTGTATTGTAAGACATTGAGGAAGAGTCGAGCTCTAGTTCTATTATTCAGTCTATAGTTATCTTACTGTAACTAGTATCTAGCTCCTTGAGCACGACTATAACAATCCACATGGATTGAGAGAGAGGGAGAGAGAGGAAGATTATATTGTAAGAAGAAGGCAATATAGGAAGAGAAGATATCTAAGAGAGAAGGGCTCCCAGCTGTGTGCATGGAGTTTCCCAAAAGATCTCAAGCTGCATAATAGGCTGCAGTGGAACTGTGTTTACTCTCTCAAGATACAATATAAAAACCAGTTCCAGTGGATGTAGCTTCCCCACTGGAAGTGAACCATGTAAAATCCGTGAGTTGTGTGACTGTTTCATGTGATTGTGCTTTACTTATTTGCTATATGTTATTCATTACATGAACTTTTCTTATCAGTTAATGAATAATGTATGCTATCCTTTAGTTTACGGTAACATGGAAGGTTAATCACGAGTTGAATGTATCAAGTATTCTGTATATGAGTTATCAGTGCTTGATTCATAATAGCTAACAATTACAGTGTTAAGTGACTTCTGTATATGAGTTCAGCGAGTAGAGCATGATTGATGTTAAGTGTCTTGAACTATAGAACCTTAAGTGAATATGTTTAATTCCTTAATGAAGGTTAAATGAGCTATTATACTCAGAGAGAAATCCCTTGGACCTTGAGATTCATATTGAGTCTTACTGTAGAAAATAGCACAGTATAGAAAGGCGATATCGCACTGTCGGAGGAGTTGTGGTGTGAGATATCGCAGGTGAAGAGTTGAATAGAAGAGAAAGTTTGCGCATCATCCTAGAGGCTGCGATGCGATAAGAGTCTGTTCCCTATCAGCACTAGCTAGAAAGAGAGACAGTCCTTGTAGAGAGCTCCCGTTGGCTAAGAAGTGTTACGAGGTACTAGGATGCTACAGAACCTGGTTGAGGAAACCTGATTCTTCAGCCACCCCATCCAATATCACTTCGGGTGAGACTTCAGGCCGTTCTGCGGTCTGTTACTGAAAAGGCCAGTGAGCTAGGGGTTTTGTTGGTACAATAAAGTGACCCGGGTCTACCCATGAAAACCAACAATGCTCTTGAATATAGGTTACTTCAACTGGTATAGTTGAAGGAAGGACGTTTTATCACAGGATTTCTCCAAAGCGTGAAAAAACAAAGATAGAAGGTATGTCATGATGGACACATTAAGAATAATCATTTTTAAGTTGGAGGTCACGTTCTTATGTATGATAGAAAATTCTTCAAGAAACCATAGAAGTTAAAAAATCATTGGTTAGGACCAAACATTGTCAAAGAGATCATTGATGTAGGAGTAGTGAAACTAGAAAAATTGGATGAGACAGAAGATAGAGGACTTGTCAATGGGATTTAACTGAATCCATATTATGATAGTTGTGACTTGGTCGCATAAAAGAGAGAGAGAGTGAGAGAGAGAGAGAGAGAGAGAGAGAGAGAGAGAGAAAGTGAGAGAAGAAAGAAAGAGAAAAAAT
Source organism: Pseudotsuga menziesii (assembly GCA_001517045.1). Taxonomy (NCBI): domain Eukaryota; kingdom Viridiplantae; phylum Streptophyta; class Pinopsida; order Pinales; family Pinaceae; genus Pseudotsuga; species Pseudotsuga menziesii. The sequence continues at coordinate 118,444 of LPNX010340980.1, forward strand.
AAATAAGGAAGTGTTATCTCCTAAGTAAATCAGTCCTCAATAAATTAGAATTTGAAGATTTATATTGTGTAGTGATAGGAGGTCAAAAAAAAATTTAAAATATTTTTAAGGATCACTGTGAAAGATTGAGGTGTTTAATAAATTTCGGAACACTTTTGACTCTATTTTCTAATAAAATATTCGAAGCTAAGTTTTCGGTGGCTTAGGCGAACATCTCAACTTTTCATTAGCCACCGAAAAGCCTAGCTTTTGATAGCTTAAATAGAGAATTCATGGCTACCTTAGCCACCAAAACTGCAATGAAGTTAAAATGGTTGGTGCATCCACCACAGTCAACAACCATGAGCATGAAAAGTGCCACTATCAAGCCATTAACCACTAAAAAGACAGGACCTGCAATAAATCATGAGTTGGTAAGAGGGTTCATCACGAAATTGAAGTGACCTATCTAGAAACCCAAAACCTCTCTGCCCTACACCTGTCCCATGTCTGTGATTGAATTACCATGAGCATTGGTTTCTAGTTTGAATGATTACATCCCCTATATTGGCTAGCTTGCGGGTCTCATCAGAATACACTGTCACCTTTCTCAAATCGCAATTGCCAGTCAGATCCCTCAAAATCAGCACCCTTCTTTAATTCATTTTTCATTCCTTGCATGCATCCTAAGTAAGCCAAGCTCCCCTGAATCCCGCGTTGTAATTGTCTTCTCCATGGTTTGAATTTGCAATTTTGCAGGTGGAGAAAAACAATCCAGGAAATGAAGAGAGGAGGAGGACCTGCCCTAACAAAGGAACTGGGTGATATTGGCTACCTTGAATCACACCAATAGGTATGTCATATTTTCAAGGACTTAGGATGCTATAGGTTCTACGAAGAGATTCAAGGATCTCATCAGCAAGTGGCAGAATCATTTTCCCTCTCCTTTGATGGCTCGAAAGCAGTGATTGGCATAGAAGAATTCCAGGCGGATGAAGCTCTAATAGCTAAAGTGACAGAGCTCCCAAGGACTGGGAAGAGCTGGTTTAAAACCACTATCACAAAGAATGTGGAATTCAGGTCTTACCTGGAGTTTGAGCACAAGAAAATTTTATGGAAGAAGAGAATCCCTACATCCTCGCTTGAGGAAAAATGGTAGCACTTGTTGTAATGTCCCGGTTTTGACCCCGTTACATTAGATGTATATGATGTACATATTGTAATGATCATGGTGTGGAGCTAAAGGCCAAGGCCCCACCATTGATCGGTAATGCTATGTTTTGGATTTAAATTTGTCATTGATGGTATATCGGGGCGTGCGGCATATATTATGTTGGCCATCATGTAAATATGCATCATAATTAATTAATGGACACAACCAGCTACGGCCGCGGCAACTAAATCGAATGGGGCAAGATTTCCTAAGGATAAGGGGGGGTGAAATATTTAACCTATGGGCCAATGGGGAAAAGCCAAATGTCTATGAGAGAACCCATCAAACTGTCGACTACCTTTCTTGTCTTTTTCCCCAATCATTTATTTCTGCCAGAATGTGGTTGAGTTAGTTATTGCATGGAATGGGAAGAGTATGGGCAAAAAAATTCGAATTGGGCAGAGACCCATTTTTGAAAAACATGTTCTGACTTCTTTGGAAAGGAAAATGTCCAAAAACGTATGCCATTCTGCTATGCATCCACGTTTTTCAGTTTCCTCACGTTTTGGGTGCAGTTGGAGTTTTTCCTGTGTTTTTCCTTCCACGTTTTTGGCTGTTGGCTTCATTTTTCCTGTGGATGGGAGGTCGTTTCTGTAGTGCTGGGGATTGGGTTGTCTTCCTCACGTTTTGGAGCTGTTGGTGCATTTTCCATTCACGTTTTTGGAAGTTTCATGTGTTTTTACCATGGCTGTGAAGGGCCATTCACGTTTTTGGCTGTCTCACTGACTATTGGTCTCACGCACAGACTATTTGGGGGCGTTTTCCCCTGCTGTGAGTTGTGCTCACTGATAAGCTTCAGGAATGTGTGTTTTCCCCCATGTTGTGAGCCATTTTTGCTGTTACATTTGGGGATTTGCTGTATGATTGCTTGGGAGTCGTTTTTCCCTGTTTAAGCTGTGGGAGCTGAATTAATTGCCGAAGTGCAATTGTTGGTCTTCGGACTGTATTGGGAGCAAGGATGTGGGATGAGTTTTGCTTTATAAACCTGGTGGCTAGAACCACATAGACATAGCTAGAGGGTTGACCTTCTTCTCCATCACCCCTGAATAGCACTGGAAGGGAATGCAGGGCCTGAGGGACTGTGTAGCAGAGAAGGGACTGATTCCTTGTGTTGGGTGTGGATGGGTGTCTTAGAGGTCAGGCTAGTTCTTGTGTAGGTGTCATTGGCTCTGTAATAAGCTCACCAGCTTAGCAATTTTCCTTCTCCAGCTCCTTAATAGCCTGATAAACCCAACTTTGTTGGCTTGGCTGTGTGTTTTGTGCATCCCTGGCTATGTGTAAGCCTGCTAGTTCCCTTATTCCTTGGAGAATCATGCCCAACTCGGGGGTGGAAGCGCTGCTGAGAGATTAAGGAGCACGCTGGCCTATGGTTGGGTGGAACGTTGCAGCGACGTAGCTGGTTGCGGATCGAATTCCTCATAAGATAAGTGATCTTGTGTATTTTACCTCTGCAATTCTATATTTACTGTTAATGAAAATGAAATGAACATGTTGAAATAATGATTGTGTGAATGCATGCTGTTTCCGCTGTGCAAGATGAATTAATTAAGCTGTGTATGATGAACAATTGAATTTGTGCATGTTATACTGTCATGCATTCTTCTCAGCATTCTTTTTTAGCATTTCAGCATTTTATTTATGCCTATACATGTTCATGGGGCGGTTAGCCCGATCTGTTATAACCATTAGATCGCGTCCTCTTTGCCGGTCGGAGGCTTGGGGACATGACACTTGTTAAAGTCAATTAATAGGGTAATGATATACCATTTGAAGTTAAATCACCATTTCACTGCAAGAGCCACTTGAACATGTCTTCTTACCTATACAAAATCCTGACTAAAATGGCTCATCAAGTTAGAGCCAAGCCCACCAAGATTGCAGGCAGGTTATCCCATCATGGCTTGATCAAGCTAATTGTTCTTGAACTGCTGCAAGGAAGGAACCTTGCCTAGACATACTTCCTATTGTGGAACGAATTTGAGATAGAATTGCAACCATAGGACAACAGGAAGTATTCTTCAAAGAAGTCCTTCACTCCCACAGGAAGAGGAGGGCCATCTCTCCAATTGTAGTGGATTAATCCTTTCCAGATCCTACGACGAAGAAGGCCAAGAGGAATTTGGATTTCAGTGAGAAGGCAGACGAGGCTTCAACACAAGACACAAATGTCAATAAGGCCAAGAGGAACCTACCTTACTCAGATTCTGAGGATGAAGAAGAACATGGAACTAACCTAGAAGATCAAGTTACAGTAGGGAATGAGAAGTTTCCATCACCTACACCAAAGGAGGATCAAGGTGAACTAGTGGCAGAGGCTTCATCCAGCAAACCTAGATCCGAAAAAATAAATTAGTTGTTGAGGCAGGTGCATGAGATAGAATTCTTGGAGAGAGAAATCAAAAGAACCAACTGGAGATTAACCAAGAAGAATGATGAATTATATGACTCTCTACAAGAGATAAAAAGGAAGTATACCAAGCTAGAGGAAAGCAATCTCAGGTTAATAAAAAAAAACAATAGGCTCTATAGGAAAATCAGGTTGTCCAAGTTGCAAACAAGGAATTCAAGCCATCAGTATCAAGCTCACAAGAAGCTGGAAACCCTAGTAGAAGTAGCAATGAGCCTTTGTGGCCCAGAGGTAGCCTGTGGTGCTGCTACCATCCCAAACCTTATCCAGGTTGTAGAGACACCAAAGGGTCAGTACTGAAGCCTTAAAACATCAGGGTAAAGTCTGATAACAAATTTTATTAAAGTTTTAAAACAGAATTTTCGGTGGCTTAGGCGAGCACCTCAAATATTCATTAGCCACTGAAAACATAGGTCTCAGCAGCTTATAGGCCTAGAGTTTTGCTTCCCTAGCCACTAAAAGCGCAGAACAGTGTAGAAAAGCATATTTTTGCATAGAACCGACTTTTGTTGACCTAAACACCTCGTTGATGATTTATAATATTGGAAAATAATTAAAGGAATAATTATTTTGGCTCTATTTAAGTTTTTAAGGTGCCAACGAGGTGAATTAGGTCACATATCTTACCTACTTCGAAAAAGGATGACTTGTCTGCCAAATGGCAAGTTCGAATTCTACTTCAATGTCTACTACAACTATTAAAGAGTTCGAGGGTTAGGAATATTTTTGGAATTAGGTAGATTGGAAATCAATATGTGATCTTTACCTATTTTTTAGCAAATAGTTATGACTGTCTATTTTTAGTAAATTTGATCCAATTTTTTAGGATCTGGAATAAATTTTGTAAAGGCTATAAAGCCTGTGACTACTGTAGAAGAAAAGGTTAAACTTCAGAGACTCTTAAACACTTTTTGTATTGAAGCTTCTCATGTTCTTATCAATTAATACAAGCTCTTTTTCCATTACATGTTTAGATTTCATCTTCTTTCTGTTCTATGCTTGTGCTTGGATGTTTAATTCAAGTTTATTCTATTTACCTAATACAGTATAGATTTCATCCTATATCTATGTGGATAATTGGAATTGTAAGTATCTTTCCTTGTTATGATTATCCATTCATATGTAAGTGCCTTATGTGTGACTCTACCAGCATCATGAGAATTCTTCATCTATTCACTTTATTAAAAACCATTTGAACATTGATAGTTAGAAGCCTTGTCTATTTGGTTGAGTTTATGCATGTCTTCAGTGAGTGAGGTCTTATTTGTCATCTGACATGATCCATTGAGTAAACCATTTAAAAAATATTGAATTTACCAGGCATCTTCGAGGTATAGCCTAGAAGAGTTTCCTGGAGAGCTAACAAAAAGAAATAAAGATTAAAAAAAAATCTCATGGTCATAGTCTAATAGTCTGCCACAACAAGAAGTAAAGTTTCATAGTTTCGGTCAAAATTTTGAAGCAAAGACACCTGGTTTGTCACAGGGAAGGAGCCCTGCTGAAAGCTACACATGATTCATATGGAGTGAAACATTGTCACATGAGATAATGAAAACCTAGATGGAACAAGATGGAGTTCATTAATTCGATATATCCAAGAAAATATGCTAGCATTCTTTTTGGTCAGGTCCCACTTTATGGAAATAACTACCATTCGAAGTGACAATTAAATGGTGGCGTAGATAAAAATTTTCCTTAACAAGTTGGATGATATGCCCATGCACGTGAAAGGATGGATTCCTTTATGATAGATAGCTCACGCATGTGAAAAAAAACAAGGGAAAATTGTAGACTTCATTTCCAAGATTCAATTTATTATGCTTTTAAGAGAGAAGAGCTATTGTTTTCTGCAAACTTGTGAGCCGAAGTGATTTATGCATAGAATGGTAATTTTTATATAAAACAAAAGTATAGTTGAGTTTGATCCCGCATCACTTACAGTAGTCATGGAGGATACTGCTGGATATCTTCCACCATAGGTGGAGATTCCTCTAGTTTATGAACAAACTGCACTACTTTCTTCCCATACTGCTTGGATAGTGGAGACAAACCCTATTAGGACATCTAGAAAAGTGTAGGAAGACATAATAGGTCCATCTAAAACCAAATGGGGAAAGCAGACTGATAACTGGAATAGGAAGGAAATAGCATCGAAAACCCCAACACCACCTCCACTAGAGGATGAATATTTTGAGACAAGAAAATTTGTACCACCTTACATTCCTACAATATGAAGTGATGCACTGAAAATAAAAATATGAAATTGAATAGGGGCCCCATTGATAGTACCATTCATTCCAAGGTGTTAATGGAAATCATGCCAAACTTGCAAAATTTACCTTTTTTTACCATGATACAAACAAGCGGAAATATCTGGACCACAAAAACTATATGTATACTATACATGACATACAACATGCGCCCAACTTTTTAGGCACAAAGGAGTGGGATACAGGATTGGAACAGTCTAGCATACTGTCACTAATATACATGCCACATTTTGGCCGCATCATATCGATAAACACCTGTGTTAAGAAATTGTTGTTATTTTTTCATGGTGGGTTCCAATGGCTTGAAAATACTATACCTATAGATGTTGAACATATTGCAATAATCACAGGTCTACCATTTGTAGGAATGGACTTAACACCTCTTCTAAGGAAGGATCAAGAAGTGATGATAGCTTCGAGGATGAAGGAGAAGTACGAAATAGTAAGAGATAATAGAGGATTTCAAATAGCCTCCATCAATGATTATACCATTTGGTTTTCTACAAAGGTATTGTCCTCCAAGTTACTGTGCAATATGCACCCAAACCAAAGCACTACAGGAGCAATTGCATTGGATGAACTCCACTTGGAGGGAGTTCAAGTCAATTGGTATTAGATATTGTTGAACGAACGGTTACAATATTCCATTGAATTAGAGGAGGAGGGTAGGAAATTCCACTACTCCTCACTGATAATTTTAGTTTCATTTATAACATGGTCTGACCCACTAGGCTATCAAAGGGAAAAATTGTCAGGTCCATGCGGAGGAGCACGATACAAAAATATTTTGTTCAACAAGGATAGAAAGGCATGACAGAAAGAAAATAACATCAAATTCTTTATGCACACAAAGGAAATAAGGCACGCAGTAAGGAACATGTATAAGTTGGATGATGCCACTTTCAAGTGCTTTCATCAAGTTTTTAGATTTGATATTAGACTACACCATGTAAACATCCAGTTGTGCTAGGACGCACATTGTCAATGTTTGTCGACGCAATTCATAATGATAGAGGAAGAGGTAGAACAAATTTTGACAAATGACCAAAAACATGGCACATTCTGGTTTTGAAAGATCAAATCATACATGAAGAAGAAAAAATGTTACAATAGATTTCACCACCTCGAAACGATGAAAATCAAGAGCAAAATCTGTAGGAGGATTTATACTCAATAGAGAGTCGTTCCAATTCAAATTTGAAAGACCCGAAGATAGAAATGAAAACAAAAGACCCTGAGACAAAATAGATATATTTTGGAAGGAAGAAGAAGATGATAAAATATAATAGAAATGAAAATACCATATTCATGGATAGCAAAGATGTGTAACTTATGATCGAGGAAATAGCTGAAGCTGCATAGACAATGTTAAAAAACCTAGAGGAGTGACAAGAAGAGATTTGAGGTACGGTTATTGATTTACTCAAATATTTCTATAAAGTAGTTGAATATCAATTAGAAAAAATTTCAAGTCAAAATGTGCCTCCTAAAAAAATGTAATAAAATAATAATTAAAATAATAAAATAATATTTATTAATTTTGGATGAAGAAAAGAAAAAACTACTTGTTTATTTGTATTTTCGATAGATCTCCCTATGTTTTTACTCAAATTTTGATCGGGATATCTCGTTGGATGTGGAATTAAATTCAGCATCGAACAAGTTCCTACTTGGCATACTTTTGACGGACCCCACTACCCCAAAAATAAGAAATACCTGAAAAAACGTGCTGATGACATCATCATCATGTTTTTTCAGGTATTTATTGTTTTTGGGGTAGAAGAGTTATTCAAATGTATTCCAAATAGGTACTCATTGGATGTAGAATTTAAATCCACATCCAACTAGCTCTCCTAATCGAAATTTGAGTAAAAGCAAGGGGAGATATGTCGAAAATACAAATAAAAAAGTAGTTTTTTTATGATACCTATCCCTAAATTTATATTAAAAAAGTGTTTAATACCTAAATGGTATTTCAAATTTAAATAAATTTCATTGGCTAACACATGATGACATGGAATTTGAATTAGAGTTAAAAGGCCCATTTTGAGTTGAAATTTCCTCTAATGTTAAAGTTGTTGTAGACTGTTCATCTGCAGGATCCAGTGGACACTTCAGAAGTGGAACCAACTAGAATAATAGTTTTAGTTCCGCCAATTAGAATGGAAGTATTAGGAGGAGTTATTGATCTAGGAATTGTTAAATTTAATGATGTCACCAAGGACATAGGCTAGATAACAATGGGCACCCCATTAATGGAAATGGCTGAAGTGGATGTAAGACAAAGTGTTTCTATTGCGAGGATAAAATTGTGATAAGGAGAACTAGTTAAGCAAGCGAAGGCTGAAAACAAGAGTGTTAAGAAGATGAAATGAGTACTATAACAAGTTTGAAGAAGTAAAAGACATGGGAAGAAAATTTCCAAAGGATCAACATGGAAATAGCCCTTGCTTGTACAAACTTTCTAGAGGATCGAATAACAAAACAAATGCCTACAGAAGCCAAGGTCACTTGACTTGGTGAAGTAACAAAAGAATTCCGAAATAAAGTAGCATAGATGGAGGTGTAGTTAATAGAAAGCACACCCCTTGAGGTGTTGGAAGAAGGAAGTAAAGAAACATTGGAAGCTGCTCAAAACATTGAAGAGGAAAAAGTATTGTGTGCTAAAGTTGTCAACCAAGTCTCTCAAGCTTGGATAGCGCTCATAGATGAGGTAGATTTAGAGAAATTCACAGAGGAGATAAGAAAAACTGACACATAGGTAAATTAGATAAAAAAATGAAATGGATAATCTATCCTTATCACAGAAATTAGATAAGGAATCATAGATGATAAAATTACAACAATAAGTAATAGTGTTCCACACACAACAACATCAACACAGATATATGATTGAAGAGATGCAAGCTGAATTTGAAAGAGTTGTAGGAATCATTCAACATGTACATCAATAAGGTGTGAGAATAAACAAATTCGAAAGAGAAGGTAACTCTGGAACATCTCAATTCTGACCTATTGAAGCAATTGAAGAAGACAGAGGAAGAAGTGTGACAAGAAGCAAATGTTGAAATATTGTAATTTCAAAGAATATTCTATATGTATCTTTTTGTGGTCCCCGCTGGTCCTACCAAAAGAACCACTTGTATTACTTTTTACCCTGATGCTTCTAATCAGAAGAACTAATAATATTCATGAGGTAGTTCCCTCTAATTGTAAAGGTGGGTCATTAGCACCCCAATGTGGTTACTTGAGCATACATGTGTAACTTGAGCCTACATGATTAACTCGAGCCTACATGTCAAATTTAATTATTAAAGTGAATGGATGAATATAAATATAGGGTGGAGCTTCTCAATTGGAACACACATTCTCACTTGTGTAGTGCATTAGTGGAGAAGAGAGAAGTAGCTGGAGAAGGAGGAGGAACACGCTTTGATCTCCTTGTTGGTTTTATCTTTTATCTTTTGGGGCATCTATATTGAGGAAGCTTTTGTTGGGTTTTTTCCCTTTAGGGTTTTCCCAGGATAAATCTGTGTTGTTCTTGTGATACTGTTTCCTTCAATGATCCTATTTGTATGCTTTTGTTATGAAAATGAAATGAAATACTAATGTTTTAGCTAAGCATATGAAATTTCAACATGGTATCAGAGCCAGCCTGAATAGGATAGCTTTCACAAGGTGAAATATCTCTGTCTCTCTCCCTGGAAGAAATTAGGGTTTCAAGTTTTTTTTTGAGTTTCACAAAACTACTTGCATAGAAATTTGCGCCCTCCCAGAGTGCATATTTTGTTCCTGGAATCAAAGTTTTTGGATGTGTGAGTCTACGAGAAATTCAAACCCTAGTTTGACAGCTGCACCAGAAAACTGCTAAACCAAAAAGCTGCAAAAGCTGAATCTTGCAAGTCTAATTTGAAAGGTGAAGAGTTGAAATATCCAGAATCCAAGCACACCAATCATCTCACCTCATTCAAGTGCATTTTCTGGTAAGGTCAGTTTCTCATTCCACAAAATTTCATTTTTTTTGTGATTTTTCTAAGAAGATGGCCCCAAGCACTAATCTTGAGGACAAGCTAGAAGGAATATAGAATTTATGAGCATGGAAATACAGTATTGGTCTCATTCTCCAAGATAATGATCTTGATAAGTATGTCAAAGAAGAAGTTTCAGAACCTGAAGAAGCTGAAGCCAAATAGAAGCACAGAAAGGATATGATTAGGGCACAAAGGATTATTGTGGACTCCATCAAGGATCACTTGATACCTCAAGTGTCATCCAAGAATACTCTAAAAGAAATGTTTGATTCCCTATCCAAAATGTATGAGGGAAGGAACATTAACAGAAAGATGAATCTAAGAGCCTAACTGAAGAGCACCAAGATGAGTCATGGAGAATCAATCCAATATTAATTCACAAGGGTTTCTCAGATCAAAGAGAAACTAGAAGCTATTGGAGATAAGCTTGATGAAGATGAACTAGTTATAACTGCTCTCAATGGTCTCACTAGACCCTGTGAGTCCTTCATTCAGATGAAGTGTGCCAAAAAATAAAGTATGAAGTTTGATGTGGTATGGAAAGACTGCATTCAAGAGGAGACTAGAGTGGAAAATAGAGAAGCCTTACTAAAAGAAGATGATCAAGCCCTAGCCACTCACACCAAAATAAGAAGAGGCCAAACTAATTTCAAGAGAATAAATTTCAAGGAGTGTCAACCTCCCAGAAGAATTCAAAGGGTAAGAGAAAATCCTCCTATTAGAGACTATTACGATTTTGAATGTTTTAATTGTAGTAAGATATGACACATTGCCCAAAATTATCCTATAAGGAAGCATGAATATAGGAATAGGATCAACAACAACAAAAGACATCATGCTCATCTAGCAGAAGATGAAGATGAAGAAGAAGAAGAAGAAGAAGGGCCTCCAAGAAAACAAGCAAGAGAAGAAGATGTAGAAGAGTATGTGCTATTCTATGCACTCTCTGGATCTATAACTCCTGGAGAAGACACTTGGATTATTGATAGTGGTGCTTCAAAGCACATGAAAAGACAAAAGAAAAATCTGTCCAAAATTGAAGAAAATATCTCTCCTTAGAAAGTATCCATAGGAGATGAGTATCAATATCCGATCAAAGGAGTTGGTCAAGCAAGTTACAAACTTGATTCAGGTAGTCCCCTAAAAATGAAAAATATATTATATGTACCTAGTCTAAAGAGGAATTTACTTTCTATCTCAGCATTAGATAAGAAAGGATTCAGAGTTGCTTTCATAGATGGCCAAGTACTCACGTGGACCAAAGGAAATAATATTGAAGATGCAATCATTATTGGTGAAGAAGAAGGAGGCTTGTATAAAATCAAGGGGCACTCAGAAATAGCCCTTGTGCATGAGTCCACTGACCCTAGTGAACTATGGAACAAAAGGCTTGCCCACATCAATTACAAGGATCTACCTCATGTTATCAAAGTAGTGATGGGATTACCAGATATGAAGATCAAGCATGAAGGCATTTGCAAAGGATGTGTGAAGGGAAAGAACATCAATAATCCTTTTCCGAAAAGTGAGACAAAGACAAAAGGTACATTGGAATTTATTCATTCAGATGTATGTGGTCCAATGTCTTTGACATCGTTAAGTGTCTTTGAATATTATATCACAATTATTGATGACTTTTCAAGAAATACTTGGATATACTTCTTAAAAGAAAAGAGTGAAGTGTTTGAAAAATTCAGAGAGTTCAAAGCCTTGATAGAGAATCTTTTAGACAAGGAAATAAAGACACTCCGATCAGATAATGGCGGAGAGTATACCTCAAAAGAGTTTGAAGCTTTTTGCAAAGGTGCTGGAATCAAGAGGTAACTAATTACTCCCTACAATCCTCAAAAGAATGGGGTTGCATAAAGAAAGAATAGAACCATCATGGAGGTAGTGAAGACAATGATATATGATCAAGATCTTCCAATGCATCTATAGGCAGAGGTACCAAGAACTACTGTATATGTACAAAATAGGATATCTCACAGTGCTCTTGGGTTCAAGACTCTAGAAGAGATGTTCACAGGAAAGAAGCCTGAGGTAAGTAATCTTAAGATATTTGGTTGTCCAGTATATATTGATATACCAAAAGAGAAAAGAACCAAGTTGGACCCTTCCGGAAAGAAGGGGATATTTGTTGGATATTGTGAAGTATCGAAAGCATTCAGAATCTACATTCTTGGATTACATCACAGGGAAATCAATTGAGATATGATATTCGATGAAGAGGAAGCCCTCAAGAGATCCAGGAAGTGCCAACATGAAGAAGTGTATGTAGAAGAGACACCTCCGAGAAATAAAGAAACTACATGTCTCCATGAAGATGAAGCTCTTGAAGAACATGACATAGAAGAACTAGAAGAACCTCCCATGATGGAGATATCAAGAAAGAGAAAGCATGCTTGGACAAGAGAAATTATTCGAGAGGCGAAAAGATATGGAGCTCCTGGAGGCTCCACAAGGGAAAGAAAGAAACCTACGACTTTTTCCAACTATGTAGACTTGATGTGTAATATTGTAGATCAAGAACCTACAAAGTATTGAAAATTTGTACAGAAGAAAGAATGGGTAGAAGCAATGATTGAAGAATACCAGTCAATAATAAAAAATGATGTATGGGATATAGTTCCCAAACCAAAAGATAAGAGTATAGTATCCTCCAAATGGATATACAAAATAAAGCATGCAGCTAACGGGAGTATCGAGAAGTATAAAGCAAGATTTGTGGCCAGAGGTTTCTCTCAGAAAGAGGGAATTGACTATGAAGAAACATTTGTCCCAGTAGCATGGTATACTTTGATTAGAGCTATCATGGCACTTGCATCCATGATGAAGTGGGACTTACACCAGATGGATGTGAAAACATCTTTTCTGAATGGTGTGATTGAAGAAGAAGTATACATAGAACAACCAAAAGGATTTGAAGTTGAAGATAGAAATACTCACGTATGCAAGTTGAAGAAGGCCTTGTATGGTCTTAAAAAATCTCCTCGAGCTTGGTATGAAAGGATAGATAGTTTCTTGTCAAGAATGGGTTTTACCAAGAGTAAAGCTGATCCTAACCTTTACCTCAAGGTTGTCAAAGATGAACTTGTAATCCTACTACTATATGTGAATGACTTATTCCTAACAGGGAATGAGAAATAGATTATGGAAAGCAAGAAGAAACTAGTAGAATAATTTGAGATGAAAGACCTTGGGTTAATGCACTATTTCCTAGGTCTAGAAGTATGGCAGAGTTCAGAAGGAATATTTCTCAACCAAGGAAAGTATGGAGTTGAGATATTGAAAAGATTCAATATGTTGGAATGCAAAGCCTTGGACACACCCATGGATTCCAACCTTAAGTTATTAACTAATGACTCATTAGAGTTAGTGGATGTGACTCACTACAGACAGATCATTGGGTCATTGATGTACTTAACAAATACCAGACTAGACATTTGTTTTGCTGTGAACACCTTAATTCAATATCTAGTTCAACCGAGATGGGTTCACTTGGTAGATGCAAAACATGTGATGATATATTTGAAAGGGACTATAGAATTTGGTCTATACTATCATAATATCCATGAGTATAGATTGTATGGCTATACAGATGCAGATTGGACCGAAAGTATCTCAGAGAGAAAAAGCACATCAGGTGGATGTTGTAGTCTGGGATTTGCTATGATTTCATGGTTTAGAAAAAATCAATCCAGTGTTTCTCTGAGCACAGTCGAAGCAAAATATATAGCAGCATGATTTTCTAGTTGTGAAGCCATATGGCTTCGAAAGCTGATGTTAGGATTATTCAACCTAGAGTTGGACATTACCGTGATTCTATGTGGCAACCAAAGTTGTATAAAGATGATAGAGAACCCTATGTTCCAAGACAGATCGAAGCACATAGAAATCGGGTATTTCTACATTCGAGATATGATGCAGAAAGGAGCCATAAAGCTCCAGTATGTGAGTATTGATGAAAAAGTTGCTGATGTGTTGAAAAAGCCTCTGTCCTGAGTAAAGTTCAAACACTTTTGAGACAAGCTGGTGTGGTTCGAAAAGACCTTCCCCGAAAGGGGGAGTAGTGATGTTGCAGTGGGATTGCATCATCCCTGGGCATTTGCCCTAAAGTGATCTGAGGACCTTGGTCCTTGAGAATGAAGTGGGATTGTATCATCCCTGGGCACCTTCCCTAAATTTATTCATGGACCTCGGTCCTCGAGAATGAAGAGGGATTGTATCATCACGGGACATATGTCCATAAGTGATCCAGTGACTTCGGTACTCAAGAACGTGTGTTGATCTCGTAATTCCGAAAGGAAGGATCATTGGTAGCTCCGTAAAGACTTGATCCATTAATTCTGAAAGGAAGGATCATCTGAGTTCGACAAATGTGTTGATCCTGTAATTCAGAAAAGAAGGATCATTGATAACTCCGTAAAGATGTAAATCCCATAATTCTGAAAGGAAGGATCATTTGAGTACCACATATGTGTTGATCCCATAATTCCAAAAGGAAGGATCATTGGTAACTCTGTAAAGACCTAAATCCCGTAATTCTGAAAGGAAGGATCGTCTGAGTACCATAGATGTGTTGATCCCATAATTCTGAAAGGAAGGATCATGTTCATGTTTTGATGATGATGATGTTTTAATGATGATGATATTTTAATGATGATGATTTTTTGATGATGATGATGTTTTGATGATGATGTTTCTGATCGAAATATCAGAGTATGATGAAGATGTTGTTGATTGAAAGGTCAAAGTGCTGAAGATGTTGTTGCTGATTGAAAGGTCAAAGTGTTGAATATGTTGCTGATCGAAAGGCCAAAATGCTAAAGATGTTGTTGCTGATCGAAAGTTCAAAGTGTTGAAGATGTTGCTGATCGAAAGGTCAAAGTGCTGAAGATGTTGTTGCTGATCGAAAGGTTAAAATGTTGAAGATGTTGATGCTTATTAAAGAGTTGTTGTCATTGAAGATTGAAGACAAAGACTATATGATGTTGAAAAGCTTCCAATGATTTATAGATGTGTTACCCTGATGATGTTGATGATGTCCTACCATTTTTGTTGTTGATGTTGTTGTAGAATACCCTTCTTGTTAAGGGGGAGTGTTGAAATATTGTAACTTCGAAGAATATTCTATATGTATCCTTTTGTGGTCCCTGATGGTCCTACCGGGAGAACCACTTGTATTACTTTGTACCCCGATGCTTCTAATCAAAAGAAATAATAAGAGTCATGAGGTAGTCCCCTATAATTGTAAAGGTGGGTCATTAGCACCCCAGTGTGGTTACTTGAGCCTACATGTGTAACTCGATCCTACGTGATTAACTTGAGCCTACATGTCGGACTCAATTATTAAAGTGAACAAATGAATATAAATAGAAGGTGGAGCTCCTCATTTGGAATACACACTCTCACTTGTGTAGCACATTAGTGGAGAAGAGAGAAGTAGTTGGAGAAGGAGGAGGATCAGGATTTGATCTCCTTGTTGGTTTTATCTTTTATCTTTTGGGGCATCTATATTGAGGAAGTTTTTGCTGGGTTTTTTTCCTTTAGGGTTTTCCTAGGATAAATCTATGTTGTTCTTGTGATGTTGTTTCTTTCAGTGATCCTGTTTATATTCTTTTGTTATGAAAATGAAATGAAATATTGATGTTTTAGCAAGCATATGAAATTTCGGCAGCGAAGAGGGTAATGAAAATATTACAAGATTTTAGAAGCAACATAGGAACAAGTGAAAAATGGAGGAATATTATTTGCATGGCTCCATAATAGCCATAGGAAAGTGTTGTTAGCATGTTTGGCCTAGGGAAAGGTCATCAGAATTCACTTATGATTCTGCTTATGTATGAAAAGAGCTAAGGAAGGAGTTGCAACAGAGACATCAACAAAAAGAAGGAAGGAAGAGGAGATGGAGGAAAATAAGGAAAATGAGGTGATCCAAAATAAGATAAATAAGAAAGATTTAAGGACAAAATTGATTTAAGAGGAAAATGTGATAGCGCAACAAAGAAGAGGGATCGACAAAAGAGAAGCCATGAGAGAAGAAGAATCTACGATGGAAGGAAAGGATGTGATAAAGAAAGAAGGAGACATAGTGGATCCATTTCAAAATAGATGCAATGACACAATGGTTACAAAGTGACAAGACATGAATATTGTGGGTACGAGGTCGGTTAGAAACAATAGAAATTGCACGTATGAATCTATCTTTGTAAGTGAAGTCGGTAGTGCCTAGAGTCATGTGTCACTAGAATAGAAAAGACATAATGTTGGATATGTATAGGAATTTAGCTAAGAAAGTGACATGTAAAGAGTCTATAAAAGGAGGAAACCAATTTGTATGTGGGTTAATCTCGATATCCTTGTGATCATCATTAGACACATGAGCCTCATAGCTCTTGGTCGTTGTTATATTATGTGGTATTTGTTAGGTCTTGGTCATTATTGTTGAAAGTCAATTCAATTAATATGCAGTTGAGTGCATAGAAGTGTGGGTGAAATGGAATGATCCAGTTTGTGTATAGATAATTAACATAGTCATAGAATAAGTTGGTTGATCTAGGATGTGTGTGGGTCAGCTGTAACATACCTCAAATTCCAACAATAAAAATAAAAATTATATAACCATATATCTTTGGAAATATTAATAAAATAACTAAATGTTATGAGGAATTACAAACAAATAGATAGTTTAAAGCATAACCCTGGCCATATGAAATGATCATCATCTCCTAAAATTTTAGAAACCCCTTTCCAAAAAGACTAGATTTCCAAAAGAAACTTAAACAGCTAAGTTACTCTTCTTCCACAAGAACCATTCCATAGTTCTAATTCCATGTTTTGCATTCCACAATGCGGAATGCGGGATCCAAAATTATGTTAAATTAATCCTTGACATTTCACATTACGAGTTGCGGGTTGCAGGTTGCAGAAACTCCAAAATACAAAAAATTAAGATTTTACTTCCCTCCTTCTTCTACATTCCATAAATGCAGATTGTGGGTTGCGGGTCACGTAAACTCCAAAATCTATGAACTTAATATTTTACTTCCCACCTTCCACATTCTGCAATTGTCGATTGCAGGTCTTAGGTCGAGGAAACTCAAAAATACATGAATTAATATTTTACTTCCCTCCTTTCACATTCTGCGTTGTGCAAATGCAGATTGTGAGTTGCAGGTCACAGAAACTCCAAAATTTGTGACTTAATATTTTACTTCCTGTTGGCCTAGCTTTAACCACTCACATGGCCTAGGTTCAACAACAACATGAAAACAAAAAAACACGCAAATACATCGGCCTGATGGATCAAGCTCATCCAAAAACACCTGCGAGGTAGGCACAATATCACCCAAGATATCTCAATGTGTAATTGCCATAACCATGTTTCCATAGTTGGCGAGGGATTATAGTCCCTTAACGCATGGCCAAGGCACTCGACACGGTCAAAAGGATGCATTCTTTTGCTACTCAATAGTGGCACAACAATGTGACAAAGCCAGCATGTGACACAACCTTGTCCTTGTCAATCTTAACAGCTGGTGCAATTACGTGACACAACCGATTCCTTGAATACAAATGATGACGATGCGGTATTCTTATAACTTAACTATATTTTAAAATGATTAGTATATAGTCCTTGTCAATGCTTTAGTCATTCATTCATTTACTACTGTTATCAATATTGTGACATTTATTCAAATAATAACTATAAACAATGCAATATAATCAAACATTCAACCATTCACATTCATCATTCAACATTCATGCGATAGAATAAATAATGGGGAAACCCATCTTGGTAAAATGCACCAAGGTGTTGTTCATCTGGCATGAGAAATATTTGGCACCTCACAATCTATGACTTATAGATTGTTTTAAGATATGTCTTTATAGCTTAGACTCTTCTTTCTCTCATGCTCTCTAGTTTCTATTCTTTTCCTCTGCTCCTACTGATATGCACACAACTTGGGTCGACTCTTCTACTCTACTATCTATGCACTCAGCTACTGATCACTCTTACAAAATGGTTAGTGCACTTAGATGGAGACCCACAGCTCAACAACCTTCTACTATTAGATTCCTTTATGATATCCTTGAAATAATTCTACTCTACCAACTCTTAATGAAGATAACTGAAAACTCCCTGAAGTTATTTCATGAAGCTAACTGAAAAATTCCTTGAAGCTATTTCTTGAACCTAACCCTTATACGGAACGAGTTCCTCTTATTTATAGTGTTTACAATACTGCGCAAGGTCAACTGAGTACAGCTCAGTTATTGCAGTCATAAGTAGCTACAAAATATATTCTATTAGATTAATGACAGGCCATATTGGCCACCAAATTGTCCTTCATACATTAATCATGGGTCATATTTAGCCGCAGAAACATTTTTTAGTCTTCCTTTACAAGTCATAACAAGCCACAGAACTATCCTTTAGTCTTCCTCCGACTTGAGCTCCTGCAATCTTTCTTGACCTTCACTTGTCCAAGATTTACTCTTCTACCTACCACTTTAGGTAGAATTTTTCCTTTGTGACACCAATTTGTGTCGCAAATTTCTCTCTTATGCGCTTGCTTCCCATCCTTTAATTTCCTTTATCCAATCACGCACCCTCTTTTCCGCTTGCACTTGCACTTCAAGTTCTTCCTTATGCTCTTTCCTTGTCCAACAGGCCACCAACACTCACATGCATCTCATCTCGAATCACTAAGAAAACTCATTCTTCTGGTGCGAGCTATGCCACAGGATAAACCTTGTCCCAAAATTCTTTAAAAATTCCCTCTACTTTGGCAACCTCCCGCACTACTTCCTATGATTACTTCTGCAATTGTTCCACACTATCGGAACTGATATGTTTTGATGGTATTTCTTCTAGTGACTTGGATAAATGTTGGATCTTCTATTGTATATGATAAATGAGACCTATAACTCTTTCTGCTTCAGATTGGCACACTGTCACCTCGTCATTCCTACCCTTCTCCTTATCGTGCAGAGTTTTTACTTCCTATTTTAGATGCTTCAACTTGGCTACCTTTCTAACCTTCTCTTTAATTGTAAACTTCTCCATGTCTTCCTTAATCATTGCAATTTTCAACTTATCCTGTCATGCTTCCTCAGCGAACTTCGTTGTTATTTCATCTTCCAGAAGCAGTACCCATGTCACCAAAACTACTACTATCGTGTCTGTACATGGATTTATTCCCATCTTAATTTGATCAACAATCTCAGATGCTTTTGTCCTGCATTCTTCTAACACCTTAGGCAATGTTCTTGGTTTTTGTTGTGCTTGAATGTCTTCTATCTATTTCCTGAGCTCTACCTCAATCCTTGATAGTCAACCAGCCTTTACAGCTACATCTTCTTCTTTGTGGCCTTCTTCCATGGGGAACTCTATGACTGCACTATTTATGGATTCATCTAGTGCAAGCCTGCATTGTTTGCGTGCCTTAATATTCTTCTCCTTTTCCCTACGGCGTACCTTGTGCTCCATTTCCTTCCTTTCCTTCTTTGTAGCTTGGTAAATAAGATCATTCCCTCTGATGCGGATTTCTGTCGTAGGCACATGCTGAATGGAATATATGTCGGCCAATGCTAGTTTGGAAAAATCTAGTGTTAGTGTCCTCATCACATTGATAACATCATCATACTCATTCATACTAGATTTTGTTGTTTGCGCTCTTCATTCTATATTGAGGGGCAGAAATAGCAGGGGTGCGGCTAATGTATCCCTACGATCGATGCCATATTTCTTAGCCTAAACAATGGTTTTTACTTCATTGATGGCCTCTATGATATTACTAACATGCTCATCAATTTTGTTGAATTCTTGCATCTGATGTGAGCTGAGACCCTCAAGGATGGTATTTGATACATGCATGACCGCATCTATAAGCAAGACAATGTCCTCCTTATATAAGCTGATTGTATTATTCATTTTTTCCGCTTCTCTTTTCTTGCACATGTGCATGCACTCTTGTTCATGTGCCCTTCATTGGTTCTGTAATCCTCATCAATAGGTGTGTCTTCTCCATCATTCTAATCATTATTGTGCTCACTTTTATCATCTTCATCGTCTTCCTCCTCCAACTGGTTTCCCTTCCCATCACCCCCATCATTGTTTGTGTCATCCTATTGGCCATTTCCTTGGTCATTTCCTTGGTTACCTCCTGGGTTATCTCCCTGGTTCATCTACATGTCACTTAGGAAATGCTATTCCTTGGACCAGTCCTAGATGACTGATTTCACTTCCATGTCAGCAATCATAAAAGGTGTGAGGTGCACTTTCTTCTCTGGGTCGTGTCGTGGCTCAAGAATTATGTTATGTACACCGGCCTATAAGTTGATGAAAGATGAGTACCTTTTTACTCTCGCAGCCTGCAGTATATGCTATTGTTTGATTACATCATGCAATTCATCACCATGTCAGAAGAACTTGATGTTATTTTCCTTTTGATGGATCCGGTCTTCCTTTTCCTCCAAAACGTTCTAATACTTTTCGCTGTGGAAAAGTATTGGGACATCCTGCAGCTAGTAGTCTGGTGGGTTAGACCCAACCACAAAAGAAATTAAAATTAGGATCCATAAGTAGTTTAACTTCATCTTTGGTTCCTCCTGCACTTGCTCGACATCCTTGAGGAGCTCATTCAACAAGTATTGTGAACAATTGAAAACCACACCTTCTGTGGACTTCTCTTCCAGCTCCATCGTCTCGATGGTGCACTCAGTAGGCCACATCTTGTGCAATAGATTGAAAGATAGAATATTTGTAGCAAAATTCATTGTGTTGAGAGTAATAGAAGAAATCATGAATCCTCTATTTGCATGATGTTGGTCATACTTCTATTTCATCTTCATTGTGTCTCTGTTTGCACGCAGATATGGCGTAGGGTCGTGTCTATGGCATGGGAGACATGTTATCAATGAGATGAGCTTAACATCGACTCCATATGGCCTGTCAATCAATAAATATCCTCCATGGAAATAGAACAAGAGCTTCTTGACATATGTGATGACTTGTGTACTCCGGTGAAAATGTGACATTATCAGCAATTTTAGTAGGCCTGCGCTTTCTATGTCACGATCCCATTGCATCAGAAATACCAACTGCGGCTTAGGAAGGATGGTCAGCATTGTGAGCATGTATTTTTTTATTACCAAGTCCTCCTGCTTGCATGTATCATTATTTTTTATATGTATTTTGAGAAGCTTCTGGATTATATTCATCAGCAGTGGCACCCCCGCAAGGATCTGGGGTACGACCAAGGATGAGTTAGCTTTCATCAAAATATTTACTTTGGCCATGTCTTCTCTCCTTGGCCAAAAATTGGGAGGTAACAGGTTCTTCTCTTCTATGGTGACGATTCTGGTGCTTCCCTCATAGGTATGTCCTCTATGGGTATGTCCTCAGTGACCTTGTGATTCTTGGATAGTCTTACACTGACCTGAGGCCTTGACAATTATAGAATGTCTCTCTCTAACAAAAATGGTCATGGAGATGCAACTGGAATATTCACTGGTGGATTCTGGGCAGGAGCAGTCGTAGGGCCCGAACCAGAGGCCGAAGGAGGGGCTGAACTGGCTGTAGGAAATGTCTTTGGCATTGGTCATGCCATCGCTTTTGTTTCTTTGTCTTGCTATTGTACTTCCACCAATGTAATTTCCTCCACAATTGGGGAAGGAGATGTGATTGTAAGGTCTTACTCTTAAATGGTGTTGAAAATGGAAATGACCATTAGCATCGGCTCTCACAATATCAAGCTCTAGTCCGTTCTCCTTCTCTTTGTGCACATAAAAGGATTCTTGTCAATGAAGGATCATATTTATAGGGATGCACCCATATGATATGTGATCATTCAATGGAAAATCAACATCTTTTCAATCACATGGGATCCCCATTTGAAACATTCTAATATTAACTCACATAGTGGATTTCTAATCTGTACCTGTCAAGGCACTTATGGCAGTTATGGAGAGGATGACTAATGGGACCAAAAATCATGTCAACATTCTCCTCGTACTTTGTCAAATTAATGATGCTTTGCTGTCATAACCTCCTATATATTTTTACGTATCCAAGATTTAATGACGGTCAATTGTCATTCTTGCTCTTTAATGTGATTTCCTGCTTCCATCATAGATGTGCAATAGAAGAATTTCCTTTTCTCTTTTTGATCCATTTTTTTCTTCCTTATCGAGTCATTTCACGGCCCTCATAGTAAGGTTTCAGGTAAATTCCATTTACCATTCCTGCAACTGGCATTCCATCCAGCTTATGTAACTTCACTTCACCTACATCACTGATATGTGTGACCACATACGGCCCTAGCCAATTCGTCTTTAGTTTCCTTGGATGTGTTGGGAAAAATATTGTCTTGAATAATTTACCTAATATTTAATTATCGACCGGGGCTAGTAGGCTTAGAGTTTCTACAAAATATATGCTAAGGTAGAGAGTATCGTGGTAATACTTCAATAAGCTAAAGATCAGAAGACCTTCAGTTGAACTCCTAAGGATCTAATATAGTTAAGTCAATAGAACATAGGTCTAGGGAGAGTGGTATCCAATCATGAACAATGTTATGACAGTGAAACTATTCTATCTATACAGATTGATTTTTACTTGACAGAATGACTACATCAAGAAGGATTTACAATATTACACATACACTAACTAATGTACATAAATCAAACCAAATCATCTTATTTCCACTCTCCTTGATTATTTTGAGGGTAAGCATTTACTGTAATGGGAACTGGAGGAGGAGAAGTATCAAAGTGGCTATCAAAAGAAGTGTAAAAGCTAAATTATATTAAGTCTAGTTTGATCTCTACAAAAATGTGAAAAATGAGAAATTTCCAATTACAATAAATAGTAAACATGATTATTTATAAATACACAACTTCTTCTCACAAAATACTATATAAGAGTAGACATGATTTAGAAGACTTATGAAGAGTGATTCGAATTCTATCTTATAGATCCCTAATTACATGATTAAGAGGACAAATTGTTGTATGTGTAAAGCACTTAATCTATCAATGCATGTAAGTAAGAACTCATATAGAATGAAACAACTTAAATCAAAGGTTTAATTATGGATCAATACAATGAGTTGAATTACATAATATCATTCCTATGCATAAGGTAAAAAGAAAGAAGGAACAGAAATAAGGTTTAAGAAAGGGGTCTAAACAATCTTATATAAAGGTCTTAAGGGAAAATACAATTATTATTTAACCATTAATATAAAGACATGATTAGAAAACTAAGAAAACAGGCTTAAAATAGAGTAAAGACACATAGGACTAAATGAGAAACTGGATAGCAGGTGGAAACGAAGGTTTGTATAAAGGGTGGAACAAGGTGTCTGAATGATAGTCTGTTTAAAGAAAATGCTAAAACTTTAAGGAAAGAGTAAATCTAAATGGTTTATTGAAAAACATATGTCTCATGCATGTACTAATGAAATGTAAAAAACAAGAAGTAAACCTGCTTAATGATTGAATTCTATAACAATATAACCTAAGCTAATTTCATAATTCAAAACGTCAGTTAGCAAACTAACATACTCTTAAGAAAATTCATGATAAAAACTGGAATAAACAGAACTAGATTCACTATAATTTAATCAAAGGAATTCAGTCTATAAATCAAGCAATGAATTATAAAAAATTTGCAGAAGAACTTGAAAACTATACTAGGCGCAAATGAATCTAAAAGCTATTCTAAGTGCAAAAGAATATGAAAGCTATTCTAGGTGCAAAAGAATCTGAAAGCTATTATAGGTGCAACTGGTTGCTACTTGATAAAAAAAATCATACATACTCAGCATAATATTGAACTGAAATCTATGCTACAGGAGACATGAATGATTACAGAAACAAAACTACACAAACAACTTATAAACAGAATTATACTAATTACAGAGGAAAGAAATAATAAAAACCTACACAAAGATGTAAAAACTCTGTTGTCGGGGGGGGGCTCCTAGTGAACGAAGTAATTCTCTTCTAATCAAACATGATCATACATAGCGCAATAGAAATTTCATCAAATTAAAATGTTAACGTTACAAAGTTTTCAGACTTAACTAATTGTATCAAATAAAAGACAGAGACTCAAAAAGACTCGTTCCTAAGTTTCCTGACAACGTCTATATATATATTGTTCGATGGAGGGTGAGCAAGTCGACCCTTTAGTGGTCGACTGCTCTTCACGATAAGGCAATCATTATAGAAAATAAGTGCATTAACAACTAACAAATGACATTTCGTCTTCTCTCATAGATCGAGTTCCCCCTGGCGCGCGATGTGGGTTATGACTTCAGTCCAAATCAGAGTCAGTGTCAAGGTGTCATGCAGAGACACTAGATGGGAACTTCTTCAAGAATAATACTGATGTTGAGATGTTGGCACGTGGTGATTAGAGTTCCTGGCTGTTTTGTGCCTTTAACGCATAGAAATCTACTATCAACGATGCGCGGTATGTTTGGTGATCTGTATGGAAAGCTGGATATGCTCTACATAAATCTAGCTGAATGCATGCCTATTTTTTAGCCTATATAAAAGACCATATAACCTACAAATAATTATACACATGAATTAATACATTGAATGCACTTCATATTATGTCAATTTTAACCATTGAAAACGTAAAATCATGATAATAAACATAATTGACATAAACCTTAAAATTATTCATACCTGACGCTTGAACGGTGAGATGCATGGTACAAAAGACACCAAAAGGTAACAAAATATGTGTTAATAAGTAAATTATTTAACCCAAAAATGGTGACAAAATGGTGACCAACAGGATGCTTCAAGAATTTGCTATCGTACAACGAAACAAGTCCTCCGACTTTGAATTGCTTATTTTGGATATGGCGATCATGCCAGGATTTCTGCCATTGCTTCTCTATGTTATGATGGAATCCTATGACAAAGCATTCTTCTTCCATCTAGACCAGCTATGACAACCTTTTCTCGATGACATCTCTATCGGTCATTTCTGTTAGCATGGAAATTCATAAGATTGGCACCATATACTCCATTGACACAACAAATTCTTGTCCATACACCAGTTTCAATGAAGTGTGCCACATCAATTGCTTGGAATTCATGTTGTATGCCCATAGAACAGCTGCAACTTTCTGGTCCCAATCATCTTGGCACACATTTCATACCTTTGTTAATGCATTCTCCAAAATCTTGTTGAATGCTTCAATCGTTCCATTTTCCTGAGGATGATAGGGTGTTGTCTTTCTATGATTAATACAGAATTCTGTAGTAAGTTCATCATTCATTTTATTAACAAAATGCATACCTTGATCATTGAGAATAATTTTCGGGCAGCCAAATATTATTACCATAATCTCAAATAAAAAGTTCGCTGCATTCACAGTAGTACAATCCTTAATAGTAGTGGATTCATCCCATCTGGTTAAGTAGTTTGTCACAGTGATAATGTAGCGTGCGCCAGTCCTTTTTCTTGGTGGACTGATCGGTCTGATGAAATCAACAACCCAGTTATAAAAGGCTTGGAGGGTTACCTATGGTGCAAGCGGAATCTCATTGCGTCTTGATGGTTCTCTTGTCTTCTGGAAAATATTGCAGCATCAACAAAATCTTTTAGTATCCATGTGTATACTTGGCCACCATAAGCCAACTTACAATATTTTTTGCACTATTGCCTTTATATCATAGTTTCCTCCTGCCACACCAACATGTGCTTCACTCATTACTCAGTGTTGTTCTAGTAAAAGACAAAGCATAACAATATTTATTTAGGGCCCATATTGTATAGGTGTCCCGTGATCAATGTACAATCAGCGTCCTTGACAACCAAATGTTTCTTCTGCACAGTGGTGAACCCTTCAGGTGTATATCATGTCCTGAGGAAGTGAATGACAGTGTTAAACTCCTCGTTCTGATCATCAATCTTAGTGACCACAAACAATTGTGCATTAGTGAAATTATCCTCCAGGATAGTGGGTTCATCACCACTCTCTATCCTTGAAAGGTGAACAAATCCCACATCCAGTTGACTCGGCTTAACAATGATCTCAAATTCAAATTCTTAGTACAAGAGAAGCCATCAACAGATATTTCCCCCCAACATTGGCTTTTTGACCAGGTATTTTAAGTCCGAATGAGCATTGTACATTTTAAAATGTCCACTGGATAAGCAGTGTCAGAACTTCTATAGCGCATAGACCATGGCGAGGCCTACTCTCTCTATTGTCATGTAATGTTTCTCTATCATTAACAATTTTCTTCTAGCAAAAGAAATAGGGTGGTTAAGCACACCCTCACTGGGTTGTATCAATACTATGCCGAGTGTGACAGATGATGCGTCGTCATGGATATGGAACTGCTTGTTCCAATCTCGAAATACCAGTATTGGCGCAGTCGCCATCTTGTTCTTTAATTTGTCTAAACTTTCTTGACAAGCTTCCGTCCACTGGAACTTTGCATCTTTTTTCAACAATTTCTCCATGGGTACAATTATCTCTGCATACCCTCCAATAAACTTTATGTAATACCATGTGTGTCCTAACACTGATCTAAGTTGCACAATTGATATAGGTGATGGAAATTCATGGATAATCACAAATTTCGTTGGGTCGACCAAATTTTTGTCACAAAACAAAATAGGGCCCAATAGCACACCAAATGGTACACATAAAGTACATTTCTTTGAATTAAGCACAATCTGATACTAGTGATAGTGCCTCAACATCATGCACAGAATCTCAATGTGGTGTCTTACTAGACCAAAACTCCCTAAACATATTTCTTGAAGCTAACCCTTATACATAACAGGTTCCTCTTATTTATAGTGCTTACAATACTGCACAAGGTCAGCTGAGTACAAATCAGTTATTACAGTCATAAGTAGCTACAAAATATATTCTATTGCATTGATGACATGCCATATTAGCTGCAAAAATGTCCTTCATGCATTAATCATGGACCATAGCTAGCCATGGAAACATCTTTTAGTCTTCCTGTGTAGGTCATAACTAGACCAAAAACTGTCCTTTAGTCTTCCTCTGACTCGAGCTCCTGCAATATTTCTTGACCTTCACTTGTCCAACCTTTACTCTTGTACCTACCACTTTAGGTACAATTTTTCCTTTGTCAAACTGATTTTTGTCACAATTTTCTCTCTTATGCACTTGCTTCCCATCCTTTAACTACCTTTATCCCATCACATGCTTGCTTTTCCTCTTGCACTTTCTCTTCAGGTTCTTCCTTATGCTCTTTACTTGTCTAACAAGCCCCCAACACTCACATGTGGCTCATCTCGAGCCACTAAGAAAACTCATGCTTCTGGTGCAGGCTGCACCATGGGACAAACCTTGTCCTGAAATTCTTTCAAAATTCCCTCTACTTTGGTAACCTCTTGCACTACTTCCTATGCTTGCTTCTACAATTTTTCCACATGGTTGAAACTTATATGTTCTGATGTTACTTCTTGTAGTGACTCTGATAAATGTTGGATCGTGTACTATATAGGATAAATGATCCCTATAACTCTTTCTACTTCAGATTGGTGCACTGTCACCTTGTCATTGTTACTCTTCTCCTTATCCCACAGATTTTTTATTTCCTGTTGTAGTTGCTTCATCTCAGCTACCTTTATAACCTTCTCTTTAAGCAACAACTTCTCCATGTCTTCCTTAATCATTGCAATTTTCAACTCAACCTGTCATGCTTCCTCGAGGAACTTCGTTGTTTTTTCAACTTCCAGAAGTAGTTCCCAGGTCACCAAAACTACTACTATGACATGTGTACATAGATTTTTTCCCAGCTTAATCCAATCAGCAGCCTTATATGTTTTTTTCCTGCATTCTGCTAACACCTTAGGCGGTGTTCTTGGCTGCTTCTACTATTGTAGATATGCTACCTTCTTCCTGAGCTCTACCACAATCCTTGATAGTCAACCAACCTTTGTAGCTGCATCCTTGTCTTCATGGCCTTCTTCCATGGGAAAATCTATGAATGTACTCTTTATGGATTCATCTAGTGCAAGCCTGGTTTGTTTGCGTGCCTCAATATTCTTCTCCTTTTCCCTAAGGAGGACCTTGCACTGTTTTTCCTTCCTTTCCTTATTTGTAGCTTGTTAAACCAGATCATTCTCTCCGACACAGAGTTCTGTCATAGCTGCATGATGAATGGAATATACATCGGCGAACACTAGTTTGGAAAAATCTAGCGTTAGTGTCCCCATCACATTGATAACATCATCATACTCTTTCATAGAGGATTCCATAGTTCGTTCTCTTAATTCTATCTTGAGGGGCGGAAATAAAAGGGGTGAGGCTAATGTATCCCTGGGATCAACGCCATATGTCTCAGCCTAGAAAATGGTTTTTACTTCATTGATGGCCTCTATGATCTTATTGACATGCTCATCGATTTTGTTGGATTCTTTTCTTCTGATGTGAATTGAGACCCTCAAGGCTGGTCTTTGATACCTCTACGACTGCTTCTGCAAGCAAGACAATGTCCTCCTTATCTAAGTTGATTATATTATTCATTTTTTCAGCTTCTAGTTTCTTGCGTGTGTGCATGCACTCCTGTTCCACCGTCGTTCATTGGTTTTGCACATCCTCATCAGTAGGTGTGGCTTCTCCATCATTCTCATCAAGTTGTGCTCATTGTTATCATCGTCATCATCTTCCTCCTTCGACTAGTTTTGCTTCCCGTCGCCCCCATCATTGTTTGGGTCATCCCCTTGGCCATTTCCTTGGTCACTTCCTTTGTTACCTCATGGATTATCTCCCTAATTCATCTACACATCGCCCAGGACCTACCATTCCTTGGGCCAGTCCTGGATGACTGGTTCCACATCCGTATCCGTAATCATGAAAGGTGTCGGGTGCACTTTCTTCTCCAGGTCCTATCATGGCTCAAGAATTACTTTATGTACACTAGCTTGGAATTTGATGAAAGATGAGTACCTTTTTACTCTCAAAACCTGTAGTATATGTTGTTATTTGATTACATCATGTAGTGCCTCACCGTGTCGAAAGAACTCAATTTTATTGTCCTTTTCAGGGATCTGATCTTCATTTTCCTCCCATAGGTTCTAATACTTTTCATTGTGGAAAATTATTGGGACATCCTGCCACTAGTACTCTGGTGGGTTAGACCCAACCACAAAAGAAATTAAAATTAGGGTCTAGGAGTAGTGGAACTTCTCCTTGGGTTTCCCCTGTTCTTGCTCGACATCCTTGAGGAGCTCATTCAACAAGTATTGTGAACAATTGAAAACCACACTTTTTGCACACTTCTCTTCCATCTTCGCCGTCTCAGTGGTGCACTCAGTAGGCCGCATCTTGCGCAACAACTTGCAAGATAAAATATTTGCAGTGAACTTCATCGTGTTGAGAGTAATAGAGGAAATTGGGAATCCTCTATTTGCGGGATGTAGGTCATACTTCTGCTTCATCTTCATTGTGTCTCTGTTTGTGTGAAAATATGGCATAGGGTCATGTCTATGGAATGAGAGAAGCATTATCAACGAGATGAGCTCAACATCAACTGCATATGGCTTGTCGATCCCTAAATATCCTCCATGGAAACAGACCAAGAGCTTCTTGACATATGTGATGACCTGTGTACTCTGGTAGAAATGTGACATTATCAGCAAGCTCAGTAGGCCCGCGCTTTCTATGTCACGATCCAATTGCATCGGAAATACCAACTGCCACTCAGGCATGATGGTCAGTATCATGACCATGTAGTGTTTTCTTACCAAGTCTGCCTGCTTTCATGTATGATTATTTTCAATATGTAGTTTGAGAATATTCGAGATTATATTCATTAGAAGTGGCAGTCTTGCAGGGATCTAGGGTACAACCAAGGATGAGTGCACTTTCATAAAAATATTTACCTCAGCCATGTCTTCTCTCCTTGGCCAAACATAGGGTGGTAACAAGTTTCTCTCTTCTATGGTGGCATTCATGTCTCTTTGTGGTGGTGATTTTGGTGCTTCCCTTATAGGTACATCCTCCATGGGTATGTCCTCAGTGGCCTTGCACTTCTTAGATAGCCTTACACTGACCTGAGGCCTTGACAATTATAGAATGTCTCTATCTAACAGAAATGGTTATGAAGATGTAGCTAAGATATTCATTGGTGGATTCTGGGTCATAGCTGTCATAGGTCCCGAACCAGAGGCTGAAGGAGGGGCCGAACTTGCCATAGGAACTGTCTTTGGCATTGGTCGTGCCATCGCTTCTGTTTCTTTGTATTGTTGTTGTACTTCTGCTGATGTGATTTCCTCCACAATTGGGGATGGATATGTGATGGTAAGGTCTGACTCTTCACTAGTGTTGAAAATGGAAATGACCATTAGCATTGGCTCTCACAATATCAAGCTCTGGTTCGCTCTTCTTGTCTTTGTGCACATGAAAGGATTCTTGTTGACGAAGCCTCATAGCTATAGGGATGTGCCCATCCTATATGTGATCATTTGATGGAAAATTGATCTCTTTTAAATCACATGGGATTCCCATTTGAAACATTCCAATATTAACTCACATACTCAATTTCTGATATGTACTTGTCAGGGCACTTATGACAGTTATGATGAGGACGAATGATGGGACCAAAAGTCATGATGTCATTATCCTTGTACTTTGTCAAATTAATGATGCATCACTACCATAACCTCTTATATATTTTTAGGTATCTGATATTTAGTGACAACCACTTGTCATTCCCACTTTTTAATGTGATTTTCCTTCTTCCATTGCAGACATGCAACCGAATAATTTCCCTTTCTCTTTTCACTCTATTTTTTTTCTAGCTTATAAAGTCATATCGCGGCCATCATAGTAAGCTTTTAGGAAAATTCAATTTACCATTCCTATAACTAGAATTCCATCTAGCTTATGTAACTTCATTGCTCCTGCGTCAGTGATATGTGTGACCACATACAGCCCTAGCCAATTCGTCTTTAGTTTCCTTGGATGTGTTGGGAAAAATGTTGTCTTGAATAATTTACCTAATATTTAATTATCGACCGGGGTTATTATGCTTATATCTGCTACAAAATATATGCGAAGGTAGAGAGTATCATGGTAATAGTTTGATAAGCTAAAGATCGAAATACCTTGAGTTGAGCTCCTAAGGATCTAATATAGTTAAGTTAATAGAACAGAGGTCTAGGAAGAGTGGTATCCAATCATGAACAATGTTATGACAATGAAACTATTCTATCTATACAGATTGATTTTTACTAGACATAATGACTACATCAAGAAGGATTTACAATATTACACATACATTAACTAATGTACATAAATCAAACCAAATCATCTTAATTCCACTCTCATTGATTATTTTGAGGGTAAGCATTTACTGTAATCAGAACTAGAGTAGGAGAAGTATCAAAATGGCTCTCAAAATAATTGTAAAAGCTAAATGAGGTTAAGTCTAGTTTGATCTCCAAAAAAATGTGAATACTGAGAAATTTCCAATTACAAGAAATAGTAAATATGATTATTTAGAAATACACAACTTCTTCTGACAAAATACTATATAAGAGTAGACATGATTTAGAAGACTTACGAAGAGTGATTCCTATTCTATCATATAGATCGATAATTGCATGATTAAGAGGACAAACTGTACTATGTGTAAATCACTTAATCTATTAATGCATGTAACTTATACCTCATATACAAAAGAACAACTTAAATCGAAGGATTAATTACAGATCAATACAATGATTTAAATTACATAATATCATTCCTATGCATAAGGTAAAAAGAAAGAAGGAAAAGAAATAAGGTTTAACAAAGGGGTGTAAACAATCCTATTTAAAGGTATTAAGGGAAAATACAATTATTATTTAACCATTACTATCGAGATTGAATAAAAAAACTAAGAAAATAGACCTAAAAGAGAGTAAAGGCACAAGGGGCTGAATGAGCGACTGGATAACAGGTGGAAACAAAGGTATGTATAAAGGGTAGAACAGGCTGTCTGAATGATAGTCTGTTTGAAGAAAATGCTAAAACTTTAAGGAAAGAGTAAATCTAAATAGTTTATTGAAGAGCAGCTACCTCATGCATGTACTAATGAAATGTAAAAAACAAGAAGTAAACCTACTTAATGATTAAAATCTATAACAATATAACCTAAGCTAATTTCATTATTCAAAACATCATTTAGAAAACTAACATACTCTTAAGCAAATTCATGATAAAAACTGAAATAAATAGAACTAGATTCACTATAATTTAATCAAAGGAATTCAGTCTAGAAATCAAGAAATGAGTTATAAAGACTTTGTAGAAGAACTTGAAAACTATACTAGGCACAAAAGAATCTGAAAGCTATTCTAGGTGCAAGAGAATCTGAAAGCTATTATAGGTGGAACCGGTTACTACTTGGTAAAAAGAATCCTACATAATCAGCATAATATTGAACTGAAATCTATGCTTCAAGAGACATGAATGATTACAGAAACAAAACTACATAAACAACTTATAAACATAATTATACTAATTGTAGAGGAAATAAATAACAAAACCTACACAAAGATGTAAAAACTTTGTTGTCGGGGGGGACTCCCAGTGAACAGAGTAATGATCTTCTAATCAAACACGATCATACATAGCGCAATAGAACTTTCATCAAATTAAAAGGGTAACATTACAGAGTTTTCAGACTTAACTAATTGTATCAAATAAAAGACAGAGACTCAAAAAGACTCGTTCCTAAGACGCCTGACAGCGTCTATATATACATTATTTGATGGAGGGAGAGTAATTCGACCCTTTAGTGGTCAACTTCTCTTCATGATAAAACAATCATTATGGAAAATAAGTGCATTAACAACTAACAGATGACATTTCCTCTTCTCTCATAGATCGGGTTCCCTCTGGCGTGCGATGTGGCTTATAACTTTAGTCCAAATTAGAGCCACTGTCAAGGTGTGATGCAGAGACATTAGAAGGGAAATTATTCTAGAATAATATTGATGCTGAGATGTTGGCGCATGGTGATGATAGTTCCTAGCTGTTTCATGCCTTTATGCACAGAAATATACTATCAATGATGTGCGGTTTGTTTGGCGATTTGGATAGCAAGATGGATATGCTCTTCATATATATAGCTGAAAGCGTGTCTGTTTGTTAGCCTTTCTAAAAGACCATATAACCTGCAAATAATTATACACATGAATTAATACATCAAATGCACCTCATATTATGTCAGTTTTAACCATTGAAATCATAAAATGATGATCGTAAACAGAATTGACATAAACCTTAAATGTATTCATACTTGCGGGATGAATGGTGAGCTGCATGGTGCAAAAGACACCAAAAGGTAACAAAATATGGGTTAATATGTAAAGTATTTAACCCAAAAATGGTGACAAAATGGGGACCAACAAGATGCTTCAAGGATTTGCTGTCGCACAAAAAAATAAGTCCTCCAACTTTGAATTGATTAGTTTGGATATGGCGATCATGCCAGGATTTCTTCCTTTACTTCTCTATGTTCTTATGGAATCCTATGATGAAGCATTCTTCTTCCATCTAGACAAGTTGTGACAACCTTTGCTCGATGACATCTCCATTGGTTATTTCTATTAGCGAGGGAATTCATAGGATTGGCACAATATACTCCATCGACACAAAAAATTCTTGTCCATACACTAGTTTGAATGGAGTGTGCTATGTCAATCACTTGGAATTCATGCGGTATGCCCATAGCACAGCTGCAAATTTCTAGTCCCAATCATCTCGACACGCATTGCATACCTTCGTTAATGCATTGTCCAAAATCTTGTTGAATGCTTCAACCGTTCCATTCTCCTGAGGATGATAGGGTGCCTTCCTTTTATGATTAATATGGAATTCTACAGTAAGTTCATCCTTCATTTTGTTAACAAAATTTGTACCTTGGTCACTGAGTAGAATTTTCGGGCAGGCAAATATTGTTACCACAATCTCAAATAAAAACGTCACCGTAGTCACAGTAGTACAATCCTTAACATGAGCGGATTCATCCCATTAGAGGAAATTTCATCTCAAAATGGGCCTCCTAAAGAAAATTCATAAAATAATAGTTAAAATAATAAAATAATATTTATTAATTTTGGAGGAAGAAAAGAAAAAACTATTGTTTTGTTAGTATTTTCGACATATCTCCTTGTGTTTTTACTCAAATTTTGATCAGAAGAGCTTGTTGGACGCAGAATTAAATTCTGCATCCAATTGGTACCCACTTGGCATACTTTTGATGGGCTCCACTACCCCAAAAACAAGAAATACCAAAAAAAGTAACGATGAGCTCTCCCGATTGAAATTTGAGTAAAAACACAAGGAAATATGTCGAAAATATGAACAAAAAAGTAGTTTTTTTTTATACCTATCCCCAAATTTATATTAAAAAATTGTTTAAGTGGTCGACCCTTTTTTAATTTTAAATCATTTTGATTGGCTAATACATGATGACATGGAATTTGTATTATTTTTTGAAGACCCATTTTAAATTGAAATTTCCCCTAATGCATCTAGTTAAGTAGTTTGTCGCAGTGATAATGTAGTGCACGCCAGTCCTTTTTCTCAGCGGACTGATCGGTTTGAAAAAATCAACGACCCACTTATCAAAGGATTGGAGGGTTACCTGCGATGAAAGTGGCATCTTGTCACGTCTTGATGGTTTTCCCGTCCTCTGGAAAATATCGCAACGTCGAAAAAAGATTTTAGTATCCATCTGTATACTTGGCCACCATAAGCTAGCTTGTAATATTTTTTTGCACTATTTCCTTTATATAATAGTTTCCTCTTACCACACCAACATGTGCTTCACTCATTACCCAGTGTTGTTTTAGTAAAAGATAGAGCGTCATAATATTTCATTAGGGCCCATCTTGTATAGGTGTGCTGTAATCAATGTATAATCAACGGCCTTGACAATCAAATGTTTCTTCTGCACAGTCGTGAACCCTTCGGGTGTACAGCATGTCCTCAGGAAGTGGATGTCAGTTTTAAACTCCTCATTCTGATAATCAATATTGGTGACCACAAACATTTTCGCATCAGCTAAATTATCCTCCAGGCTAGTGGGTTCATCACCACTCTCTATCCTTGACAGGTGAGCAAGTTCCACATTTAGTCGACTTGGCTTAACAATGACCTCAAAGTGAAATTCTTGGAACATGAGAATCCATCGATAGATATTTCCCCTCAACATTAGCTTGTTGACTAGATATTTTAATTCTGAATGATCAGTGTACATTTTAAAATGTCCACCAGACAAGTAGTGTCAAAAATTTTGCAACACACAGACCATGGTGAGGCCTTCTCTCTCTATCATCACGTAATGTTTCTGTGTCGTTGATAATTTTCTACTAGCAAAAGCAATAGGGTGGTTAACCGCACCCTCACCTGGTTGCATCAATACTATGCCGAGCGTGACAGATGACACGTCGACATGGATATGGAACTTCTTGTTCGAGTCTAGAAATACCAGTATTGGCATAGTGGCCATCTTGTTCTTTAATTTGTCTAAAATTTCTAGAGAATCTTCCATCCACTGGAGCTTCGCATCTTTTTTCAACAATTTCTCCATGGGTGCAGTTATCTCTGCATACCCTTTGATAAACTTTATGTAATACCATGTTTGTTTTAAGATTGATCTGAGTTGCACAACTGATATAGGCGGTGGAATGTCAAGGATAATCGTAACTTTTGTTGGGTCGACCAAAATTCCGTCATGAAACAAAACATGTGTCAATAGCACACCAAATGGTGCACCGAAAGTACATTTCTTTGAATTAAGCACAATCTAATACTGGGTGACAATGCCTCAACATCACATTAGGGGAATTTTGAGGTCTAAAATTGACCTCATAAGAGATATAATAAAATAATATGAGTCAGTCAATTTGTGGGGAACGTTTATCTACAACTCACCTCTTGCACTTCAATTTATGTAACTATGGTTGAGTTAAATTGAAAAGATGTCTAAAAATAAAATAAGAAAAAACAATCTTTGATATAATTAGAAATATAAGTACTTTAGTACATAGATGTATTAAAAGAAAGTAGTAATAAATAGAATAAAGTAAAATACTTTAATTATGAATTCTAAACTTAAGTTAAAGTTTATATATATAAACCCAATTTAACTAATATTTATTAAATAATTTTAAACTTATATTGGTAATTATAAATTAAAATTTAAAAAAATCAATATTAAATACAATTAAATATAATTAATATTATTTAGTTTTATTTAACTAAAAGTTAAACCTACACACATTTAAAATTTAAACTTTAAATTTATATCAACATTTATTTATCATCAATATATAGATTAATACATTATTTATTTATAACAATATTCTATTCTATTCTTTTATAACCAAAATATATAAAATATATATGATACATACACATAAATTAAAACTTGAATATTTTATAATGGCCTCATAACTTATTTAATATTTTATATAAATTTAGTGCTACCACATATTCATCATATGAAGTACTCAAGTATAAATGAAAATTTGAATCATGAAATGAAGTTTGAATAAGTCATGTTTATATTATGATATAATATATTATATAATAATAATATGAAGTACTACATATTCTATTTTGTAAGTTTCTACAATGAGATATGTCTACTGAGGAATTTCTGGAAAAACCCTATACTACATATCCATTATATGAAGTACATAATTACATCCATATTCATTATAAGAAGTACTTAAGTCATAGAATTTTGAATTTAAGTTTTATTTTTACTTTTAATAATATGTTTTATATTAAAATATTTATTATATATGAAATTATTTTAAAGTATTTTATTTTATAAGTACTTAAAAGTACTAAGCATATACATATTATATTCAAAAGTAATGTATGTCTATTTTTTCCATTATGAGTATAGTAAACTATGGGTTTGCATCCACCATTTAGAAATTGACAAGTAAGTACCTTTAACTCAAGCAAAGCCACCTCAACTATAATAGATGATGTCATTCTCTCAAATGTGATTGGTCCTTTTAAAGTTGATTTTGATAGTACTTTTTTTGTTTGGAGGCCCATTTTAGACCTCAAAATTCCCCTAATGTGCGCAGAATCTCAATGTGGTCTCTTACTAGATCAAATATAGTCCAAACATCAAAGTAGACCTCAAGAAATTTATGTATGAAATATTTAAAAACAGATATTACTATTCTAGAAAAAATAGCAGGCGCATTCTTGAGTCCAAAGGGCATTACTATATATGGGTTGCATCCCCATTCTGTGACAAAGGTTGTTTTGTGTTGATCCTCCCACACAATTCTGACTTGATGATATCCAGAGAAGTCATCGGTAAATGAATACGTATCCTGACCTCTGACGCTTTCAAGTTCTTCATGTGTAAATTTTCTTCGGAATGGATCATGCAGGCATGCGTCATTCAATTTCCTCAGGTCGACATAGATCCTAACTTTGCCTTTTGTCTTCTTATCCTAGATTACTATAGGGATGATCCATTAAGATTACTCAATAGGTTTGATGATTCCTATGTCGAGCATGCGATCCAATCCAGCTTTTACCTTTTCTTTATACCTTGGATTAAACCTATATGGTCACTGATTTATGGGCTTAGCATCTAGTTTCAAGGGTATTTTCATCTTCCCTTGGTCTCCCACTATTCCCTTCATCTCTGAAAAGTTGGTAGGGAATAGGTCCTGAAACTCATGCAAAAAATATGTGATCTTTGAGACCGTCTCATCATCCCAATAATCCCATATATTAGCGAACTTCAAGTTCTATGGTGAGCCAATGTTTACCTTCTTGATTTTTAGCGTTTTGAGGAACTAGTCACTTGAAATACCACTTCCTTCAAATTTGTGTGTACCCTTTGACTTCGGCATGTTTATGT
Organism: Pseudotsuga menziesii; assembly: GCA_001517045.1. Taxonomy (NCBI): domain Eukaryota; kingdom Viridiplantae; phylum Streptophyta; class Pinopsida; order Pinales; family Pinaceae; genus Pseudotsuga; species Pseudotsuga menziesii. Next base: position 156,262 of record LPNX010340980.1, read on the forward strand.
TAGTCAAATCATCATTTGGTTTCCATCCAGATTGTAACAAGCCATCCATTGCTGGATGGTTGTGCTGCACTGATGGGAACTTGCTACCACGATAGGTATTTCATCAAATATATTTTCCTTTATTATCTGAAGTGCAGTATCTACTGTCCGCTGGTCATTAAAAAATGCAAAGTTCTGGACAAACTGTGTGACCATATGATCCCAATTATGAGTTCCTCATCTCAACTCCATGTACATATACCAACTTATGGGTTTCATTTATAATGTATGAATGAAATTATGGACCCACTCCTATCGCAGGTATTCTTCAAATGCTATGTGAAATTGATTAACATGGTCGAAAGGGTTTGACAACCCTATGTACTCATGACTTGTTAGGATTTTGATGAGCAACAATATATATCAATATGTGATAAAATAAACATTGGAAGCAACAGTTCAAGACGACATGCAATATACCCTAGAAACCCCATGTGAGGAAAACCATTGCCAATGAAGATCTTCATTGCATGGCCAAAATCGACCATCCATTCCAAGTGAGCTAGCCAGTGCTCACCTCTAGGAAACTTTACAATGGAGATTTATCAAGCCTTATAAAGGCTTCATCACATGCAATACCATGGGACAATACCATGGGCTACAATAAACCATGTTCCCAAACCATGTGCTAGACCTGAACCACCTTTGACTCAATCCTGAGTCAAGGTTAAACCTAACAATACCCCCTTTAAAATTGACTTGGAGTAATCACCAACTCCCCTAAAAGTTTTACCGAGGAATCTCACATACTCCCCTCTATCACCTAGGTCTATGACCCGACTTTACTGGTGAGTTACCGTGCGTATGCATGCCTTACCAAGTCTTACAACCATATGCCCATTTACATGCGAAATGCTCCAATACTTTTTTTTCATGTGTCTTCATGGTGACTACACCATCACCATCCATTTCTTCATCCTATCACTTTTCCATGCTCTCTTTCTTGCTCATCTTTTTTCATGCTCCTTTTGTACCTACATCCAAACTCTGCCATTGACTTCCATATAAAGAAGAATCCATCTACCTGTTAGATTTTTAACATTTAAGGTAGTATTATCTTAGGATATTTAACTGAGTGAATAAAAAGCACAACAATCAAACATAAGAGACAATAGACACAATGATTTTACTCGGGGAAACCATAAAGGAGAAAACCCCACAACTTCCTCAGAGATAGAATCAACACCAAAAGTAAAACCCAAAAATAGTAAGATGATCTCCTGAAAGCGATAGTCTCTCTCTCTCTTGTACCATATTCTTATTTCTCTCTCAGTTATGTGCTACAATTGAGTGTGAGTGAATGTGTGTTAAATAGAGAGGCTCACTCTCTATTTATACTAATTCCTGACTTGACAATAACTCACTAGGGCCAACTTCTCTAGGAGAGTCTAATNCTTCATGAATAAGGAGGGTTACCCTCTATGAATTTACATGACTTGTTTAGATTATTGAATCTCCTAATAGGAACATCGGGGCATGACATGACTCAATTACATTACAAATACTTCCCAGAATAAACATCGGGGTACAATACATAAAGTATACAAGTGAATACATTCTGAAGTTACAAACACATCAACACTCCCTCTTAGCTAGGAAGGTATTCTCTCGACACAATTTATTAGCACAAGTCTTCTTTTCTTCATCATCTAGATCATCATCAAGTTATCTTCATCTTCAATTCATCTTCATCTCTAGATCTGGATCATCACTAGATCTGGATCATCACTACTGAATCATCACTGGGTCATCATCACTGGTGCTATCTCTCAATTATTCTCATCATAGAAAGTTCTATAGAGCTAGCCCTTTTTCATGTTGGTTTTAGGCCTAGCCTCCATATAGGTCTTCTTTAGCTCTTATATCTGACCTTTAGTCAGAATGGCCTGCCCAGCACTTACATCTGACCATGCGAGTAACACATCCAACATACATGTCAAAAAGGCATGCCCAACACTCACATATAACCTTGGGAGGAACAAATCTTGAATCCATGTCAGAAAGTCCCAACACTCAGATCTAACCATGAGAGGAACCAATCTAGTATTCATGTTAGAAAGGATCTGCACTTACATCTGACCATGAGAGGAACAAATCCATCATTCATGTTGGAATTTATATGCACTTACATCTGACCATGAGAGGAACCAATCTAGGATTCATGTCAAAATGGATTTACACTTACATCTGACCATGAGAGGAACCAATCCAACATTCATGTCAAAAGGGCTTTACAAATACATCTGACCATGAGAGGAACCAATTTAACATTCATGTAAGAAGGGCTCTAAACTTACATCTGACCATGGGAGGAACCAATCCTACATCCATGTTAGAAGGGCTCTGCACTAACATATGACCATGGGAGGAACCAATCCTACATCCATGTCAGAAAGGTTCTCGGACTTATCACTTCCCTTTGGATGGAACCTCGATCTAGAGAACACCAAGCTTCTCCCTGAACTATTCAAACTTCACTATGGCTAATGGCTTGGTCAACACATCAGCTACATGTTTGTTCGTTGCAACATACTAGAGCTTCACTGCTCCTCTCTGTACCATACCCTTGATATAGTGATATTTGATCTCAATATGCTTTGACTTGTCATGGAACATCGAGTTCTCAGACAACTTCACAAACCTCTAGTTGTCACAATATATACAAGTAGCATCTAACTGGAGATCAAAAAAATTAGACAGTAGCTTGCTCATCCATACTGCCTCACAACTAGTTGAACAAGCTAGGACATACTCTACTTCAGCTATACTCAGTTCCATGAAAGACTGTTTCTTGCTAAACCAAGAGATCACACCTGATCCCATACTGAAGCAACACCCTAAAGTGCTCTTCCTATCGATGACACTTCCTGCCCAATCTAAATCAACATAACCCTCTAGGTTAATCTTCTGATTCACCTCATACTTGATCCCATAATCAAGTGTACCCTTTAGGTACCTCAAAATATGCTTTGCAACAATCAAGTGAACATGTCTAGGATCTGTCAGGAATTGGCTCAATATCTTCACAATAAATCAAATATCTGGTCTTGTATTCATCATGTACATGAAGGACCTAATCATCTGACGATACATTGTAGCATCAACCGACTCTGATGAAGCATCGCTTAAAAGATTTAGGTTCAATGTCATAGGTGTGGTCATGACCTTGTAGTCCATCATCCCAAACCTATTCAGAATATCTACTGCATACTTCCCTTGTCCCAATGATATTCCATCCGCATTCTACCACACCTCCATGCCTAGAAACTAGTGCATCATATCCAAGTCCTTCATCTCAAAATTGAAATCAAGCTTCCTCTTTGTATCAACAATCAACCCATATTAACCTGTTATAAAAACGTCATCTACATACAGTAGGAGTATCACAGGGTTCCCTTCTTCAACCTTGTAGTAAGGGTTGGAATCTACTTTACTCTTGGTAAATCCGAAAGTAGATAGGAAGCCATCAATTCTGTCGTACCATGTCCTGGGTGCCTGTTTCAAATTGTACAAGGATTTATTCAATTTAAACACATGAGACTTCCTGTCATGTGTCTCAAGACTGAGTGGCTACTCCACATACACTTCCTCTTCTACTACACCATTCAAGAAAGTAGTCTTGACATGCATTTGGTGTATCTTCCATTTCATTACTGCAGCTAGAGAAAGTATTGATCTGATGGAAGTGTATCTGGCTACAAGTGCAAAATTTTCTCATAATATATTCCTTATTTCTCAGAGAAGACATGAGCCACAGATATTGCTTTATATCTCTCTATGCTTCCATCTACAGCATGCTTGTTCTTGTAGATCCACTTGGAAGTCATGACATGCTTCCCCTCTGGTCTTGGGACAACATCCCAGACATCATTCTTCATGATCGACCAGTACTCCTCAATCATAGCATCCTTCTATTCTCTCTTCTCTATCACTTCTTCATAGTTGGAATGTCCTTTATCAATGAAGTCACACAATAGTGCTACATAGCTGGAGCACAACCTAGTTCTTTTCCTCTCTCTGTTCACTTCTTCTGGAGCCCCATATCTTTTTGCACCTTGGATATCCTCCCGTACCCATGCAGGTTTGTTCTTATGAGGATTATTCTCTTGGGGTGGCTCTAGAGGTTCCCGGGGTTCTTCTATTTCTTTATCTTCATATTGATTTGCATCGTTCATAGTTGTAGCTTGAATTCTGGGTACTTCTGTTTCTTCATAGTCTTCAATTGGTGTCTTTTTGGATTTGTTGTAAGTTGAATCTTTGTTGAATGTTATGTCTCTTCTTATGTCAATCTTCTTAAATACTAGGAAGTATATTATATAAGATTTCAAGCTTTCATTGTATCCCACAAATATACCCTTCTTTCCAGAATGATCTAACTTTGACCTCTTTTATTTTGGAATGTGTATGTACACTGGACAACTGAATATGTTGAGATGACTGACTTCTGGATTCCTGCCGTAGTATACTTCTTTAGGTTTCTTGTTCTTGATTACTTTATGCAGAGTACCGTTCTGTACATACACAGCTGTTCTAGTAGCTTCTGCCCATAAATGCATAGGAAGATCTTGATCATGAAGCATTTCCATTGCAACTTCCATAATTGTTCTATTCTTTCTTTCTACAACCCCATTCTTCTATGCATTATATGGATTCGTTAACTCCCTCTTAATCCCCGAATCTATGCATAATTCTTTGAATTCATTTGATGTAAATTCTTTGCCATTATCTGATCAAAATGTCTTGATTTTTTTTTTCTATGATTCTCAATCAAAGCTTTGAACTCTTTGAACTTATTGAATACTTCATCTTTGTTTTTCATGAATTATATCCATGTCTTCATAGAAAAATCATCAATGAAAGAAACATAGTATACATACATGCTTAATGAGCTGGATGACCTCAGACTGCATACATAGGAGTGAATGATTTCCAAGATTCCTTTTTCCTTGATTTTTCTACTTGGAAATGTCTTCTTTGTGTTCTTTCCTTTTGCACATACTTTGCAAAATCCTTCATGTTTTTCCTGAATTTCTGGAAGTCCTTCAATAGCTTTGCTTGCAAGTGGTAGTGCTATGCAGTGCACATGTGCAATCCTTCTATGCCAATTCATTTAGCTCTACTGATTCATAAACCAAAGCTTATTCTAGTTGGCCCTTCAATTTGTATAATCCTACCCCTTGCTCTCCAATTACTATTGCATCGTCAATAGTCTTTGTTTTTGGCCACATGAGGACTTGGCCATCTACAAATGAAACCCTCATTCCTTTTGCATCCAATTCTGATATGGAGAAAAGATTCTTCTTTAGTCCTGGTACAAACAAGATATCCTTCATTTTCATAGACTTTCCAGAGTCTAGCTTGTAGGAGGATTCACCGCTACCTTTTATGGGATATTGGTAGTCATCCCCAAGTATTACCTTATAGGGTGAATTATGTTTGGATAGTTTCACAAAATATTCCTTGAATCCCGTCATGTGCTTGGAAGCCCCACTGTCAATAAGGAAATTTTTTCTTCCATGTGTGATAGTTCCCATGAGGTATGAGATCAAAACATATTCTTGATCACTTGAAGAGCCTTTACTTTCTTGTTTGACTCTTTTCTTGGGAGGATCATCATCCTCTACAGTGTGAGCATGATGTCTTCTTTTGTGGTTCTTCTTATTTTTAGAACCATTCTTATTCATAGGACAATTTCTAGCAAAGTGTCCTCTTTCATCACATGTATAGCATCTGAGTTTGGATAGATCCTTGTTTGATCATATAGAGTTATCTTTCTGGTGAGAATGATTTCCTTGGGGATGATGATTGTCCCTTCTACTTTACTTGGAGTGTACATTGAGAGCTTGATCTTCATTTCCCATGTTTTCTTCTCTAGATACTATTCAAGCTTCTTATTGTGAGCATTCTTCCCATAGCCTACTGAACATGATTAGATTCTTTCTAGCATATATCCCTTGGATGAAAGAATCCCATGAACTAGGGAGACCATTCAAGGTGGTCATCACAATCTCTGCATTCTCCAGTTCCTCATCCACTACTTCAAGTTGTTCTTTGATCTGGGAGACCCTTGTAAAGTATGACTGTATGGTCTCCTCATTCTGGATATTTACATTCTTCAACTGAATCCTCAAAGTCATCTTCCAGTTTATGTTCTTCCCTTCAAACAGTTTCGTCAAAGAATCAAACATATCTTTAGGTGTCTTTAGGGAGGACACATGTGGTATGAGGTGATCCTTGATTGAATTAGCAATAATCCTATTAGCAAAGACCAATTTATTCTTGTGTAAGGTCTTAGCCTCATCTCCCTCTGGAACTGGAACCTCTCTAGTGATGTAAGACTCCAAGTCATTTTCTTCTAGGACTAGGGAGATCCAATACTTCCAGACTCAAAAGTTATTAGCTCCCTCAAGATTTTCATTAAGCTTGGTATGATGAGACATGTTAATAGAGAACCTCAAATGGAAATGCAAAAAAATTAGATCTTACTAGGTTAAGATGTCAGAACTAGATCTGGAGCTAGATTTATGTAGAGCTAGTTCTTTTGTTTAGGAGCATATTAGGTTTTGACTCTCCCAGAGTTATACCCAACCAAAAAATTTGATATTGATCTCTAAAATTCGCTTTTGGGGAGGAGATCACTCCAGGATTGGGCTCGTTCAAAAATTCCACTTCTGTGGAAAGCCCTAATTTTCAGCAGTAGTGAGGAGAGTCGGCTCAACCTCCTTTTGCTGAAAATGTGTGGAGAGAGATCCAAAAAGTAGGAATCCCTAGCTTCAGTAGCTACATAGTGTCCTCTTCTCAGGTTAGCTCTGATACCATGTTATATTTTTAACAATTAAGTTAGTATTATCTCAGGATATTTAACTGAGAGAATAACAAGCACAACAATCAAACATAAGAGACAATAGACACAAATATTTTCCTCAGGGAAACCGTAAAGGAGAAAACCACACAACTTCCTCAGAGATAGAATCAGCACCAAAAGTAAAACCCAAAAATAGTAAAATGATCTACCGACAGTAGTAGTCTCTCTCTCTCTTTTTCTAGGTTCTTCTTTCTCTCTCAGTTATGTGCTAAAATTGAGTGTGAGTAAATGTGTGTTAAATAGAGAGGCTCACTCTCTATTTATACTAATTCCCAACTTGACAATAAATCATTAGGGCCGATTTCTCTAGGAGAGTCTAATAACCCTAGGGCCCTAAAACTGTGGGGAATTTAACCCTTCATCAATAAGGAGGGTTACCCTCTATGACTTTACATGACTTGTTTACATTATTGAATCTATCGATAGGAACATCGAGGCATGACATGAGTCAATTACATTATAGATACTTCTTGGAATAAAAATCGGGGTACAATACATAAAATATACAAGTGAATACATTCCAAAGTTACAAATACATCAACACTACTAGATTACATGGGTCCTCAACTATTGTAACTGCCAGTTCTCTAGGAATTCTCTCCACATACATGGCTCATCATCTTGGTCCCATCAGTGAGATTAACCATCTCAAATCCCTCCTGCAATCAAATACTTGACCTCTTTGATCTACATAAAGTGAAGATACGAGTACACCTTCCACCCTCGAAGCTACCCAATGTTTCATTCCACACTTGATGAAACATCCCTTCTTTGCGCATATGAAGGATACTTTGTGCTCCTAGAACATGATAAAATCAAACTTTCCTATGGCTAAGTTTCACATGGACCAAAAAAATTACTTTTAGGGTGTCAGCTACCACCGAACATGCACCCCATATTTAATCCAAAACCCAGGTAAAAAATACTTATCATATTTCTCATGTATATGATTTTCATATTAACAATACAAGAATGTACTTGTCATACTTACCATATACCATGCCCCAAATGTTCCATGTTCTTGCTCATCATTGACCATGATTCATAAAACCATGAACCATCATTTCATGCTTATTTCCTTTCATTAAACATGCTCCTCCCTTTTATAAAAGTAAAGGTCATCACCTTTTTAAAAATATTCATGAAAGGTAGTGGTCATTCTCATCTCTTGTTTAATATATAACCATTTGAAATACTTTCCATTTACATAACTTAAATGTCATTACAACATCTCATTGCAAGAAAAACGTTTTAATTTTTTTCCTTTTTACCTTTTCTCTCTCCATGTTTCCTTTTAAATATAAAACAAGTAAAATAGGAACCCTTCAATATGAAGGCTCATATAAAGTGATTTTGTTCAACTTCATCACACATAATTGATGCACATTATTTCACAAATATATATTTTTTCTTTATTGAACAATGCAACGGCTCCCCATTACACGATTTTGTTCTCCAACAAACTAGAGACTGCTCCCTGGGCTAACTTATCTCCTGAATCCTGCGATCTAGGAATATTCCAACTTGCTCCAGATGACTATGTCCATGCGTTCTGTAGTAACATTGTGTCTCCACACTCAAGCTCACGATCTAAAAACTGATGCATACTACTCATGAAACCATTACTAATCTACTGCAAGTTTGACCTCCATGTGACTCATGCATAGTAGATCAGATCACCCATGGATTCTTCTCTGATCCCGATTTGCATTCTCTGCTCCTAGCATTCGTGATCTGCTTCCCATGATCTCCATGATCACATGCAACAACATTGTAATACACCTACATATAGTGATGGCTCTCTTCTTCACAATAGTGGCTGGGCTAATGATACCCTCCCCCTTAACAGTGATTTAGGTATCATGATTTACATAGTTGTGGTTGTACCCACAAACAATGACCATATTGTATTAATGTTGGTTCTGTAGTACAACGGCCTCTTTGATTCCTTTTCACACACTATCCTCAATAGAAAATATAATATCATATAGACCAAAGATATTAGAGAGTTTGGAAGCTGATCTCATGTGACCATAATGAGATCTACCATTCTAGAGTTGCCTCCTTTACTTGCCTCTCAACTCTAGACACACATTACATCTCCATGAGCACAACTAGATGCCAATACTCTAGCCATGGCTATAATACCAATTGTTAGGACTATAACAAGAAAAAATATATATCAATATGAGAGAAAATAAATAATGCAAGAAAAATTTCAAGATGACACACAATATACCTTGGAAACCCCATGTGGGGAAAACCAGCACCAATGAAGATCTTCATTACATGGCCAAAACCGGCCATCCGAGCCAAGTGAGATAGCCACCACTCACCTCTAGGCCACTTTACAGTGGAGATTCCTCAAGCCTTATAAAAACTTCATCACATGCAATACCATGGGACAATACCATGGGATATAAGAAACCATACCATGTGCTAAACCACATTTTACTCAATCCCGAGTCAAGGTTAAAACTAACATGATTGACGAATGTGACTTCCTCTCCAAATCTAACCTCTAGCAATCTTCTGCACTGTGGCCATTCTGATATGGATTGCTTACATGTACCCCTCCATCTGGTGGGTGTAGCCTTCAATACATAGCCCAACGTAGATAAGAGTTTTGGATCTATTATCAGTCCCTCGAATTTGCTGAGGAATGTTGCAAGTCTAGGAAATCCCTCGTATGTGGGTAAATCCCTCAACTGATTCTCCACCCATCCCACAGTTCAGGTAACTATGGCGCATCACCTCATAGAGACATTGTTGTTCAAGAATAAACACCCTTGTAACCTAGGGTCTGGGGTTACCAACTTACTTCTAAAACTTACAGACAATCAGATTTAAAGTACATAAAGGAAATAGGAATAAGTTTTGGACTCACCTAATTACCGACGGTTGATCCAAGCTTTGTCTTCTCTCGCTCTGCTTCTCTCCAAATCTTTCAGGGATGCACCTACTTCACTTGCAAAGAGCAAATTATCCAAATACAATATTATACATGTATATATGACAAGTTAGATAAACAACATATATAGTGCTTAATCAAATATATTCATCAACCATGATACATGAAAGAGACTCAATAGAAAGTTGGAAGAAGAATTCTCTTTATTAACAATCAGTGAATGAGATAAGTGTACAACCCAACGTCTGAGACAAGGAATCCTATACAACCAAAGGACTCTGATTTCTACTGCTCCAAATACTTCTAAAGATATACCACCAGCATAAATTTTCTCTCCAATATTCATTCTATTAATGCCCTCCCCAAGGCCTCTATTTATACTTTGGGAAATAGAGCAACTTCAAAGGTTGAGGAGGTTGAGGCAGTTGAGATGGTTAATGATTAGGGATCAACTAATATCCATTAATTTTGATTTATATCTTTTAATGTTGAATGGATGTGTACAAGAATATTGATACTGGAAACCCGCGTATGACACATGCATTTCTCTAAGGGAGACCCACGTATAGATCTGTACACAGATTGTAATGGGAATAGTCATGTACAGTACGCAAGTTTTCAACGAGGATAGTCACAAATGTATGCGATTTTCAATGCATATAGTCACGTACGACAATAAAAACATAGAAAGAATAAACTGGTAAGCTGGTTGAAGGGTAAATGCATCTCATATCATGCCCATCTATAGTGTTTAGGCAAAATTCAATCCTGAAATGTCATTTTGTGTACCAACATAATGAATTGTCGACACTAGGATGGAGAAGTTCCGTTTGGGTTGATAACAACCACCCCCCTAATATGTGATGTCAGAGGGAAGTGATGGCCGAAATACATTATAATGATTATCTTTGGAGAACTCAAAAGTCCAATGGAGCAGAGGTAGTTCCCGAAACAAATACATAATAATGTCATATACAAAGTCATATCTAAAGATGCTATGTTCAATATACTGGAACACTAGCTCCTTTACAATATTTGATTACATCATATAGTATGGGTACAAGACCACGTATATTACAAAGGTGGATCAAAGCCACAATATACAATAATGATGAGTATTCAAAGATCTAGAAGCTGTGTAAATAGGTACAACATAATCTTGTGCAAATTATTCCATAGATAGGAAACTAAGGTCTTCATAAACAAATCCCAAAAAGCCAGTACAATCCAAGCCATGTGAATATATGTAAGTTGAAGTCGAACATGGAGTGCATTCAATAGATTGTCAATCAATAGGTGATAGTCAACAACTGAAACAAAGGAATTCACCAATAATGAAAGTGAATCCTGAGGTACGATCGTCAAAACTCTAGGTCTTCATCATTAGGAAGTGATGATGTGAAACCATACTATGATAAGAATGGAAATAAATCCTCCAACGGATCACAAGAGTGACTAGGAACTAGGTAAAGGAAGGGAAACAAAAGTGATAATAGATACAACAATGATGGGATTAGGATATAGATCAGATACTGGGCTAAGTCCTTGAACAGTGAGCATAATGTAGAGATGACCCAAGGCAACTTTTAACTTTACAGATAGAACAACTAGACTTATCTATCATGTAGGAGACATGATCATATTCCCCAGGTAGAACTGACAAGAGTAGGAGTAAGAAACTCGAAGTAATAACTGAACTAAAATTGAACACTGAGACATGAGTATCGAAAAAAATAGAATGTGCTATGTTCAAGGATGACATGCTGCCACTAACTCAAAACCAAAAGAAAAATTCTTCCTTACCTTCCCTGTTGAATTTTAATGTGTCCAAGAAAGTCAACTGGAGGGTCTCTTCATTTTTTGACAAGCTTGAAGAGAAGAGGGAATAATGCTTGACAGTGTCACTGATTCGTCAATTTTATGAGCCTGAACTAGTACATGCTTAGTTGGTGTTTTCATGTTTAGGGAGACTCAAAACTTTGAAGAAGACTCCAGGGGGGTCCTTTTTCATCCAATTTAGTCTCCTGAGGTTGAAAAAGTATAAAACAAACCACAGAAGAACTCTCTTAACTTCTGTAGAAGAAAAGGTGAACCTTGTTCATACTAAGTCGGGGAGGTTAGAAAAAGGTTAAATTACCACCTACCCAACGCTCCTTCAAGAGCAGCATATAGCTTGAGTTTTACGAGTGTGAAGGAAAGCAAGATCACTTGGAAAGATCCATTTGAGTACAAGAAATGGGGCTTATAACAATAAAATCGATGCTTTGTTCTTAATGTTTAATGAGCATGTCAAAGACATAAAGTACATTTAGAATATTTTTAATGTTTAGGTCCATTGCAGGAAAAATAGAAAACTAAGCTCATACCGGGAGTTTCTTTTCTGTAAATTTAGACCGTCAGGTCTGGAAAAGTAATAAACCTGTACCTGAGAATACTCTTCTCAATTCCGAAGAAAAGAGAGTGATCATTTCTCGTATTATTCCACATGGTCCGAGAAAGAGATAACCTACCACCAATGTGGATTCCCATTCACATATTCTTAACAAGCTTGAACGGACAAGTTAACTCGGCAGTCAAGTCTACTTTAAGGAGTTAGACCTAAGCCTAAAGAAACTCCATAAATGTGGGATGTTAAAGGGATAGCTTGTAAAAAGAGACAAAAATCAGGCTCAATTTGGCATGAAAAATAGCTAAAAAGATTCCCCTGTACCTAAGACAGCTGCAGCATGAGTATCGAAAGACAAAATAGGTTCTAAACGGGGATACTCATGAGAGGAAAGCCCTATCCACAGAAGAACAATTGTAAAGAGAAGGGGCTAATGGTTAAAAATACCATAGTTTGTGGCTAGAATGTTAATTGCTAGGTTTAAGATGGAGTAGGTATAAATGCAGAATGCACGTGGAACAACAAAAAACCATCCTATATGAGCAAAAAACACCTTAAAATGATGATAAACCTATTACAATGCAAAAAGATATGGTATTAGTTTTATAAATTATGAACTATAGGGAAAAAACCAACTTGAAAAATAATTTTTCTATAAATAGTTCAAAACATAAATAAAAACTCACCATTTGGATTTTTAGCCATAAAAGACAAGTTTTCACCTCTACCTTCAATTGCTCGGTGTGGACAATCCGGTGGACCATTTCCAAATCCGCAAGTGTTAGGTAATACTACACTCCATGCTCTTCAATTTTATCCAAGCAATTATCAAAATTAAGCCCTAATTTTATTTTTTAAATGTCCTCAACAAAGCAATGCTGTGTACGTGGGTTTCCTATATTGAAAGTCGTGTACACACATTTTGTATGTGGGTTTCCTGAAGGACAATTGTGTATAGTATGTGACATGCCTTAATAGATAGTCATGCACACTGCATGAGGTGGAAAAGAAGCATATAGAGTCAAAATTTTGAAATTTTATATGAAACTAAAGGTTTACAATTGCTTGTTTACTAGGTTGAAAGATGGTGCTTGAGTGGAGGGAGCATGAACATGAAGATATGGACCAAGAAGCACTCCAAGATTCTCCCACCATGAATGTTTTACATTCAAGTGGGTTGTTAAAGTTTTCCTATACCTCACCTATGCGGGCCAATGTCTGCCTCTTAGAGTTCTTGATAAATTATTGGGATCATGACTTGGGCATGTTTGACCTTCAAGGTCAGTCCTTACAAATTACTTTAGAGGATGTCTATTTCATTGCTGGTCTATCACGACGAGGATCTTTGGAAAAATTGGAAGGCACTGACAGAGGCAGTGACCCTCTAAGAGTATAAAACTATATTGACATATACTACGCACCAGGCACACAAAAGAGGGGTAGTTGCATCCCTATTGTGCACATACGTGACCTTCCTCTACAAGTATTAAAAAGTACTATAGTGGGGGTTGCAGGGTCATCTTCACTTCACCTTGCAACATGGAACCAGATGAGACTAGCATTAGATTATATGCAGGGGGACATAGATGACTGGTGCTCGCGAGTGATCGTGATTATGAGAAAACAACTATGTGACTACCAGAGAGGCAGGAGGAAGAATTTTGGATATTCTAGCATACTAGTAGCCTTCTTCGAGAGAGAATGTTGGGATTGAGCCCTACAATACCCTTGCCAGTTTGTTCTCCTCGTCATCCTACGCTGAGTAGATGGGGAGATATCTTCCTCCGCCAGGGAGGTGGTGGCTCAGTGCAGGGTGTCTATGATGACAACTTCTACTTTTGGTGGGAGCTACAGTTTCCAACACTAGAGCAGTTTCCATATGCGATAATGGACTTCCGTGGTGATCCATACCTCGTCCTCCCTCCAGGAGGAGCATGGGGAGAGTTAGGTAATTTTTTATTTTCAAATTTTCAAATTTTTATGAATTTTAAAATAAAGAGATATATACATATGTATAAGAGTTCTAAACCTTTTTAAAATGTCAAAATGCAGATATTGGACCAGTCTTCCCTGAAGGGAATCCACGCATGTATGTGTGTCCTATCTTGCAAGAAGACCAGGGGATGATTAGGGTTCTTGAGGGGAAGCTGTCCAGGCTTACCTAGAGAGTACTCACCTTACTGATTGAGCACATCCTAGCCATCATGCAGGAGTTCGTGGTTGGTGTACCACCTGTCTGGATACGCCTTTTGAGGTGGGTATCCAGAGCAATATTGGTATACATAGATGATGTTGAGGCTGCTAAAGCTGAGGAGGCTGAAGAAGCCAAAGTGCAGGGAGACTTGGGGGACCAGTGTGGTCTAGCTTATATCTAGGGGAATTTGATGGACTTTGATCCATATTTTGTATATTTTTTGTATATTATACAGTTATGATTGGATCTAAGGATCAGAGACTCGACCTATCTATATGGGAAGAGATTGACACACACACACACACACACACACACACACACACACACATATATATTTCCAGTTTATTTAGAAATGTTTTTTATGTGTTTGCTGTATATTTTTATGAAAAATGTGTTAAATGCCAATCCAAGATGTAATTAGCATATGCATCAGTTAATGAATTTTGATTCCTTGGAATATGATTGAATGTAATGAACTCAAAATTTCTTTCCAATAACCTAACTTGCATAAAATGACGTAATAGAATAGGGTTTCACACCTGATAAGCCCGATTGAGCTAAGAAACCACCAGTTGAGAGTCCAGTTGGACTTCCAACTGAGTGATACCATGTGACAAAGCATCCCATAGAAGCTCAATGATGGCCCTATATTCAGCCACATTATTGGAAGAAGGACCTAAGAAAGCGCCTCCTAAGGAAACTAACTGTCCTAAGGGCGAATAAATGACCCATGCAGCCAAAGCTAAATTACAAGTGTGGCAACTGGCACCATCAGCGAAACCTACGAACCTCTTGAAAGACAACTGAAACAACTAGCATATGGTATAGAAAACACAAAATGATGAGCTATTGTACAGAAAAATACATACAATAAAATACAAGAAAAAGTATTAAGCCTAATCATAGTACTTTTTTAAGTAGAGCCCATTTCTATGCTCAGGCAGCTTATTCCCATCAAAATCAATTAATTCATATGTGCCCTTCTTTAATACCTATGACATGATATAAGGTCCTAACCACATAGACTTGAAATTTCTTGCCCCCAGGGGTTCTTTGTCTTGGTCCCAAAGCAAAACAAGTTCCCCCTCAAAGAAAATTCGAGGCTTGACCAATTTATCATATTGGCTTTTGACCCTATTTTTACGAGCTTGGTTTGCTGTCAACGCATATTTGCGCTATTCATCAAGGTGTTCTAAATGTAATAGATTTTTTTTCAAGCTCAGTCGTATTAGGTAACACATGAATAGAAATCTTTAAAGATGGGATTTCACATTCAATCGGGGTAACAACTTCCACTCCATGGACGAGTTGGAAAGGTGAAAACCCTATAGTAGTTTTTACATTAGTCTGATATGCCCAAAGTGCAGGATATAGCATGATATGCCAGTTGGAATGAGCTATGTTAATTGTACGTTTGAGGATAGTCTTCAAAGTTTTATTAACAACCTCGACCTGACCATTTTCTTGAGGATAGAACGAAGATGAATGTTCTTGTCTAAATCTTAGCATAGTAGTCAGTTCAATCATCATGCTATTTTGAAAACGACTACCATGGTCAGTGAAAATCACTTTGGGTATACCGAATCATGCTATAATTTGATTGAACATGAAAAAAGTTGTAGTTTCCTCGTCAGCTCTAAATGTGGGCATTGCCTCTGCCCATTTTGTAAAATAATCCACAATGACGATGATATATTTGTGCCCCCCAGCTGAGGATGGGTTACATGTCACATAATCAATCCCCCACTTCATGAAAGGGCCCATTGAGATGATGGTAAATAACGGAGCAGGATGTGACTGCATTTTTCTGGTATAAATCTAATAAGGATGACAGCGCTTCACTGCTTCCACACAATATTTAAAGATTGTGGGCCATAAATAACCAGCATGTAATATCTTTTGAGCCGTCGCTAACCCAGATGAATGACCCCCACATGCTCCACTATGGGCATCATTTAGGACAATCTTTTCTTCCTCATGGGTAAGACATCGATGCAAAATGGAATCTACCCCCCTACGGTATAAAGTATCTCCAATGATGAGGTAGTTCTTGGCATGTAGGCATAGTTTATGTCATTCTTCCCGTGAGAAAGATGCATGACACTTCAATTCCTAGAGATAGATAAGTATATCTTCGTACCAGGGGTCAGAGGTGGAAATAAAAAAGATGTGCTCATCTAGGAATGAGTCTTCTTCAATAGCTACATCCTCTTCTACTAGAAATTTTGCAATAAGCTCAGCAAAAACTAAGGATTTTTTAGATTTGGTGAATTGAAAATCCAAGTAAAACTCTTGGAGAATGACTATCCATTTTTTGAATTTGCCTCCAACTATCCGTCAGGACAAAACATACTAAAAAGGATTAACATCTACCACTACCATTGTAGTCCTTCGTAAGATGTAGTGACGTAATATCTGAACAACATACAAAACTGCTAAGGCCGATTTCTCGACATGGGAGTACCTCAATTCAGGTTTGGATAAAGAATGACTAATATAGTAAACGACATGCTCTTGGAGCTTACCTTCCTCCTAGACTAGGTGTTACAGCTGATTTTACCACTCCAGGTGAATCACACTTTGGATGGCCTTCCCCTATCCCGCTGCAGACTCCTTAGACCCTGTGGACCATTTTTTGTCCTTTGATGTTTCCTTGATCATCCTTAAAAACATGTGAAAACTGATACATGCGACTTTTAAACCTATAATCATGTATATACATGTGTTTGACCCCTAAAACTGCGTACATCAGGATGTGTACAAAATCCAAATCCTTTTGGAGTTTTTCTTGACATGGATCCGACTCACTTGACTCCTGGCCTTCCCTATGCCTTGAGATTGCTTGGATTCGACCTTTCATTACCCCTTTGAAAAGCTATATAAGGAAATCTATGGTACATTGAAGGCATATGAGAGAATTGAGAGCAAAGAAACTATAGTCCATTGTTGCCATAACTTATGCTTGAGTCTGCATCCCTTTGTCCCTTGGAGCACTTTTGTGTTCTTCCCAAGCTTTTCTTTTTCTTGTGAGCTTGCTATCGAGAGATGGAGGATTGAGGTAGTGGAGGCCCAAGTGGGGGATTTAGTTTCTCTGGTTCACAGACATGCCGACAAAGGTTGTATCTATTGTAATCTCTGATTTATACTAATAGAAATATCTTTTCCTGTCCAATAATCTGTGTTTGAATGAATATTTTATCCATGGGAGTATTTCAAATGCTTATACATTGTTGATTATATATTCTAGAATAGATATAACACCATGATATATAGTATGCTTGTATTGTTTACTTGTTGTTGAGGAATTAAGTTATCAATTCAAGCTGAAGTTGGAAAGCTCAACGGGGATCTACTTCAACCATTCGGAATAAGGTACGAGGTCTGATCCTTTAGTGTTAGACATTTATTTTCTATTGCATATTGGAAAATATTGATTTCTAGAGTCAAGCTGTTTGTTGTGGTACCCCAAGCCATAGGAATTTCTCTCTGTAATAGAATTGGTGACTCCACTGGGGATTTCCTAGTATTTTTCCTTTGAGCTTTGTTCTATCAGCATTCAATTACTTTGAATTGCTCTTTCTATCTTGTTTCTGTGTTGGGTCTGGGAGCATGTTTGCCTCGTAGTGTCTGATTGGTGTGAAGTTTGTCTTAGCTTGTCTGTTTTCCTTGATTTTATGCACCTTTCTTCATGTACACGAGTTTTTAACTCACAGTCGCGTATACACGTGGGTTTCTCTGTGATTTTCGCGTATACTCGTGGGTTTAATGTGAACAGTCACGTATGCCCTTACTTTTTCCTTTTAGTGGAAGTAAAATGGTTGCTGGGTGAAGTTTGATGATTGTTGAGTCTCCTTTGGCACCGCCTGAGTCTATTTATACCCCTGTTTCTAACTAGAGACGTTTTTTTTATGCTAATTTTTTTATTATTATTAAGTTTCTTGTCATGGCATTTTCGATTTTTTGTTTGGGATTAGTGCATTAGATTTATCTTACCTTAGTGCTTTGCTTGAGTGCTGTTTGAGTGTTCTTCTAAGGTCTGGGGGTTGTAGAAGGATTCTTTTGCTTTTTGTATCTCATTTTATTTCAAAAAATCCAAAAACATTTGCTTATCATCATGCATTGCATTTTGCATTTTGCATTGTACTTACACTAAATTTGCTTTGGAGTATTAGTTAGGATTTCATATAGGAAATTTTGCATTCATCATTTGAAGAAAAATTATGCATTTCACGTAGTAGCATACCCTGCTTTCATGGACACAATGCATTTGCATTGATTGTTAGGTGTGCATTTTACTTCATGTTGTGTCATAACACCATTAGTTGCATGTCCATATCCCTCTTTTGAGTAATAAAGCCAACTAAAATCGCTGCTTAATTAAAATGAACTACACTCTTTTCTTTTCTAAGGTGCACCAACAAGCTTAGTTTTTAAGGTCTTGGAATAGTTCATTGTGACTAAATTCTCCAATACCACTAAACAACAACATGTATGTGTCTGTCCAGGTGAGTGTGTGAAATATTTGGTATAACCAGTGTTTCTCAGGATCCTCCTCTCAAAAGGGAGTTAAGCACGAGGCAGTGTGAGCAGTCATTGATTGGGATGACCCCTAGTCCTAAATGAGTAGCATCGGAGATATTTCCAGGATTGTATTCATATCTGGGGTCTCTTTCGAGAGTTTCGGGCTTTGCTACCCTGCTCATACAGTCAATCCCGCCTGCGACTATCTACCTAAGCATTGATTATATTGAAGTGACCTTAGTGGCCTTACCTAGGATATCAAGGGGGTACTTTGCAGGGGTTATTCTGTGGGTGTCCTGGCCAGGTTGGGGTCGGACAGCATAGTCGCTTTACGCATTGAAGCTAAGGGCCACAATAATTGGTTACATACCTTTGCTTGTTGTGTATGGGAGCCTCAAGCCTCTCATAGGTGAGACATACCTACTTCATCCAAGAGCTCACTTATCCTACCCTTGATTGCTTGTATTTTTCTTTAGAATTTATTAGTGATTGCTCAGTGCATGATAGCTTTCCTAGGTTTTGTGTAAATAGAGAGTCTTTTTTATTTTTTGAGACATTATGGATTTGGGTCCAGTTCCTCGTCGTTCTAGTTGTTCAGCAGGACTTCTGCCTTCTACTTCTCATCCTCCTTTGGGAGAGATACCTAGACAGTCCATGCGGACTATTTCACACATTGATTCAGACACCATGGGAGACCATGTGGAAATTATTCCTGAACCACCTTCTCCCATTCATGTAGATGATGGGGAGTTTACTCCTACCTACAATCCTTCACCCGACTTAAATAAGTTAGGTCCTGTGATTTTTGAGATAGGAACCTTTCATGATAGACCTACTCACTCTAGGGTTGATTCCCCATTAACGCATTACAGTGGTATGGAATGCTAAAGGATGCCGAGACTCATTTTGATCCTGCAAGTACTAGCTATGGTAGTTATGGTATGTCTGGTTTTTCCACACATGATCTGACATTTCATGTCGAATCTAAGTTTGAGCCTAACACTATGCCTAGGGGCACTCTCATTCCTTACCATGTAGAGAGGTTTGGGAGCACTAGTCACATTGCACCTTCCATCCCGGTGGTGGAAGTTACATCACATATTCCTCCTAGGTCTAGGGTTAGTGATCCTACTAAGATACCAGATCCAAGATGAGTGACTATAGGGAATAGTACGTACATTATTACACAGGTCCCTCCATCCTCTGTCCCTAGTTCTTCAAATGTTCACCCTCCACTTTATTCACGTGTTCCTTTGGGCCAAAACGTTGCTACGAGTCAGGTCCATACTGCGGTTACTAGACCGGTTGTGCCTCAGATTCATGTACCTCCCGTTGTTTTGGGAGGTCATGCTCATACTTATAGAGGTCACGTTCCTACTTTCAGAAAGTATATTACTACTTCCAGAGCATATGTTCATACTTATGGAGTGTCTCATGGGACATCTCATGTGATGACTTATGGGCCCTATTATGGGACATAGTATGGACAGGGTTCTTCACCTTATGGGGGCAGGTATCAACAACCTACTTACTTTCGTAATTACGGCTTCATAGCTCCTAATAGTCAAGGTCCACCACTCTATGGTGCTTCCATGCCACCTTATATGGGTCATACGGGAGGAGGGCACTATGGCCAAGGCCATGGTGGTAATCATACCTATATGAATTAGACCTATCAAGGAGCAGTCCATCGATTGAACTCATCATCCTAGGCTCCCTTTCCTCACAACGTTGAATCTTCCTGACTTGTCGAGATTGATGAATGATCCTGTAGCTCATGACCCAGCTTGGCCGGCTATCCCTATTAAGCTTCCCTCGGACATACCTAAGTTTGAAGGCAAACCAGGAGAGGATCCAAGTGAACATGTTACTATGTTTCACCTATGGTTCTCTTTGAATTCCTTACATCAGGACTCCATCCATTTAAGACTATTTCAATGCACCCTTACAGGGCCTGTTGCAAAATGGCATATAGAGCTACCTAGGGGAGTTTTTGCTTTGTTCAACAACTTTGTGATGACGTTTCTTAACCACCTCCAGCTACCAGTGCGTTATGACATTGGTACTGAACTCTTGTTGACATTTTGAGAGGATAAAGTCACACATATCTCAGATCATATCCAAGAGTGGCATAGACAGAAGAGGTTAATTAAATCCTTTATACCGCCGGAGTTCCTCCTCAAATGGTTCCCTAAGTCGTTATTTCTATATATAGCGAAGGATGTTTCTATATCCAGAGTGCAGAATGAGGAACAAGCAATTTTTAGGGTGCAGGAACTGGAGTTGATTTATGCTCAGTATGGTTTTTTATATGAGATTATTCCCAATGCTCCACGTTCTAGTTTCGACCCCAAAGTCAAACCTGGACCACATGCCGATGGCATTGTTGGTTGTGCAAGTTCGAAACCTATGGATTCAGTTGCAAAACAAGTTAGTTAATTGTCAATCAACCAATCTACTCTAGGACAAGCTATGGCTTCATCTCAACCCACCCAAATGATGAGTGTACTTTCGGTGCAATCGTCGCACCAGAAGGGTAACCAGTAGCTCGGACGGAATAGAAAAAAGGGTAATAATAATCATAAGGGTGGGAATAAGAATGAGAATTCTAATAGTAATGACAAGAATGACCGTAATACTAGGGGGGACAAGCAATATAAATGTAAGGTTAAGTTCCCTTGCAAGTTGTGTAAGGATGATCACCTCACTTACTTGTGCCCTCGTATCAATGAGGCCTCGAGATTATTGGCACAGGGCCCAACTATGCTAACTAACCCTTTACCTCAAAATATAAACTTGAGGTCCCATGACCAGTCTGGTGGTAATCAAGATCCATCGGAGGGTGGTGGTCATGGTTGCATTAACATGGTATGTGCTACGAAATTTGTGACCCGTGTGAAAGATTATGGTTCATCACAACCCAACCCAGGCAAAGAGCCTGATCCACCAGGGTCCCCTTTGCATATTGAGAAACCTATGGATAAACCTGAAACTACACCTTGCATTCCTAAGGGAGTCCTTAAGAGTTCGGGGAACAATCCAAATGCCTGAAATGCCCAGAACTATTTAGTTGTCGAGGATTTGAGCCATACTCCTTGTGCGATGTCTGCATTGGAAGTGCTTCAGGGTTTTCCTTCGCAAAGGAAGGCATTGCTTTCTGCCCTTGGTGTGAACGATGATGATTTTTCCTCCGTGATTAAATTTGAAACCGCAGGACTTCATCCTCACTTGCCTTACTATGTGTCTCTTTTGATTCACGTAGAATGTCTGAATATGACTGTCAAGTGAACTATGATTGACGAAAGCACTTCCGCTTCTGTGATGTGTTTATCATGTTGGAAGGGTCTAGGTTCACCTGATCTGTCTAAATCAGTGACCATGTTAATTGCATTCGATGGGAGATCATTTAGGCCACACGGCATTCTTCCTTCCCTTAAATTCCATTTGGGAGGGAAGACTATTGCGATAGAGGTCGAGGTGGTTGATCCGCCCCTTAACTACAATCTCTTGCTGGGTAGGAATTGGATGTACAGCATGCAAGCCATTGCTTCTTCCCTATTCCTTGTTGTATGCTTTCCACATAACGTGAAGATAGTAACGATTGATCAAATGACATTCAAGAATCTATCTGTTACTGCATCTTTGGGAGCTTCGATCCCAATCGTTAAACATTCTCAGCCGGCAACTGGGAGTGTGGGTGTAGGCATGTATCCATCCCTCATGGGAATATTTAGTCGTCTTGCACCGATTCTTATGATAGGGTCTAGTTTTGGTGAGGCTTCGACATCTATGAGATTGGTGTATTTTCGCACGAGTCATATGGAAGATCCTTGGATCTTTCCTACACTGAGTACTCCGAGTGAGCCCATCATGACAGACGTGTCATTGCCTGCAACTATGATAGCTTACCAAGCTAATCTCAAGTGTGTTGCAGAGCCTAGTCCTTCCTCTTCACGGACGAAGGAGGAGGACCCTTATGTGCTGCCGGCATGGGAAGTATAGTCTTATCATGCCCTCAACTGCCTTGATATGATTTTCCTTCAGAAGAAGTGATTATTGAGGCTATGTCAGGAGTTGAGCCACCATGGGAGGAACTCCATCATAGATCGTGCTTTCTTCCCGAGCTTGACCGCTTGGAGTGTGAGGACTTTAGGGAAGTTCTTAGTGAGAGACTTGGTAGTCCTATGGTTCCATTAAGCTCTCCTGGTCAGATGGATGATGGAAACACATATATTCAACTATTCATATCAACATCTCTCGCAATCCTGGTAGGATAGAGAATGTCTATATTGGGGAAAAATGTTCCCATGCTGAGATTCTAGAATACATCGAGATATTTAAAGAATTCT
This sequence comes from Pseudotsuga menziesii, assembly GCA_001517045.1. Classification (NCBI taxonomy): domain Eukaryota; kingdom Viridiplantae; phylum Streptophyta; class Pinopsida; order Pinales; family Pinaceae; genus Pseudotsuga; species Pseudotsuga menziesii. The sequence continues at coordinate 179,527 of LPNX010340980.1, forward strand.
ATGATATTTTTTCTTGGTCTTATGATGAAATGCCAGGTATCGACCCTCGTACTGTCGAGGATGAGATTAAGACTTATCCCAATGCTAAGCCTCTTCGACAATGCTTGCATATGGTGAATCCTAGGAAGCACCCACGATTAAGGCAGAGATAGAAAAGCTGTTAAAAGTCAGTTTTATCTATCCTGTTCCCTTGATGGAGTGGGTTTCAAACCCTGTTCTGGTGGATAAGAAGGAGGAAGCGATCCGCATATATACTGATTTCTGCGATTTGAATCGTGCCTATGCTAAGAACAATTTCCCCACACCATTTATTGATCAGATTTTGGATGAGTGTGTGGGTAGTGACATTTTTTCCTTTATGGATGGATTTTTCGGGTATAATCAGATACAAATTAAACCTGAGGACCAACATAAGACTGCATTTATTTTTCCTTGGGGAACTTTTACATATCAAAAAACACCTTTTGGCCTTAAAAACACCAGAGCTACATTTTAGTAGGCGATGACCTTGATCTTCCACGATCTCAAGTCAATTATTGAAGTATTTTTGGATGACCTTGCTGCTCATTCTTGTATGAGAATGTGTCATCCCTATCACTTGAGATTGGTATTTGAAAGATGCCGGCATTATTTGGTTAGATTAAATCCTCATAAATGCATATTTTGTGTGAAGTCAGGTCATTTGTTAGGATTCATTATTTCTAAAGACGGTATAAGAGTCAACACTTTGAAGGTCAAGGCAATACTTCAGTTGTCTCCCCCAAGGAATATTCATCATCTTCAATGTTAGCAAGGCATGGAAAACTTCTTACGGAGATTTGTTATCAACTTTCCCAATTTGACTAGAGGCTTCATGTGTCTATTAAAGAAGGACACCCTCTTTTGTTGGGATGAGCGATCCCAGGAGTCCTTTGATGCACTCAAGTGAGCCCTAGCATCGGCCCCGATGATTAGTCCCCCAGACTATAGCCGTGATTTTCTATTATATGTGGCCGTGTCCATGGAGACAATTGGTATGGTTTTGGTTCAAGAGGATGAGGAGCTCCAAGAGCATGTCATATACTATCTGAGCGGGAACCTTATTGACGCAGAGATTCGTTATTCTCATGTCGAGAAGCTTTCCTTAGCTATCGTACATGCGGTTCAGCAGTTGAGACATTATATTCTCCTTCGGCAGACCTTGGTTGTACCCATGTCAATCCGTTTCAATTCGTCCTCACTCGAAGGATGATTGGGGGAAAATATAATAAATGGATTCTCATTCTACAAGAATTTGATCTCGAATTTGTTTCAGCAAAATTGAAGAAGTCTTTAATTTTTGCAGAGCTTATATCGGATTTCCCGAGCAAGGCCGAGGATTTGGTTTGTGAAGATACATTTGTCGATGAAAACATCTTCTTAATCTCAAATTTAGACCCATGGTATTTGGATATTATAATATATTTACAAACATTGAATACCCCTACTCACCTCTCATGAGATGAACGATGACGATTACGTCACGTCTCTAAGAACTACCTCATAGTGGTTAACACTTTGTCCTTCCATGGGGTAGATTCCATTTTACGAATGTTGTTTAACTCATCAAGAGGCTGAGGTAGTGCTGAATGATTGCAACAGAGGGGCGTGTGGTGGTCATTTATCTAGGCTTTCTACAGCTCAAAATATTTTAAGAGCAGATTATTTCTAGTCATCGATCTTTAAGGATTGTGTAGATGCGATCAAGAGGTGCCACCCTTGCTAGGTGTTCGCATGTAATATGCACTAGAAAACTACCCTGTTACATCCCATTATCACTGCCAGTCCCTTCACTAAGTGGGGGATTGATTTTATGGATTGCAACCCAGCTTCGGCTGGGGGGCACCATAATATTATAGTGGTTGTTGATTACTTCACGAAATGGGCTGAGGCTATGCCTATAGTTAAATCCGACAGTGAGATAGCCGCCCACTTTGTATTCAACCAAATTATTACTTGGTTCAAGATTCTGAAAGAGCTTGTCACTGACCATGACTCGCACTTTCAGAACCATATGATGGAAGAGTTGGCATCAAAGTTAGGGTACAAGCAAGAGCATTCCTCTTCTTACTACCCTCAAGCGAATGGACATGTTGAGGCAGTGAATAAATCACTCAAATCCATTCTCCAACGAACCATCGAAAGAAGAAAGAATAATTGGCACATCATGTTATATCCTGCTTTGTGGGCATATAGAACCGCTATTAAGACTGCCACCGATTTTTCTCCATATCAACTTGTACATGGAGTGGAGTCAATATTGCCGGTTGAATGTGAGATTCCTTCTTTGAAGCTAGTTGTATAACTCTTACCAGACACTTCACCATTGCAGGAGCGTTTGGTCCACCTTGTTAGTTTTTCATCATATAAGCTAGCATTATGATCTTAGGATCTTTTCACTGAGAGAATAACAAGCACAACAATAAAACATAAGCACATCACAATAGACAAGAGACACAAAGAGTTTTGATCAGGGAAACCATAAATGGAGAAAACCTTGCAACTTCCTCAAAGATAGAATCACCACAAGATGTAAGACCCCAAAACAGTAAGATGCACTCCCGACAGCAGTAGTCTTCTAGTCCCAGTATATTTCCTTCTTCACTAGTGCACCACACTTGAGAGAGTAAGTGATGTGATGTACAAGTGATAAATAGAGAGACTCTCGCTCTCTATTTATATTCTTCCGTTCACTTGAAGTGCACTTAATCATGTCGGCCCAAATAACAATTACTTACTCGAGCCTACACCTTAATTAGTGTATAATAACTCAAGTTCCCCGAAACTGTGGGGACTTACACACTGACTTGACAAGACTTGTTTACATTATTAATCCTCCCGATTGGAACATCAGGGCATGACAACATGACTCAAATACATAATAGAAACATCTTGGAATAAACATCGGGTTACAATACATAAGATACATAGAAGAATACATTCCGAAGTTACATATACATCAACACTCCCTCTTAACTAGGAAGGTATTCTTTCGACACAATTTTCAGCACTAGTCTTCTTCTCTATATCAGCTGGATCATCTCGTCTTCAAGTCATCTTCATCTTCAAGTCATCTTCATCTTCAAGTCATCTTCTTCATCAGATCTGGATCATCTCTCAATCTAGATCATCATGGAACTAGATCTGGATCATCATAGAACATCATCACAGGATCTAGATCATCACTCGATCTAGATCATCGTCATTGGACTGGATCTGGATCATCACTCAATCTAGATCTGGATTTGGATCATCTCTCAATTTGGATCATCACTGCTGGATCTGGATCATCGCTTGATTTGGATCATCACTGTTGGATCTAGATCATCACTCAAACTGGATCTCTCGGAGTCATCATAACTCGATCTGGATCATAGCTCGATCTGGATCATCTCTGGTCATCATCATGTGTGTACTATGTCGTCATAGGAAGTTCTACAGAGCCAGCCTTCTTTCATGCTGGTTGTAGGCGTATCCCACAGGTAGGTAGTCGCCCAACACTTATATCTGACCTACTCGTCAAAAAGGCACGCCCAACACTTACATCTGACCTACTCATCAGAAAGGCACACCCAACACTCACATCTAATCATGTAGTAAACTACAATCACATCAGAAAGGCCCCACACTCACATCTATCATGGAAGGAACTAAATCCTCTCACCAAGATAGAATGGCCTGCCCTTACATCTGACATGGAAGGAACTTAATCCTCTCACCATGAAAGAATGGCCCGCACTTACATCTACCATGGAAGGAACTTAATCCTCTCACCATGATGAAATGGACCGCACTTACATCGGCCATGGAAGTAACTTAATCCTCTCACCATGACGGAATGGCATGCACTCACATCTAACCTAGAAGGAACCAAATCCTCCATCCTCTCCAGAAAGGCCCCCAGTCCCAGACTGAACTACCTGGTAACTGACCAGGCATCTCCACTCTCCCAGAGAGTGGAAATTTCCCTTACATCTGTCCTACTCGATAGAATGGCCAACACTCACATCTGACATGGGAGGAACCTAATCCTTTAGCCATGAATAGAATGGTTCATCCCTTACATCTGACCTACTCGTCAGAATGGCTATGCATCTCAGCACTCATATCTGACATGGAAGGAACTGAATCCTCTCACCATGACAAAATGGCTCAGCCCTTACATCTGGCCTACTCGTCAGAATGGCTTTGGATCTCTAGCACTCATATCTGACATGGAAGGAACTGAATCCTCTCACCATGACAGAATGGCTCAGCCCTTACATCTGACCTGCTCGTCAGAATGGCTTTGGGATTCATCAATTTCCCTTGGAGGGAACATCGATCTGGAGAACATCAAGTCTCTCTCTGAAGTACTCAAACTTCAGCCTAGCCAATGGCTTTGTCAATACATCAGCTATCTATTCCTCCATCGCAACATACACGAGCTTCACTGCTCCTCTCTGCACCATATCCCTGATATAGTGATACTTGATCTTGATATGCTTTGACTTGTCATGGAACATTGGATTCTCTGACAACTTCACGCAACTCTGGTTGTCACAATGTATACAAGTAGCATCCAACTGGAGATCAAATATATCAGACAGTAGCTTCCATAGCCATACTGCCTCACAACTACCTGAACAAGCTGCAACATACTCTGCTTCAGCTGTACTCAGTGCCACACAGGATTTCTTCCTGCTAAACCAAGAGATCACACCTGATCCCATACTGAAGCAACATCTTGAAGTACTCTTCCTGTCGATGGCACTACCTGCCCAATATGAATCAACATAACCCTCCAGGTTAATCTTCTAATTTGCATCGTATACTTGAGCCCATAATCAATTGTACCCTTCAAGTACCTCAGAATATGCTTTGTAGCCATCTAGTGAGCACTTCTCAGATCTGTCAGGTACTGGCTCAAGGTGTTCACAGCAAAGCAAATACCTGGTCTCATGTTCATCAGGTACATCAAAGACCCAATCATTTGATGATACATCGTAGCATCAACCGTCTCTGATGAAGAATCACTTAATAGCTTCATGTTCGATGCCATAGGTGTGGTCATGTAGTCCATCATCCTGAACCTCTTCAGGATCTCTACTTACTTTCCTTGTCCAAGGAAGATTCCATCTATACTCTACCACACTTCCATACCTAGAACAATAGTGCATCGACACATAACATGAACATCACTGGTCTTCCGCCTTCAACCTTGAAGCAAAGGTTGGAATCCGCTTTACTCTCAGTAGAGCATAGAGTCACCAGTAATCTGTCCATCCTGTCATACCATGTCGATCCTCAAGATATTTTGTAGTCACTCCCTATGAAGCGAAGCATCATACTCCCTCTGTCTTCTGTACTCTATGCACTGAAAACATTCTGTACCAGAGTGACAAGTAGCTTCCTATGCTACTAATATTCTATGTGACCATCTAGTGTATAGACCTGTGTCTTCAAACTTGTAGAAAAGGTTAAGATCTTCATCAAGCTCATCATGTATGTCTTTCAATTCTTACTGGCTGCAAATGTCTCTTTGTAGTCTTCTCGTTCTACGAATCTTGCTTTGTATCCCATGATGTTTCCATCTACTGCATGATGGAACTACAAACTTCTCTTCATGTATTGATACTGCATCCTAGACATCATTCTTCTTGAACTGGTCTTCCATTTCTTCTTGGTTACTTCTTCATGGATGGAAGGTTCTGTATCAATGATGTCACTGCACTCATCATATTATTCTTCATTTTGAAATGTCGTCACTTGCTTTTTGGAACAAGTCTTCATTCTTCTTTGCTTGTAGGCGATTATGTATGCGATCTTTCCTACAAGTCAAATGCATTTGTATGGTTAGAACATTTCATAAGGAAT